>OU426979.1:96218018-96818018 GCA_911387785.2 Aelia acuminata
CTGTGAATTTTTTTTTATTTACAGAAAAATTTATATATTTGAATAAATTCGTATTCACACCTGTGAATATGAATTTATTTATATTCACACTTGTAAATACGAATTTATTTATATTCATATTCACAAATATTCTGATGTAAATAAATTTATATTCATATTCACATTAAAATTAAGATAAAAATAAATTCATATTCGTATTTATAAATATAAATATGCCCAACTCTGATATGAACGAAACTAGCGACGATAAAAAGTCGCAAAGGAGATTTAGGCTCTTAATTAGGATTACAAAAACTGGCACTCAGCTGACAGAGTTTAATTTTCAAACCAGGAAGACACATTAAATACCCCAAAGAAGCCGCGCTAGTGGGTGAAAAAACGAAAACGTTCATGAGAAAAAACCATAGGAAACAAAGCAAAAGAGAGTTATTATGAAAAGTGAAACAGTAAACAATTAATCGTTAAATATGAGAGAAAGCGATAAGAAAGCAAAGGAAAGTAAGACGCTTGTAAGAAAGAGAAAAGAGTGAAAAACGATCCAAAAGTAGACTACTTCGTAGAAGCAGTTGATAAAAGGAATATAGCCTTGAATAAATTTCGACGCAAAACAATGGAAAGAAAATTCATTGATAAGAAGAAGTGCGAATACAAAAAACAATCTGAAAGAAACTTGCTTACGTAGTAGTAACTGGAAAATGGAGTATATCCATGTTAATTGCTGCGCAAAACAACAGGAAGTAGAATCCGTGGATTGTAGGAAGCGCGAATACAAAAAACGATCCGAAAGAAACTTACTTACGTAGAAGTAACTGGAAAATGGAGTATATCCATGTTAATTGCTGCGCAAAACAACAGGAAGTAGAATCCGTGGATTGTAGGAAGCGCGAATACAAAAAACGATCCGAAAGAAACTTACTTACGTAGAAGTAACTGGAAATGGAGTATATCCATGTTAATTGCTGCGCAAAACAATAGGAAGAAAAACGAGAAGACTACTTCGCACAAGTAGTTGAAAAGCGGAATATACCCATGAGTAAATGCAACACAATACAATAGGAAGAAAATCCAATGAAAAGAAAACGTGTGGATGCTGAAACGATCCAAAAGAAGACTACTTCGCAGAAGTAGTTGAAGAGCGGCTCACCAGCGGGCGGAATTGCCAGATCCGACATATCCCCTAGGGATATGGGTTGCCCGGGAAGACAGGATGTAAAAGTTTAAACTTACCCGTAGGCGGGTCCCAATAGCACGTGACTTGGGGCATGCACAACCCCTGTACTATTTTGGAGCGGTTCCCAATTTGGTTAAAGATATAGTTACAAAAACAAAAGAAAAGTAACTATACCGAAAAAGAAAATTCAAACAACTATTGCATATGTGAATGTATGGGATGCCTCGGAATTTGGAAAAAACTGGCGTAAGGTTGAAAAAGTTATAAACATGTGTTCCGTGCATTAGTTGTAACACATAAATTTAGTACAGCTCATAATTTGGAAGGAGTTGCCAAATAGCCACGATGTAGAGGGCCACTGAAAAAATTACTTGTTTTTCTACATCGTTTTCCGAAACTGAGGCAAATAACTATGAAACAGGCAATTTGTAGAGTTTGGTAATTGGTCTTAGAAACTCTCCGGTAGCGGTTTTTACAGTGGCTTTACGTACTTGACCATCCTGCCCAGGGAATACCTCAATAATTCTTGCTAAGGGCCACTGTGTGGGAGTTGTGAAAGGTTCCTCCATCAAAACGAGATCACCTATAGTCAACGGTGGCTTGGAAGATAACCACTTAGCCCGCGGTTGAAGTGAGGGCAAATATTCAAGTTTCCAGCGATTCCAAAACTGCCCCATGTACGATTTAAGAAGATTGTAATATTTGGAATTACAAGCTAGAGACGTTTCCTCTGACTCTGGCAACGAAAAGTTAGTCCTACCTAGTAGGAAATGAGCAGGTGTGAGAGCCTGATAATCCGTAGGATCGCTTGACAGTGGTGTTAAAGGTCGGGAGTTCAAGATCGCCTCTACTTGCACAACGAGAGATTGAAAAACCATTACAGGAGGTGTTTCGTTTTGGAGAATACGACTTAAGACCCTTTTCATACTTCCAATTGCTCGCTCCCATAGTCCCCCTTGATGAGGAGCTGAAGGTGGATTAAACTGAAACTCTATATGGCTTTGGAACAAAAAATCGTGAAATGGTTTGGAAGTGTCTCCCTTTTTTAGAAGCTGGTTCACCTGCTTTTGCAAAAACGAAGCTGCCCCAACGAAGTTCGTGCCACAATCTGAAAACAACGTTTTGGGTATTCCCCTTCGGGCAATAAAGCGCTTTAAGACATCGAAAAAATCTGCCGTGGAGAGACCCATGGCCACTTCCAAATGAACAGCGGTGGTAACAAAACAAATAAAAACGCATATATACACCTTCAACACTGGAGCCTTATGCAATGTGGAAGCTTTGACTTGAAAAGGACCAGCAAAATCCATACCTGTCTTAACAAATGGTAACTGAGGGTTAACTCGAGAGAAGGGCAAGTTACCCATCATGGGAAACGAATTTCTGGGCTTAGCTCTAAAACAAATAAGACATTTGAATATGACGGAACGAATAATTTGTCGACTTCCAAGGATCCAGAACCTTAGACGCAGCTGAGCTTGTACTATATTGGGGCCTGCATGAAGCAAGATAACATGATAATGTTTGATGAGTAGCGAAACTAAAGGATGCTGTTTAGGAAGCAGAATGGGATGAGCGCAGGCGATATGTTATGCATTAGCGAGTCTCCCTCCAACTCTGATTAGACCCTTTTGGTCTAAGAAGGGGTTCAAACGTCTTAAGCGAACCGGTAGGTTACCCTTGTTCTTCAGGGTTTTGATGTCAGACGAAAATGCATCTTGTTGGATAGCATGGCACAAGGCGTGCAAAACCCTCTTATATGTTGGCCGTTCAGTCGCTCTCCAGGACAGAACATACCTAAAAATGTTTATAACCTGACCCCAGGACGAGTATTTATTGAAATTAAAAGCAGAGATAGAAACATCATCGTGAGAAGAAGTGGAAATCGCAATTAAATTGACGGAGGAATTAGGATGCTGAGAAGGTTCCACAAACTTAGATGGCCACATTGCAGGATTATGAAGTGCGGCAGGCCCTCGTTGCCAAAGAAGGTCCTCGGCTAGCGCTTTTAACGTTGTGCCTCTTGATGCCACATCTGCCGGATTATCCTTGGAAGCAATATAGCCCCAAGCGAAATGCTTGGTCCAGTCCTGAATTCGAGAGACTCTATTGGCCTCAAAGGTATGCAATTTATGAGGTGGAGTAAAAATCCAACTGAGAACTACCTGAGAGTCGCACCACAAGTGCACGGAAAGAATCTGAATTTGTTTTTTGAACAGAGTATAGAAATGAACAGCTAATTGAGCCAGTAAGTGGGCACCAATTAATTCCAGCCTGGTGATGGTTTGAACCTTTAAAGGTGCTATACGTGTTTTTGCAGCAATCAAACTAGGAGGCGAACCCACAAGATCTTCTGGGACCAAATACAGAACCGCAGCACTGCCGAACTTGGAAGCATCACAGAAGCCATGTAAATAGAAACATTTGCTACCCTGGGGAGACAGAGGTCTCGAAATTACAATTTTAGAAAGAAACTTAAATTCGGAAACCAAGTTATGAAATGCAGACTGAAGGTCTTCGGATAAAGGAGTATCCCAATCGTATTTTAAGGCCCAAAGTTGTTGTATAAACAATTTCGCTTTAAAAATAAAAGGAGAAGCCCATCCACAAGGATCATAGAGCTGAGCAATCATTGAAAGCGCTTTACGTTTAGTGGGAACCCCACTCAAATCTGAGATTTCTGAATCCAAACTTAACACATCCTCAGTTAAATTCCACTTTACTCCCAATACGGAGGAAACGGAAAGGGGGTTCATCTCTTCACTAGGAAGCAGTTCAGTACAGTTGGAATGCCACTTAGCCAGCGTGAAGCCTCCAGCATTAAACAAAGCAATTAATTGGTCTCTGAGAGCCAAAGCTTGATCAAAAGTATTAGAACCAGCCGCAATATTGTCACGTGGAAGATGTCCATTGAAGCTAGGAGACCCTGAGAGAGAGGGGGGACTCCTAGAAGAGGCTGGCCCAGGAGAGAGTGGGGCAGTCTGGGGAGAGTCTGAGTCAGTCAGTCTGAGAGGAGAGTCTGAAGCAGTCAGTCTGTGAGGGGCAGTCTAAGTCTGGGACAGGCAGAGTGAGCCTGGGGCATAGTGGGACCCGAAGTAGTCAAGTACCCCCCAGTGATTTATGAGTTATGGTACCCCCCCCCCCTTGTGTAGTTGGGACGTGTAGAAACTATTGTAAATAAACAATGTAAATTGTACATAGTTTGATTAATTACCACACAACCCTTGCCCAAAGATCCCAGTGTCACATTAGATTTGTAGATTTGAGAATAGGGGTGACACAAATTTGGTGGAGGCGCCGGGCAAGGGTTGTGTCGTCGTATAAGAGGGAGCTTCAAGAGATGCCGAGCAGGGACAGTGTGAAAAATGAAGGAGTTGCTGAAGAATTTAGGATGGGCGAAAACTGCTGCGTTCCTGGAGGAGAGCCGGGAGGGACAAGAAGAAGACAGAATCAGCACTGCGGATCAGCTGGATCAACTCGGAGAGCTAAGAAGCCGAAAAGAGAGATGGGAGCCACCCGAAGTATTCTTAGCTCGCCAAGCTGGCATCTTAGGTAAAGATTTTTAAGTTATTTTTTGTTTTGTAAAAATAAAATAAAATTTAGACATAAGAGGAAACACTTGTAGAAAGAATCCCAGCTATAGTGTAAGATAGAAATAGGAGAGAATCTAGAAAAATATAAAGTAAGTATAGAATGAAAAATAGAAACTAGAAAAATAAGAGAGAAACTAGAGGTTTAAGAATTTTAAGATACGGGGTATCTGTGTATTTTGAGTTCGTCAATGGTTGATGATTTAGGAGGAAGATTAAAAGAGTTTGGGTTTTAAGTGAAGTTCTAAGAGGGGCAGATGGAAAAATTATGGAGTTCTTTCTACAATGTTTCAACTAGATAATTTAATAATTAGTGATCATTTTATTAATGTGAATATTCCTTGTTTGTAGAGTATTGTAGGTTAAGATTTTTTTTTTTTTTAGAAAAATATAAGTCAAAAAGTAGCTTAGAAGGGAGTTATTAGTCCATGAAAATTTTCAGGTCGAAAGAAAAATCTTATCGTGACTCTTTGATCGTAATCTCGGGATTAAATGGGATAAGGACAGACGAAGACGGGTAGAAAATTTAAAGTCGAGACGATATAGGGCGAATAAAACGGTTTTTTTGATCGTTGAACAAAAAAAAAGAAAAAAGGGATTATAAGATTTCATATTTCATTAAATTGTTGAATATTTTCTTTGCTTTGGGGAAAAGTGCAGAATCTAAAAGTTAAAGAATAGGAAATGCTAAATTTGCGTCTGCCAGAAAACAATAGAGCACTGAGCAAGCGGTACGCGGGAACAACGAACACAAAATTGGGCATAGCTAATTGTTAGCAAAATGCTAACAATTAACAATTGTTATAACTAAAGAACAATTGAGGATCTGCGACGTCCAGGAAATATCCAATTCGGTTGCAAGATAAGGTTTACGGTTTTGGGTTGCGGTCATTGTGTTTTCCCATCTTTGCTTTTTAAAGGACTTAAGGAAAAATTTATCAGAGCCAAAGATTTCAATAACTATCACGGTTTTCTAGAAGAAAACAATAAGCGTTTAGGTTTAGGAATCTAGTGTACTTAATTAATTCAACGGTCTATCCAAGCGACTAAACTTCAGTAGGGATTTTCGAAATATCGCTTATACTCCCGGCGATTTATGACAAATTCCATCAATGATTGAACTTAAAATTTAAATTTTCCGATTTGTCGAATCTCACGGTACCACTTATAAATTTGAGTCCATGAAAATTACTACCGCCCAATTTTAGTCAATAATATGGTACGGGTTTTTAGTATCATCTTTCAATTTTCATTGTTATTTTATTTCGTTATCTGGTTTTGATAAGACGAGTGTGAGACCGGTAAATGGGTTTATTTCGGGGGAAATAGCTCATTACTCGGTTTCGGTCATTGGGATTGATGATGGCGTGGATAATTCGGATTTTCTTATTTTCATTAAGAAATCAGTTAAAAGAATTTCATTGAGAAGGCCTATTGTCACGGACACGGAAGCGAGCCTCATAGCCACCAAGTTCCAAGAAGAGGAGCTCTAAAGAATAAGAGATGCAACCTAGTAGCACAGTCAGCGTTAAAAAGTAGGTCAGTCGGTGAGGTGTTATGCAGGATAGACAAAACAAACGTTCTTTTAAATCCCTTTATCGAGAAATAATTAAGATTTTTGATTGCTTATTCTTTTTTAGTTTAATGACTTATATTTTTCTAATTCTTTAGTAGTAGGTAGAAATTGGAAATGTGTTGAAAAAAAAATGGAATTTGTTAGAAAAAGTATAATTTTTAAGTAAAATTCTTAGAGGGTATTATTGACTAAATTTGTATCTTTAATGGTTAAAGAATAAATTTAAAGTAGCAGAATAATGGAATTTATTTTTGTTTTGTTTTTCATTAAGTCAAGAAATAATTGTAAAGGAATTTCACTGCATATTGTAGAGGTTATCATGGTTCTTATGGGGGAAAATTAAAGTAAATGAGACGGCCGGCATCCCACACCCCTTTGAGATTCAAAGAGAGTAAAGTACTTGAAGAGGATAGTAAAGTACTTAAAGGGTATAGTAGAGTGCTTGAAGAGAGTAGTAAAGCACTTAGAGAGTAAAGTTTTTGAATTTGTTGTGGAATCCTACGAGTCAAACGTAGAAGGCTTAAGTATGCAACAAGTTTCTCAGAGTCAAACTGAGGTAAGATTTGAGGAAGGTGCTAGTCAAAAGCACTGTAAATCAGAGAATCGACGTTAAAGGGGTGAGCCGATGATTGTCGAATTCAAAAAGAAAATGATGCAGTGAGGTTCCTCTATTTGAGTTTCTTATGGGTTCTCATCTTTTTTGTTGTTTCGAATTTTTGTTTTGTTTTAAACATTCAGTACTTGCTTCTTTTGTTCGTAACCTCTACAGTTAAGTAAATATGTAAAAAACCATTTTTCTGCCGCTTTGTTTATTTTCTGTTGCAGGTCCCAACTTATCAACGAGGACGTTGGTATTCAGGGGAGGGGGGAGTTGTCACGTGGAAGATGTCCATTGAAGCTAGGAGACCCTGAGAGAGAGGGGGGACTCCTAGAAGAGGCTGGCCCAGGAGAGAGTGGGGCAGTCTGGGGAGAGTCTGAGTCAGTCAGTCTGAGAGGAGAGTCTGAAGCAGTCAGTCTGTGAGGGGCAGTCTAAGTCTGGGACAGGCAGAGTGAGCCTGGGGCATAGTGGGACCCGAAGTAGTCAAGTACCCCCCAGTGATTTATGAGTTATGGTACCCCCCCCCCCTTGTGTAGTTGGGACGTGTAGAAACTGTTGTAAATAAACAATGTAAATTGTACATAGTTTGATTAATTACCACACAACCCTTGCCCAAAGATCCCAGTGTCACATTAGATTTGTAGATTTGAGAATAGGGGTGACAATATCATCAACAAAAATGTGGTCCACTAAAGAGGCTGATGCCTCTGGAAAATGCAGAGCTTCATCCAAAGCCAACTGTCTTATTGTACGATTGGCCAAGTAAGGAGCTGAACGAGTACCATAAGTAACTGTGGTTAAATAATAGACGATAATGGGAGAATCTGGAGTTTCCCGCCATAAAACGCACTGATAAGGTAAATCGTCTGGATGAATTGCGATTTGACGAAACATTTGTTTGATATCACATGTAAAAACATAGGAATACAAACGAAACAGTGACAACACATCAGGAATATGTGTATGTAACTTGGGCCCAGCGTATAAAAAATCGTTTAAAGAAATGCCTGTGCTAGTAATTGCACTGGCGTTAAACACCACTCTTAATTTGGAGGTATCACCACGTTTCTTAAAAACACCATGGTGAGGGATGAAATATTTGACTGGTCCATATGCTGGAACCATATGTCCCTGCTTTATATAATCAGACATAAAATCAAGGTATAAACTGTGAAAATGTGGATCACGTTTGAATCTTTGTTCTAAGGCCATGAACCTAGCGTAAGCACCCTTGTATGAATTTCCAAGCTCAGGAAGCTGGGTTGAAATGAACGGCAGTCTAACCTGGTAACTCCCGTTAGGTCTTCGATTTACGTTGTTAACAAAAAAATCCTCACATTCCTTGTCTACAGAGGAAGTGATAGAAGGGGGTGATGGAGGCTCCTCCAGCTTCCAAAATTGCTCCACGAGATTAGAAAGAGCGTCGTGAGAGATGGTATGTGACAAAAGTGTCACGATGGGAGATGCTACACTAGCCTGGTACCTAGATTCAGCATGATCTTTAACAGCAGGAGCTCTTCCCATGAGGACATATCCAAAAAAGGAAGAAACGTATGAGGGCAAGCCTAGGCCGAGTGCGACAGGGGAACCAGTAAAGATTCGAGCAGCAAGATCAGCACCCAGTATGCAATCTAACGGTGCAGGAGAGTCAAACCAGGGATCCGCTAAACTAATACCACGCAATTGTTCCTTGACTGTAGATGTCACCTTGTTGACTGGGGTGTTAAATGCGATATGGTCGAAAACATAAAAGGAGTGGCGATTGACCAGAGTACGCTGATCCAAATTCTTTATATTTAAGCTGACAGTACCACTAGCGTTGCAAACCTGCCTACCCAATCCTCCTACTGGGGTAATAGCCTTGCTAACAGAAACGTCTAAACTATTCACAATAGCCTGAGAAATAAAAGATGCGGCCGCGGCTGTATCAATCACTGCTCTAACTACAGTATTACAATGAGCATTAGGGACCTCTAACTTAACCAGAGCTGTGGCCAACAAAATGCAGACTTCACTAGTATTTGATGCAGCACACATCGCAGAGGCGGATGGTGAGGAATGAGAAGGGCCTTCCGACTTAGAATCTGGTGAACCCCGAACTGGGGTAATCTCCTTATGCAGCAAAGTGTGATGTTTTTTAGAGCAGACCCTACACCTTTTCTTACTCTTACATAGCGAGGCAAAATGAAAACCCAAGCAATTGTAGCAGCGTTTCTGATTCGATATCCATTTGATACGAAATGGAACAGCCATGGAAATGAAAGCCTTACAAGCGTACAGTAGATGAGAACCCTGATGACAACACGGACAAGCTGATTGAGACCGTGATAAAGCATTATCAGTTGAAGAGGCTAGTAATGCTGTCGTCCTACCCCTTTGTCTTGACCTGGGCCTGGAAGAAGCCGCCTGCTCTTTAGATTGGTACAATTCAGTGTTTTCCCAGTGCAATCGTTTTTGATTAAGGAATTTGCAGACAGCATCCAGGGTAGGAAACGGTCTGGAGGAGTGCTTACTATTTTCAAAACTGGCCAACAACTTCCTGTCAAACCTAGAAAGTATGTATCCAACAAAAAAAATCTCAAAAGCATTGACATTTTCCATGACTTGGATAGCCCTAAAATGGACATTTAAGCAGTCAAGGAAGGCAGAAATTGAGGCAGGATTGCTCTCCGCAACACTGGGAAGATTCAGGAGTTGTGTAGCATGATGCGTTATGACTCTCAATGGATTGTCATACTTTTCTCTGAGAATATCGTAGGCTAGTTTATAATTTACCTCGGAAAGAGACAAATGTGAAATCAATCTTTTAGAGGTGTCATCTAGGGCATCTAAAAGATATTGAAACTTTTGTACTGCATTTAAGGTAGCGTTTGAACCAATTAATGATTCGAACCTACTATGAAATTGTTCCCAGTCATGGGGAATACCAGTGAATCTGGGAACATTCAACCGAGGCATATGAACAAGAGAGTTGTATGACGCACTGTTACTAGTCTCATTAGCGGAGAAACCATAAAAGGGTCTGAAACTTGATTGATCACCAGCAACCGGGGCACTAGTCAGGGTTAATGGATGAAGGTGCTTAAATGCCTGAGTGTATAAGGAATCTAATTCTTGGATAGCTGATTGATACTCGGTCTCAGTCAAGTCAGGAGTTGGAACATCGGAAAACATGCACCCCTCTATAGAAGCCATAACAGAAGAAAACGTATTGTCTAACAAGGCCAATAGGGTGAGGGCCTTTTCCCTCGCCCCAGAAGTTTGTTGAGTCACAGCCTGAGCCTGGTTGAGAATTGACGTTAGTTTGTGCTGAGCAGTGTTCACCTTGGTACGAAACTGAGCTAAATTTCTGGTCATACTGAACAAGAACTAGGAAGTATTTACGAAGAAATGACAAAACCAACAAAACAATGGAGGACCAATGAAAACAAAACAAACTTAATAACCCTCTGGTAGAAACAGTGTTGGGTTTTTGGATAAGAAGAACCAGAGATAAAAGAAAAAGAAAACAAACTGGTTTTATTACAATAAAAGACAATCCAAAACAAAATAAAAATAATGCTCCTCTTCTCCTCCTCCAGTGATCCCAATTTTCTGCAATCAAGACAGCGGCGAACTGATCAAATCTGAAGGGGAACCCAACACTGTTGCGAACTGTAACCAAATGAATTGTGAGAGAGAAGCCTGGGGAGGTGGACCTTAACCTAGGGTTACAGAAACTGGCACTCACCTGATATTTAGCCGGAAGCTGGTTACCGCACCCCTGAAGACCACCGGGAAACAGCCGAAGACCTGCTCTCTGCCTTTTACTGCACCCTTGAAGTTTACTTGAAAACAGCTGAAGATGCTGGTTCCTTCGCTGAGAGGTGCAAGTTGAGGCGGGTGATCCGGCTAACAGTGTTCTGCGTTCGGCTAACTGCCAGCTCTGCAGGGTTCCCCAACTCAGCTCACAATTTAGCATGTAAATTACAGAGACAATTAATAATTGGAAATGAAATGAGTCTTTAGCTGAAGTACAATACAAGACTGCAAAATAAAAATAAAAGGTTGCTAGATTATAACTAATTATAGCTAAATTACAGAGAGTAGCTGGCCAGCTAATTAAAGACATGTATACAAAATTATCAAAGGAAACATTTTTAAATAATATAATTACGATACAAAGCTTCAGTAGTGAAGGCTGGTGTAACAGAGGCGCTGGGCTGCGAGGAGAGGTCGCCTGCAGGCTGGCAGCAGACGCAAAGTAGAGACAGTTGAAAAGAAGTTCTCCTCCGCGAAGGAACCACAGCGAGTTCATCCGTTTTGGTCTTGGTTGCCCAAAGAAGTTCTCCCCTCGGAAGATGGCGGTGAAGTTAGCCAAGATGGCGGTGGGTCGAGACAGAGTGACCACGAAAGTTCTAACTTCGGCGAAGGGCAAACGCAAAAAGACAAAGGGAAGATGCTGCCCGGGGTTTTATAGGGCCAAGGTATTAAGCACTGCAGTCGCGTGGCAGACTGCAAAAGCTTCAAGAAACTTACAATATATAATCTTTAAAATGACGGAAAATTACTATTATAAGCATGTTAAAAATAAAAGCTGGTAATTAGAAGTGCTTTTAGATTTTATTGAGCATAATTAGACAGCTAAAAGTGCTCAAAGCGAGAAAAACAAAAAATAGAGAAAAAACTCAGCGAGTGCTTTGAGCTTTTGAACGTGAATACGTAACCTGTCGCAAGGATAACCATCAATAGTGATAAATGCTTAAATTCTCACAAATAGGCCGGGTTTCAGTGAAAAACCTATTGAAACATAATCTAGACAGTGTAAAAAGATGACACAAGTTTTTTTATAAGAAAAACATCGCGGGAACATAAAATTGGCAAACCACGTTGTAAGTACATGTTTTAATTTAGTATATTAGAACGCTCTGGGAGTTTTAACCATTTAGAATTGCTGAATTAACGAAAGTTAACGTGTTTAAATATAAAAGCAAAGCCAAAATCATCTAGAAAGGCAAAAAACATAAACTCAAAAGTTCACTTAGAATGTTTAAAAGGTTTAATCGTTTTGAAATGAATGATTAGCTGAAAATTAGTATGTTTAAATAAGTCATAGATGTTAAACATAAAATCATAGTCTTCTATAAACATAAAACCAAATTTTTTAGAACAAAAAAAATTCTTAAGTTTGATAAAAACTTAACACTCCCAACCCCCAGGGGGTAGAATACCGAGTTGGAGAGGTGAGTGCCATGGAACGGAAAATGGAGGGCAGGCACACACTCCCCTAGCTCCTCTCCCACAATCAACCCAAACACAGTTCCTCCCTTCTCTTCATACAATGGCAGGAAGGGGTAGAATTAGTTTTAATAACTCTGGTAGAAACAAATGATTTACTTTGTATCCAGTCGTACATATCTTTAAAAACATGCAACTATCAAAATGATGAAATATGAACGAAACTAGCGACGATAAAAAGTCGCAAAGGAGATTTAGGCTCTTAATTAGGATTACAAAAACTGGCACTCAGCTGACAGAGTTTAATTTTCAAACCAGGAAGACACATTAAATACCCCAAAGAAGCCGCGCTAGTGGGTGAAAAAACGAAAACGTTCATGAGAAAAAACCATAGGAAACAAAGCAAAAGAGAGTTATTATGAAAAGTGAAACAGTAAACAATTAATCGTTAAATATGAGAGAAAGCGATAAGAAAGCAAAGGAAAGTAAGACGCTTGTAAGAAAGAGAAAAGAGTGAAAAACGATCCAAAAGTAGACTACTTCGTAGAAGCAGTTGATAAAAGGAATATAGCCTTGAATAAATTTCGACGCAAAACAATGGAAAGAAAATTCATTGATAAGAAGAAGTGCGAATACAAAAAACAATCTGAAAGAAACTTGCTTACGTAGTAGTAACTGGAAAATGGAGTATATCCATGTTAATTGCTGCGCAAAACAACAGGAAGTAGAATCCGTGGATTGTAGGAAGCGCGAATACAAAAAACGATCCGAAAGAAACTTACTTACGTAGAAGTAACTGGAAAATGGAGTATATCCATGTTAATTGCTGCGCAAAACAACAGGAAGTAGAATCCGTGGATTGTAGGAAGCGCGAATACAAAAAACGATCCGAAAGAAACTTACTTACGTAGAAGTAACTGGAAATGGAGTATATCCATGTTAATTGCTGCGCAAAACAATAGGAAGAAAAACCAGAAGACTACTTCGCACAAGTAGTTGAAAAGCGGAATATACCCATGAGTAAATGCAACACAATACAATAGGAAGAAAATCCAATGAAAAGAAAACGTGTGGATGCTGAAACGATCCAAAAGAAGACTACTTCGCAGAAGTAGTTGAAGAGCGGCTCACCAGCGGGCGGAATTGCCAGATCCGACATATCCCCTAGGGATATGGGTTGCCCGGGAAGACAGGATGTAAAAGTTTAAACTTACCCGTAGGCGGGTCCCAATAGCACGTGACTTGGGGCATGCACAACCCCTGTACTATTTTGGAGCGGTTCCCAATTTGGTTAAAGATATAGTTACAAAAACAAAAGAAAAGTAACTATACCGAAAAAGAAAATTCAAACAACTATTGCATATGTGAATGTATGGGATGCCTCGGAATTTGGAAAAAACTGGCGTAAGGTTGAAAAAGTTATAAACATGTGTTCCGTGCATTAGTTGTAACACATAAATTTAGTACAGCTCATAATTTGGAAGGAGTTGCCAAATAGCCACGATGTAGAGGGCCACTGAAAAAATTACTTGTTTTTCTACATCGTTTTCCGAAACTGAGGCAAATAACTATGAAACAGGCAATTTGTAGAGTTTGGTAATTGGTCTTAGAAACTCTCCGGTAGCGGTTTTTACAGTGGCTTTACGTACTTGACCATCCTGCCCAGGGAATACCTCAATAATTCTTGCTAAGGGCCACTGTGTGGGAGTTGTGAAAGGTTCCTCCATCAAAACGAGATCACCTATAGTCAACGGTGGCTTGGAAGATAACCACTTAGCCCGCGGTTGAAGTGAGGGCAAATATTCAAGTTTCCAGCGATTCCAAAACTGCCCCATGTACGATTTAAGAAGATTGTAATATTTGGAATTACAAGCTAGAGACGTTTCCTCTGACTCTGGCAACGAAAAGTTAGTCCTACCTAGTAGGAAATGAGCAGGTGTGAGAGCCTGATAATCCGTAGGATCGCTTGACAGTGGTGTTAAAGGTCGGGAGTTCAAGATCGCCTCTACTTGCACAACGAGAGATTGAAAAACCATTACAGGAGGTGTTTCGTTTTGGAGAATACGACTTAAGACCCTTTTCATACTTCCAATTGCTCGCTCCCATAGTCCCCCTTGATGAGGAGCTGAAGGTGGATTAAACTGAAACTCTATATGGCTTTGGAACAAAAAATCGTGAAATGGTTTGGAAGTGTCTCCCTTTTTTAGAAGCTGGTTCACCTGCTTTTGCAAAAACGAAGCTGCCCCAACGAAGTTCGTGCCACAATCTGAAAACAACGTTTTGGGTATTCCCCTTCGGGCAATAAAGCGCTTTAAGACATCGAAAAAATCTGCCGTGGAGAGACCCATGGCCACTTCCAAATGAACAGCGGTGGTAACAAAACAAATAAAAACGCATATATACACCTTCAACACTGGAGCCTTATGCAATGTGGAAGCTTTGACTTGAAAAGGACCAGCAAAATCCATACCTGTCTTAACAAATGGTAACTGAGGGTTAACTCGAGAGAAGGGCAAGTTACCCATCATGGGAAACGAATTTCTGGGCTTAGCTCTAAAACAAATAAGACATTTGAATATGACGGAACGAATAATTTGTCGACTTCCAAGGATCCAGAACCTTAGACGCAGCTGAGCTTGTACTATATTGGGGCCTGCATGAAGCAAGATAACATGATAATGTTTGATGAGTAGCGAAACTAAAGGATGCTGTTTAGGAAGCAGAATGGGATGAGCGCAGGCGATATGTTATGCATTAGCGAGTCTCCCTCCAACTCTGATTAGACCCTTTTGGTCTAAGAAGGGGTTCAAACGTCTTAAGCGAACCGGTAGGTTACCCTTGTTCTTCAGGGTTTTGATGTCAGACGAAAATGCATCTTGTTGGATAGCATGGCACAAGGCGTGCAAAACCCTCTTATATGTTGGCCGTTCAGTCGCTCTCCAGGACAGAACATACCTAAAAATGTTTATAACCTGACCCCAGGACGAGTATTTATTGAAATTAAAAGCAGAGATAGAAACATCATCGTGAGAAGAAGTGGAAATCGCAATTAAATTGACGGAGGAATTAGGATGCTGAGAAGGTTCCACAAACTTAGATGGCCACATTGCAGGATTATGAAGTGCGGCAGGCCCTCGTTGCCAAAGAAGGTCCTCGGCTAGCGCTTTTAACGTTGTGCCTCTTGATGCCACATCTGCCGGATTATCCTTGGAAGCAATATAGCCCCAAGCGAAATGCTTGGTCCAGTCCTGAATTCGAGAGACTCTATTGGCCTCAAAGGTATGCAATTTATGAGGTGGAGTAAAAATCCAACTGAGAACTACCTGAGAGTCGCACCACAAGTGCACGGAAAGAATCTGAATTTGTTTTTTGAACAGAGTATAGAAATGAACAGCTAATTGAGCCAGTAAGTGGGCACCAATTAATTCCAGCCTGGTGATGGTTTGAACCTTTAAAGGTGCTATACGTGTTTTTGCAGCAATCAAACTAGGAGGCGAACCCACAAGATCTTCTGGGACCAAATACAGAACCGCAGCACTGCCGAACTTGGAAGCATCACAGAAGCCATGTAAATAGAAACATTTGCTACCCTGGGGAGACAGAGGTCTCGAAATTACAATTTTAGAAAGAAACTTAAATTCGGAAACCAAGTTATGAAATGCAGACTGAAGGTCTTCGGATAAAGGAGTATCCCAATCGTATTTTAAGGCCCAAAGTTGTTGTATAAACAATTTCGCTTTAAAAATAAAAGGAGAAGCCCATCCACAAGGATCATAGAGCTGAGCAATCATTGAAAGCGCTTTACGTTTAGTGGGAACCCCACTCAAATCTGAGATTTCTGAATCCAAACTTAACACATCCTCAGTTAAATTCCACTTTACTCCCAATACGGAGGAAACGGAAAGGGGGTTCATCTCTTCACTAGGAAGCAGTTCAGTACAGTTGGAATGCCACTTAGCCAGCGTGAAGCCTCCAGCATTAAACAAAGCAATTAATTGGTCTCTGAGAGCCAAAGCTTGATCAAAAGTATTAGAACCAGCCGCAATATTGTCACGTGGAAGATGTCCATTGAAGCTAGGAGACCCTGAGAGAGAGGGGGGACTCCTAGAAGAGGCTGGCCCAGGAGAGAGTGGGGCAGTCTGGGGAGAGTCTGAGTCAGTCAGTCTGAGAGGAGAGTCTGAAGCAGTCAGTCTGTGAGGGGCAGTCTAAGTCTGGGACAGGCAGAGTGAGCCTGGGGCATAGTGGGACCCGAAGTAGTCAAGTACCCCCCAGTGATTTATGAGTTATGGTACCCCCCCCCCCTTGTGTAGTTGGGACGTGTAGAAACTATTGTAAATAAACAATGTAAATTGTACATAGTTTGATTAATTACCACACAACCCTTGCCCAAAGATCCCAGTGTCACATTAGATTTGTAGATTTGAGAATAGGGGTGACACAAATTTGGTGGAGGCGCCGGGCAAGGGTTGTGTCGTCGTATAAGAGGGAGCTTCAAGAGATGCCGAGCAGGGACAGTGTGAAAAATGAAGGAGTTGCTGAAGAATTTAGGATGGGCGAAAACTGCTGCGTTCCTGGAGGAGAGCCGGGAGGGACAAGAAGAAGACAGAATCAGCACTGCGGATCAGCTGGATCAACTCGGAGAGCTAAGAAGCCGAAAAGAGAGATGGGAGCCACCCGAAGTATTCTTAGCTCGCCAAGCTGGCATCTTAGGTAAAGATTTTTAAGTTATTTTTTGTTTTGTAAAAATAAAATAAAATTTAGACATAAGAGGAAACACTTGTAGAAAGAATCCCAGCTATAGTGTAAGATAGAAATAGGAGAGAATCTAGAAAAATATAAAGTAAGTATAGAATGAAAAATAGAAACTAGAAAAATAAGAGAGAAACTAGAGGTTTAAGAATTTTAAGATACGGGGTATCTGTGTATTTTGAGTTCGTCAATGGTTGATGATTTAGGAGGAAGATTAAAAGAGTTTGGGTTTTAAGTGAAGTTCTAAGAGGGGCAGATGGAAAAATTATGGAGTTCTTTCTACAATGTTTCAACTAGATAATTTAATAATTAGTGATCATTTTATTAATGTGAATATTCCTTGTTTGTAGAGTATTGTAGGTTAAGATTTTTTTTTTTTTTAGAAAAATATAAGTCAAAAAGTAGCTTAGAAGGGAGTTATTAGTCCATGAAAATTTTCAGGTCGAAAGAAAAATCTTATCGTGACTCTTTGATCGTAATCTCGGGATTAAATGGGATAAGGACAGACGAAGACGGGTAGAAAATTTAAAGTCGAGACGATATAGGGCGAATAAAACGGTTTTTTTGATCGTTGAACAAAAAAAAAGAAAAAAGGGATTATAAGATTTCATATTTCATTAAATTGTTGAATATTTTCTTTGCTTTGGGGAAAAGTGCAGAATCTAAAAGTTAAAGAATAGGAAATGCTAAATTTGCGTCTGCCAGAAAACAATAGAGCACTGAGCAAGCGGTACGCGGGAACAACGAACACAAAATTGGGCATAGCTAATTGTTAGCAAAATGCTAACAATTAACAATTGTTATAACTAAAGAACAATTGAGGATCTGCGACGTCCAGGAAATATCCAATTCGGTTGCAAGATAAGGTTTACGGTTTTGGGTTGCGGTCATTGTGTTTTCCCATCTTTGCTTTTTAAAGGACTTAAGGAAAAATTTATCAGAGCCAAAGATTTCAATAACTATCACGGTTTTCTAGAAGAAAACAATAAGCGTTTAGGTTTAGGAATCTAGTGTACTTAATTAATTCAACGGTCTATCCAAGCGACTAAACTTCAGTAGGGATTTTCGAAATATCGCTTATACTCCCGGCGATTTATGACAAATTCCATCAATGATTGAACTTAAAATTTAAATTTTCCGATTTGTCGAATCTCACGGTACCACTTATAAATTTGAGTCCATGAAAATTACTACCGCCCAATTTTAGTCAATAATATGGTACGGGTTTTTAGTATCATCTTTCAATTTTCATTGTTATTTTATTTCGTTATCTGGTTTTGATAAGACGAGTGTGAGACCGGTAAATGGGTTTATTTCGGGGGAAATAGCTCATTACTCGGTTTCGGTCATTGGGATTGATGATGGCGTGGATAATTCGGATTTTCTTATTTTCATTAAGAAATCAGTTAAAAGAATTTCATTGAGAAGGCCTATTGTCACGGACACGGAAGCGAGCCTCATAGCCACCAAGTTCCAAGAAGAGGAGCTCTAAAGAATAAGAGATGCAACCTAGTAGCACAGTCAGCGTTAAAAAGTAGGTCAGTCGGTGAGGTGTTATGCAGGATAGACAAAACAAACGTTCTTTTAAATCCCTTTATCGAGAAATAATTAAGATTTTTGATTGCTTATTCTTTTTTAGTTTAATGACTTATATTTTTCTAATTCTTTAGTAGTAGGTAGAAATTGGAAATGTGTTGAAAAAAAAATGGAATTTGTTAGAAAAAGTATAATTTTTAAGTAAAATTCTTAGAGGGTATTATTGACTAAATTTGTATCTTTAATGGTTAAAGAATAAATTTAAAGTAGCAGAATAATGGAATTTATTTTTGTTTTGTTTTTCATTAAGTCAAGAAATAATTGTAAAGGAATTTCACTGCATATTGTAGAGGTTATCATGGTTCTTATGGGGGAAAATTAAAGTAAATGAGACGGCCGGCATCCCACACCCCTTTGAGATTCAAAGAGAGTAAAGTACTTGAAGAGGATAGTAAAGTACTTAAAGGGTATAGTAGAGTGCTTGAAGAGAGTAGTAAAGCACTTAGAGAGTAAAGTTTTTGAATTTGTTGTGGAATCCTACGAGTCAAACGTAGAAGGCTTAAGTATGCAACAAGTTTCTCAGAGTCAAACTGAGGTAAGATTTGAGGAAGGTGCTAGTCAAAAGCACTGTAAATCAGAGAATCGACGTTAAAGGGGTGAGCCGATGATTGTCGAATTCAAAAAGAAAATGATGCAGTGAGGTTCCTCTATTTGAGTTTCTTATGGGTTCTCATCTTTTTTGTTGTTTCGAATTTTTGTTTTGTTTTAAACATTCAGTACTTGCTTCTTTTGTTCGTAACCTCTACAGTTAAGTAAATATGTAAAAAACCATTTTTCTGCCGCTTTGTTTATTTTCTGTTGCAGGTCCCAACTTATCAACGAGGACGTTGGTATTCAGGGGAGGGGGGAGTTGTCACGTGGAAGATGTCCATTGAAGCTAGGAGACCCTGAGAGAGAGGGGGGACTCCTAGAAGAGGCTGGCCCAGGAGAGAGTGGGGCAGTCTGGGGAGAGTCTGAGTCAGTCAGTCTGAGAGGAGAGTCTGAAGCAGTCAGTCTGTGAGGGGCAGTCTAAGTCTGGGACAGGCAGAGTGAGCCTGGGGCATAGTGGGACCCGAAGTAGTCAAGTACCCCCCAGTGATTTATGAGTTATGGTACCCCCCCCCCCTTGTGTAGTTGGGACGTGTAGAAACTGTTGTAAATAAACAATGTAAATTGTACATAGTTTGATTAATTACCACACAACCCTTGCCCAAAGATCCCAGTGTCACATTAGATTTGTAGATTTGAGAATAGGGGTGACAATATCATCAACAAAAATGTGGTCCACTAAAGAGGCTGATGCCTCTGGAAAATGCAGAGCTTCATCCAAAGCCAACTGTCTTATTGTACGATTGGCCAAGTAAGGAGCTGAACGAGTACCATAAGTAACTGTGGTTAAATAATAGACGATAATGGGAGAATCTGGAGTTTCCCGCCATAAAACGCACTGATAAGGTAAATCGTCTGGATGAATTGCGATTTGACGAAACATTTGTTTGATATCACATGTAAAAACATAGGAATACAAACGAAACAGTGACAACACATCAGGAATATGTGTATGTAACTTGGGCCCAGCGTATAAAAAATCGTTTAAAGAAATGCCTGTGCTAGTAATTGCACTGGCGTTAAACACCACTCTTAATTTGGAGGTATCACCACGTTTCTTAAAAACACCATGGTGAGGGATGAAATATTTGACTGGTCCATATGCTGGAACCATATGTCCCTGCTTTATATAATCAGACATAAAATCAAGGTATAAACTGTGAAAATGTGGATCACGTTTGAATCTTTGTTCTAAGGCCACGAACCTAGCGTAAGCACCCTTGTATGAATTTCCAAGCTCAGGAAGCTGGGTTGAAATGAACGGCAGTCTAACCTGGTAACTCCCGTTAGGTCTTCGATTTACGTTGTTAACAAAAAAATCCTCACATTCCTTGTCTACAGAGGAAGTGATAGAAGGGGGTGATGGAGGCTCCTCCAGCTTCCAAAATTGCTCCACGAGATTAGAAAGAGCGTCGTGAGAGATGGTATGTGACAAAAGTGTCACGATGGGAGATGCTACACTAGCCTGGTACCTAGATTCAGCATGATCTTTAACAGCAGGAGCTCTTCCCATGAGGACATATCCAAAAAAGGAAGAAACGTATGAGGGCAAGCCTAGGCCGAGTGCGACAGGGGAACCAGTAAAGATTCGAGCAGCAAGATCAGCACCCAGTATGCAATCTAACGGTGCAGGAGAGTCAAACCAGGGATCCGCTAAACTAATACCACGCAATTGTTCCTTGACTGTAGATGTCACCTTGTTGACTGGGGTGTTAAATGCGATATGGTCGAAAACATAAAAGGAGTGGCGATTGACCAGAGTACGCTGATCCAAATTCTTTATATTTAAGCTGACAGTACCACTAGCGTTGCAAACCTGCCTACCCAATCCTCCTACTGGGGTAATAGCCTTGCTAACAGAAACGTCTAAACTATTCACAATAGCCTGAGAAATAAAAGATGCGGCCGCGGCTGTATCAATCACTGCTCTAACTACAGTATTACAATGAGCATTAGGGACCTCTAACTTAACCAGAGCTGTGGCCAACAAAATGCAGACTTCACTAGTATTTGATGCAGCACACATCGCAGAGGCGGATGGTGAGGAATGAGAAGGGCCTTCCGACTTAGAATCTGGTGAACCCCGAACTGGGGTAATCTCCTTATGCAGCAAAGTGTGATGTTTTTTAGAGCAGACCCTACACCTTTTCTTACTCTTACATAGCGAGGCAAAATGAAAACCCAAGCAATTGTAGCAGCGTTTCTGATTCGATATCCATTTGATACGAAATGGAACAGCCATGGAAATGAAAGCCTTACAAGCGTACAGTAGATGAGAACCCTGATGACAACACGGACAAGCTGATTGAGACCGTGATAAAGCATTATCAGTTGAAGAGGCTAGTAATGCTGTCGTCCTACCCCTTTGTCTTGACCTGGGCCTGGAAGAAGCCGCCTGCTCTTTAGATTGGTACAATTCAGTGTTTTCCCAGTGCAATCGTTTTTGATTAAGGAATTTGCAGACAGCATCCAGGGTAGGAAACGGTCTGGAGGAGTGCTTACTATTTTCAAAACTGGCCAACAACTTCCTGTCAAACCTAGAAAGTATGTATCCAACAAAAAAAATCTCAAAAGCATTGACATTTTCCATGACTTGGATAGCCCTAAAATGGACATTTAAGCAGTCAAGGAAGGCAGAAATTGAGGCAGGATTGCTCTCCGCAACACTGGGAAGATTCAGGAGTTGTGTAGCATGATGCGTTATGACTCTCAATGGATTGTCATACTTTTCTCTGAGAATATCGTAGGCTAGTTTATAATTTACCTCGGAAAGAGACAAATGTGAAATCAATCTTTTAGAGGTGTCATCTAGGGCATCTAAAAGATATTGAAACTTTTGTACTGCATTTAAGGTAGCGTTTGAACCAATTAATGATTCGAACCTACTATGAAATTGTTCCCAGTCATGGGGAATACCAGTGAATCTGGGAACATTCAACCGAGGCATATGAACAAGAGAGTTGTCTGACGCACTGTTACTAGTCTCATTAGCGGAGAAACCATAAAAGGGTCTGAAACTTGATTGATCACCAGCAACCGGGGCACTAGTCAGGGTTAATGGATGAAGGTGCTTAAATGCCTGAGTGTATAAGGAATCTAATTCTTGGATAGCTGATTGATACTCGGTCTCAGTCAAGTCAGGAGTTGGAACATCGGAAAACATGCACCCCTCTATAGAAGCCATAACAGAAGAAAACGTATTGTCTAACAAGGCCAATAGGGTGAGGGCCTTTTCCCTCGCCCCAGAAGTTTGTTGAGTCACAGCCTGAGCCTGTTTGAGAATTGACGTTAGTTTGTGCTGAGCAGTGTTCACCTTGGTACGAAACTGAGCTAAATTTCTGGTCATACTGAACAAGAACTAGGAAGTATTTACGAAGAAATGACAAAACCAACAAAACAATGGAGGACCAATGAAAACAAAACAAATTTAATAACCCTCTGGTAGAAACAGTGTTGGGTTTTTGGATAAGAAGAACCAGAGATAAAAGAAAAAGAAAACAAACTGGTTTTATTACAATAAAAGACAATCCAAAACAAAATAAAAATAATGCTCCTCTTCTCCTCCTCCAGTGATCCCAATTTTCTGCAATCAAGACAGCGGCGAACTGATCAAATCTGAAGGGGAACCCAACACTGTTGCGAACTGTAACCAAATGAATTGTGAGAGAGAAGCCTGGGGAGGTGGACCTTAACCTAGGGTTACAGAAACTGGCACTCACCTGATATTTAGCCGGAAGCTGGTTACCGCACCCCTGAAGACCACCGGGAAAAGTTCACTCAAAAGTTCACTTAGAATGTTTAAAAGGTTTAATCGTTTTGAAATGAATGATTAGCTGAAAATTAGTATGTTTAAATAAGTCATAGATGTTAAACATAAAATCATAGTCTTCTATAAACATAAAACCAAATTTTTTAGAACAAAAAAAATTCTTAAGTTTGATAAAAACTTAACAGTTATGTTAAACCTGGAAGTAAAATCTGATACAAATCTAAGTGCGAAATGCTTCGCGCGGGTCCAGCTAGTAAGATATATTCTTTCAACTACTTTCACACAGGAGATGGGAGTTTTGTAATTGAATATTAGTGTATAGAATGTTTAAAAATGAAAAAATAAAATTAATCAAAAATATTTTATGAACTACGTGCTCAAGAACGAATTAAGGTTAATTACGATTAGAATAGTTTTAATAATTCTCGTTTTAATAAATACCAGATTTTCTTATTAGACCTATATTATCCTATATGCAAAATTATGATTCAATTTATTTCAAAATCAAAACACCAAAAAGTGAAATGCTTTATATCTGTAGTCCACAAAGTAAGGGTTGATGCGCTGTCCTGGCTTGGGAAAAGCCTGCTTAAGATATGGTACAATGGATCAGAGAGCATCTTAAGGACCCAACATGGTTATTGCCAGGATAATAAAATTAAGTTAAAAATAATGAAAGATGAAAAGACTTTGAAATAAATTGAATCATAATTTTGCATAGTGAATAATATAGGTGTAAATAAGAGAATATGAATATAGAATATATATATATATATAATAGAAACCTCTTTAACTTTTTGTAAATTAAATATTCTACACCAGAGTTGGGCGTATTCGTATTCGCGAATAAGAATACGAATATCACCCGAAGCACCCCCAACCTGCGAATACGAATACGAATATTCGTATTCGCATATACGAATACGAATATATTTGTATTCGCAAATATAAATACAAATATTCGAATATTCGCAGGGAAAATCAGCGAATATTCGATTATTCGCAGGGAAAATCTGCGAATAATCATATACGCGCAGCTGAAATATACAAATACTTTCGTATTTACTTGATAAAAATACAGATACACTCATATTCGCTACAAAAATATACGAATACACTTATTTTCGCAGGAATAAATATTAAAACAGCTATATTCTCAACTAATAACACTAATTAAGGTATTCCATGACTAAACATTATATATTTTGTATTAAATTTTACGTTAATATTAAAAGTAGTTATTTATTTATTACTTTCACTTACCTGCATACGAAATATATAGAAAGGGAAATTATTGCCATTGTGAAAAATTTCCGGTTTTCAACGGAACCGGACGTTTTGGGGTCTCCTGAGTCCAAATAAGTCCTGAGTCTGTTTGTGTGTGTGTGTGTGTTTTAACTATTTGTCGTACGAAACTGAAATTAGATATTTGAGGTATACAGGTGCCCGCGATGTGACAACCAAGATTCTTCTAAATCGAGTAAGCATAGTGAGCACTTTATCCGAATACTATTTTTCTATTTACGATTTCTCAAAAACGGTTCTATCGATTTCGATTAAACTCTTTAAGTTTAATTTTAATGAAGCATTCATTAATATTAACGAAATCTATTAGTAATAGGACTTTTATTATTGGCTAAGGAAAAAATCTTCCTTAAAGTAATTTTTTTTTATTTCTAATTTCGAGTAAATAATTGCTCCATGTCATCCTTATTTACAAAAAATGGCTTAATATAAAATACGAAAGAATTGAAGAATTAATAAATAAAAAAAAATATATATAAGAGTAATAAAATATATGATTTACCAAAATAAAAATTTCAATTTCCGATAATGTTAGTAGTAATTTGTATGTATAATATATCGTTCGAAAGTTTGGAATTTAAGAAATAATAATATCAAGTTTATTATTTAGTGGAATGCCGCGCGAAGAGCGTGTTCTTCAAAATTTTATCGGTCGGAAAAAACATATGGTGATTCTTATTGAATCAAAATTATGTTCCAACAATCATTTGAAACGATGGCAATATTCGCATGCGCAGTACATCTTTACTAACTCCTCATTATTAACAAGACAAGGCGTACTGAGCCTGCGAAAAGCTTGTTGTCATATTAGTAATCTATTTACTTTAATAAAGCATACATACACATTACTACTAATATTATCGGAAATTGAAATTTTTATTTACTTACTAATAATTTACTAAAATTCCTGCTATAAAAACGATTCTA
The DNA here is from genome assembly GCA_911387785.2 of Aelia acuminata. Lineage (NCBI taxonomy): Eukaryota > Metazoa > Arthropoda > Insecta > Hemiptera > Pentatomidae > Aelia > Aelia acuminata. The sequence goes on from OU426979.1 coordinate 96,243,105, forward strand.
TTAGCTTTGATAGGAAGAAAAAAAATGAGCCTGCAATTCGCATACACTCCATAAAAGTCTGAATCAGACAATACTAAATTTACGGCATTTGAGCACGATAGGACAGTGCATTTGGCGAAAACTACATTTTTTTTAGCTATTTGGAATAATATACGTAAGATTTTTTTTTTTTCACAGATACTTTCTAGTGTTGCAATTCAGATTTCATATAATTAAAAAAAAAAAAGCAGCTTTGCTGGCAGTTTACTGTACTAAGCGTAAATATGAATGTAGTATTTTTTCAATATACTTCAAATAATATAACATCTATAAATATAAAATTATTGGCATGAAAATATTCTTTAGTAAACATTGTTAACTTAAACAATCACAACAAAACATGTTATGTTCTTTAAAGGAGTTAATTTTAACTTTGTAAAAACAATAGTTAATATAATATTTAAGCCATAAATATCAAAATTATAGGAAAACATTAATCTATAAAATCACATATTCTTCGCTTAAAAGATCTTTTGGACTAATCTTTTACAAATATTTAAATTGAAGTTTTATTTAATTTAATAATTTAATAGAAACAGAAATAATATTTTCACGCTGACGTTACAGACCTTTGTTACAATTAGATCAAGGTATAACTATTATCAAACCATTTGCTTTAAATTATTTTTTTTTTTATTTCGAAAAAGACTTTTTATTGTAATAAAATATAATTTACTTCAAATTGTTGTACATCTATTTAAATAAACATTTATTGGAATGATAATCATTCATGTTTGAATGAAATCACTGACCTGTTCTTTTAAAATATCTTTTGGGTGGGTCTTAATTAGCAAAACACATTTTTTCCTGCCTAGACATCGATTTTCATAATTTTTGACAAAATAAAAAGAATGATTGTGGTAATAATTATAACCCAATTTTTCTATGAATCCAACTACCTCCAACTACACACCTATTTAATTAAATTACACCACACTTAAGCATAACTGAAGCTTACTTTTAAGAGAAAGCTTTTTTTCTCTTTTATTTTTATTTTTCTGAAGTAATATATGTACAGATATATAAGAAGGTACTTAAATAGTCCTTAATGTACTGATCATAATTGATAAAATCCACCTCGATCTAACGCATCACTATGCCACTATGAATCACTATAAATAGATTTTATTTATTTCATACACATTTCTGACTACAGTAGACTCCAGCTTTTCCGTCCTTGTCGGAACCGATTCATTGCCGTTTAAGCGAGAGAGCCGGTCAATCCGGAAAAGTGTATAAAAAAGCTAAAAAAATATATTATTACAACTTCTATATTGCGATAAAACCCAAAAACAAAAAAAAAAACAACCTAATTTACAAAGGTTATAAAAATATTAATTAAAGAGAACATTTTTTGGCTAATTTAATTTAACGATTTACGAAAATTTACACAATCAATCTATTCAGTTTTCACAAAATGTTTTTTTTCCGTTTATGCGCACCTTAATGTCATCTCGTCGGTACTGTCTAAATATACGAAGTTATTTCTTCTTAATTTTTTTTTTATGAAATGAATGGTGGATAAGGATTTTGTTTCAAGATCAATTTTACTTCGAAGAGATTTGTTTTACTGGAGTTCGGTCAACAAATAAAAAACAAAAGAGTTTTTGCCTACATTTCAATTTAATTAAGATCTATCAAACCGCAACAGAATACAAATTTCAACAAAATTTTTGACCAGCGATTGATAATATGACAAAGCTGTAAATGCTTTAAATGATCTTAAAAAGAATATTTTATCTTTCACAGCGTCCTTCGGTTTATCTGGAGAGTCGGTTAAACGGAAGCCCTTTAAGCGGGAGTATACTGTAATTGCTAAATGTGAGAATGCAATTTTCTAACACTACAATTAATTCTAAATCAGACAAAACCACATTTATAGAACCTAAGCACGACAGGACCTTACATTTGCTGTAACGTAATACAGTAAGTAGTAGACCACGTGCTGCGGAGGGGCCTAACCCAGACGTTATCTCAAAACTAGTAGGTTTTAGGGCTTCATAACACAAACCCCAGTTTAGTTCTTATAGAACTAAACTGGGTCTTAATTGTCGTACCGCAATTTATAAAACCCAATTTGATCCGTTTCGATCCGTTGAATCACTACATTTAGGTCGATATTTTATTTTAGATCGAAAAATGAACAATGAGAATGCGATTGGCAAAAGCTGCGTGAAATTCTGAATCCAACGATACCACATTCATGGCATTTGAGCACGACAGGACCTTATAATTCATGAAAAACCGATTTTTAGGGTTTGTAAAATAATATATGTGGGAAATACTCAAGATTTTCGGCAAGTGTGAACAAAATGCTCACAACGCGACCAACGCTGGGTTAATAAAGCATTATTACTTGTTATTATTATTAAGCATTATTAATTGTTATTGTTATATTGTTGTTAGAAGGATAAAATATCGTTGTTTTTTGAAAAATACTAACCTACTAAAAATTGAAAATTTAGTTCCAATTTAATATCGGCCGTTGTGATTAACCCTTTCTATCGATACTTATTTACGATAGTTTCTCAAAATAGATGATCGTATAGTCTAAAACTCGATTATTTTTTCTATAATCTTATATATTCATAAATATGTTTATTTATAAAAATGAATTCAAACGAAGTTCTAAGTAGATGAGACCCACTTCATTCTTGGTAGAAAACTTATTGTTAAATTCCAAAATTTCGACCGATACATTATACATACACATTACTACAAATATTATCGGAAATTGAAATTTTTATTTACAATGTGTAAATTTTTTATTTACACACACACACACACACACACACACACACACACACACACACACACACACACACACAACACACAGACCATTTCGCGGGACTCAGGAGACTCCAAAACGTCCGGTTCCGTTGAAAATCGGAAATTTTTCACAATGGCAATAATTTCCCTTACTATATATTTTGTATGTAGGTAAGTGAAAGTAATAAATAAATAACAATTAAATAACTACTTTTACTATTAACGTGAAGTTTAATACAAATAATATAATGTTTAGTCATGGAATACCTTAATTAGTGTTATTAGTTGAGAATATAGCTGTTTTAATATTTATTCCTGCGAAAATAAGTGTATTCGTATATTTTTGTTGCGAAAATGAGTGTATCTGTATTTTTTTCAAGTAAATACGAACGTATTTGTATATTTCAGCTGCGCGTATATGATTATTCGCAGATTTTCCCTGCGAATAATCGAATATTCGCAGTTTTTCCTGCGAATAATCGAATATTCGCTGATTTTCCCTGCGAATATTCGAATATTCGTATTTATATTTGCGAATACAAATATATTTGTATTCGTATATGCGACTACGAATATTCGTATTCGTATTCGCAGGTTGGGGGTGCTTCGGGTGATATTCGTATTCTTATTCGCGAATACGAATACGCCCAACTCTGTTCTACACCCATCATCAATAATTAATACTAAAACATTGTTCCAAGAGTTAGAAAAGATAGCTCCACATTACAACAATTAATTTTTACACCTATTTTAATTTTAATTTATCCTTGATATTGAACGCACAATATCTGTAGAATCTATTTTGCATGAAAACGAAATCATTTATACTTTATCACTTCCAATTTTTGAAGAAACTGTTTGTGATTTGTATAATTTATACCCAATCCCATCTATTGTAAAAGATGGAATCATAACAGTAATTCCAAGGTTCAAATAGCTCTTAAATATTAATAAATACTTAAAATTTCTTAATCACCATTGTATTAAAAGAAATAGCATTCACCACTGTCATGCAGCTGACATATCTCACCATGACGATTCCTTTATTTAAGAAATCTTACAAAAATCATCCAGTAGAAATTGTCTCTACACATGTTTACGCCAGGAAGAAAACCATATAGAGGAAATTCCGGGAGATTCCGTAATAAATATCGGAATAGAGGATATTCCGAAAGGGATGCGATTAAAGTGAAATCTCCCGAAAAGGGTAACAAAAGTTGTGAGCTTTGCCGTTTAACGTTCTAAAGGTACTTGCCAGAAGCCACTATTTGCACTAGGTCGATTGAATTACTTTGCTTTGTCAATCAGTGAAAGAGACTCCTCAACTGAGGGGAACTGAAGTTTTTCTTTTAGAACATTCTTATTTAACTCAGTATAATCAACGGTCAAACGAATACTCCCGTTCTTTTTCGGTACGACCACTATAGGCGAACACTGCTCTGTTGGCTGATCATTCTTTGTTATTACCCAATCTCTTAGCATTCTGTCTTACTAATTTTGAACTTTGTCTCTTAGATGAATAGGAATAAGACGCGGGCAACTTACTGAAGATGGTTGTGCATTAGGCTTCAACTGGATAGGATATGGTATCCCCTTAAACTTGCCAAGCTCATTGAAAACTTTAGGATAAGAATTTTAATATCCTTAAACCCAGAAAATGATATTTGTTCAACATTGCTAGATACCAAACCGAGACTCAAAGCCAAATCCCTACTCATTAGTGGCTCCTTCTGACCCTTAAGCAATGTCCGTGTGTACACTTTTCTTCTATTTCAACTTCATCGTAACTGAAGGGGTGTTGTCAGCTCCTTTCAGGCGATGTGATGTCCGGTGTATGGGTAAATTTAATTTACTAGCATGATTTTCTTCCATACACATAACATCCGCCCGTGTCCAATTTAATTTTTACCGCGACTCCCTCAACAACAATACAAACAATATAACAAAAATACCCTTAGTACGGTTTGTTTCATTTTTATTTTCTGAAATTTTCTTCTCCGATACTACAACGCTATCAAATCCTAAGTAACTCGCAGAAGAACTAGAAGTCATAGAAGAAGTTTCAGAAACTTCATTGACACGCTGGGGATTACGGCATACACTCTTAATATGTCCTAATCGATGACATTCTACCTTTTTAGCCCAACACCTATCAACAGAATGAAGGCTCCAACGTCCGCAAGGATAACATTTGAATTTACCTCGTCCTTTACTTGCCCCCTGAGCTTTCGTTCTCTGGGTTGTGCGTTGTTCGTCTCTACATGGAAGGGTCCTCCTTCTTCTTTGGTGTCCGATACTGTCCTCTGAGGCCTTTCCATCTGGCGAACTCTGTCGATCACCTCCTTGAGTATCATCTCTCGCAGCTGCAGCTGAGCACTAAAATGTCGATCGTGCAAACCTGTAACTAGTTTTAACAAGATCATTACTTCGCTGGAAGTTACCTTGCAGCTGCTACAAGTCCAATCGCACCGGCCGGCCATGTTATATAAATCATTTATATACTTGTCCACACTAACACCTTCTTTTTGCTGTTCGGCTATGAAACGGGTTCTTTCTAAAAACAAATTTTTCTTCAAACAAAAATTATCAGATAATGCCTTAGTAACACCTTCATACGATTCCCTCTTTTAGGATGGCATACCAATCGCATTAAGAAGAACAACGGCCACAGGCCCCATAGAATTTATTAACATGTCAATTTGCTGATCTTCAGGTCGATTACTAAGCCCTGATGCACTCCGAAATAAATTAAACTGACTAAGCCAACTAGCCCATTCCGCTGGCTCCTAAGATTGAAAAGACTGGAAGGTTTTATTTGAAACGCTGAGACTTCAGTCGCTGGAGAATTATTTATTGCAAGAGCAGATTGTTGTCTGAAAACTTCCATTATCTGTTTGTACGACTAACAAGGGGAGGGCACAGCTATGGGGTCGTCGATCGGGCCCATTTTTTTTCTGGTGATTCTACATCAAAAAATAGTCGACACGTGTCCGAGCGTTCCGTCCAATGGGCCTTAGGTGCTGAGAAATAAAATAAAATGCCTTGAAAATCCTTTATTTTTTATCTTGAGTTTGAAAAATGATATCGCCATGATTCTTTCACTAATTCATTTATTTTAGAGAGTAGATTAAAGGAAAAATACAATCGTTAAAGAATTATTCATATTTCTTCAATTTAATTTAAAAAAAGCTTCAAGTTTTCAAGTAAACTAGCTTTATACATTTTTTCACATAAAAAAGAATAGCAGAATTGAGTTCAGCACCTCAAGAAACCCTGATGTCTTAAATATCATCTAAAACAAAAATAAAAAAATTTTCCTGTCAGGAGCAGCTTAAAAATGTTTCAGCAAAATTGTATTTGTAGTTTCAAATTCTGCATCTCGTATTGAGCTGATCCGAGTTTTCCGTTCTTGAGCTCGTTGCATAGAAGAAAGCTTCCTTTTTCTAACCATATACATAACTATTGTATTATCTCGGGAAGCTCTTGTAAAAAATGGTCCTCAAAATAAAAATTAAATTCAAACTTTTCTTTATATTATGTTGATTCCTGAACACGTAAAAATATCTCGATTATGTAAAAATGTGTAACTCTAGAGCCTTTATTTACCCTATAAATTTGATGAGAATCGGTAGAATTTTCTCCGAAATATGGTCGGATTTTTGGATGTTTAACGAAATTGTAAGGGTCTAGCCTTAGCGAAACATTTAATGCAATTTTTAACCGACTTCGAACGAAAGAGGAGGTTACTCTATTCGATACGTATGTGACTTTTTTTTTTTTTTTGTGCCTTTTTTTTTTTTCTATGTATGTTCACCGATTACTCAGAGATGGATGGACCAATTGGAACGAAACCTTTTGCATCTTGTAGAGTATTTTCCCAAGGTGGTCCCGTTGAAACCTTTTTTGGGCTCTTAATTTATTTAAGAAGTTATAGGGAAAAAACATGATAATAATTATTTAATTGTCGCTCAAAATGTTTACTTATTGGAAAAACATATGGCATATGTAACATAAGGTATGCTCCAACAAGCTATTAAAACTAATTGATAAATAACAAATCTCAATATTGTTTTACTGCTGGATGAACCAAATGGGAAAACCAACCAATCAAATTCGGAATACAAAAAGTGGGGGGAGAACATGAGCAGTCTATTGGTTATCGATGTGTTTTAAGTGCTTGTTGGAACAAACCTATACATAACCTTAACTAATTTTTCAACAATAGATTTAAATATCAGCAGAATAGGTATAATATCGCTGTCGTTTTCTGTAGCATTAGCATAAATATTAGACAACTAGGTATTCATCGATAGCAGCAAACCTTCTTAATTTAGATCTAATCGACGGTTGGACACCATAATCATAAGACCACAAAATTCGTGGAATTCCAAGAAAGATTGAGTATTGATAACCCTTTTAATGCAGAATTTAAGACTTCGTCAAGTTCCCGAAGGTTCGTTTAAATTTAAAATCGTAGCCACTCGCTAAGTACATGAAAAAGGAATACATTAATTCCTGGAAAAGCTCATTTTCAGTTGACTTAACAATATACCTCTGTCTTCTTCCGGATACACTCGGTCACTGTTTAATATCTTGTCGTAGAACTTGTGCTCGGTTTTTAATTTTGTTTCTGTAACTATTGAGGCTTTTGCGGATGTTCATCCATCAATGAAGAGTGTTGCATCAGTAAAATAAAACTTGATATCGCCCAGAAAACAACCTCATTGTATGAAAGTCCCCTCAGCGAAAATTTGGCAGCCATGAAAATGATTGATATCATAAATGCTACGCCACTAGAATTGAAGCAACAGTGTTTAGCAATTTATTTTCTGAATAATATTTTATTACGAAGGATATAATTCATAGTAGTTCGGTAATAAATTTAGTCAAAAATTCATCGAAAGGATTTACGAACATAATCCTAGCGGGGCAGTCTTTTTGATATCGATCAATTTTATGGCTGCCCCTTTTTTGTTGGGACGTCTATCCAATGATGGTTTTTAATCACTACTTTTCCAGCGATCGATTTAAATAAAGCAATATTAACGGTCCCTACCGGAGTAGTGCATAATATCGCCATAGTTCTCAAAAGAATATTCAAGCAATCATAATTCCATAGTTACTTTCCAATTTACGAGTAATATAGGTCATATTGCCATCCTCATCGATTCTCCATTAACGATATCTTGTCCAAAACCGGCCACAATCTCGACTGTTCAGTGACTTCATCTTGGAATAGCCGGATTTATTTATTTATGTATATTTAACTCAACACATCTCGGAAAACCGATGATGTATGTAAATGACAAGTACTGACGACAATATTTAGCAAAGGAAAAATATTGTCATTGTGGATAAACATTTTATGTGTTCCCTTCCCAATGGAACATTGATCTTTAAAAAAATAAAATCCCTTTTTAATCATAAAACGTGTATAATACACGCACTGCTTTCCCACTTTTGTGTGTAATTATAAAGTTAAAAAGGTGACTGTTTAAATATAGAGGAAAACACTTTATTCATCATAAAAAGATGCTACCAAACTACATTGGGTTGCTAATACACAGCATACTATATGTCTATCTGAGACAATTTGTAAGATCTTATTGTAATAATATATAATAATAAAAAGGCCCGAGAAAGACGAATGTGGTAGAGCGTAAAAAGATTTCGAAATTTTTTTTTAAACCAACGTACCGTTTTCTACTTTTTTATCTTCTCCAACTAAAAAGTATGAAATAAAAAACATTTTATAAAAAAAATTAAACCGACTTCGAAACCTAGGAACCAGTAAAACTAAATTCACTGAAAAGTATGAAATAATTACCTTCTGATTTTTATGAATACACAGCAAAATTAAAAATGGTATAAAAAGTGGAAAAATGTAATAAGAGGAATAATTTCATTTTGATTTGTACAAAAACACACTAATTGTTAATGAAAATTATTAAATTTAAATATTAAATACTATGTTCAGTAAAACATAATCTTTTCGGAGGCGGCGCAAAATTTAAAATTGTTAACACTAGGCCTTATGAAAATCTTTTCATGACGTCATGACGTAACATGTCATTTCTATTTTGCGCCGCCTCCGAAAAGATTATGTTTAACTGAACATAGTATTTAATATTTAAATTTAATAATTTTCATTAACAATTAGTGTGTTTTTGTACAAATCAAAATGAAATTATTCCTCTTATTACATTTTTCCACTTTTTATACCATTTTTAATTTTGCTGTGTATTCATAAAAATCAGAAGGTAATTATTTCGTACTTTTCAGTGAATTTAGTTTTACTGGTTCCTAGGTTTCGAAGTCGGTTTAATTTTTTTTATAAAATGTTTTTTATTAATTTTTTTTTTTTTTTTTTTTTAATCTTCCCAAAATTTACTTGTAGGTTTTTTTGATTGTCCTCAAAACGAATCTGAAAACTGTTATGAAACAAAAACAGTTTTGCACAAAATGATTTTTTAATGTCAGTATTTTGCCAGAATATTCCATCAACATAACTCTAAAAAGTAATTATTTCCATCCTTTTCACGATGTTTTTATCACTAGTAAATTCATTTTACGGAGCCTATTTTGTTTTTCTTGGTCGGCTAGGAGAAAATGGGTTCATCCCGATTGTTGCACGTTCGCCTTACAAAAAATGATTTTGAACTTCAAACGAACTAAAATTTAAAACTACTTTTTCTCAATGATCTATATGCAATGTGTTTTTTCTATGCCTCGCCATCAACAAGTAGTACTTTTTTCTTATGAATATACTTCCAATGTGAAGGTGGTATAATGAAACAAGTGCGAACTAAAATAGAAAAACGTACTTTGTACTCGTCCGCATATACTCTTTGTTTACTTACTGGTGAGGGTAGGTGGGGGATTTTAAAACTGATACGATGTGAATCATTCCTAATTGTTATTTGTTATTGAAAACTCTTACAAACCTCTCTCTCAAAGTGATCGACTAACTTTTTATTTTCATTCATTCTTGAATTTTTTTAAAAATTATTAGTATTGTTTTGGTTGTTACTCGGCTCATTTGTTTCATAACAGTTTTCAGATTCGTTTTGAGGACAATCAAAAAAACCTATAAGTAAATTTTGGAAAGATCAAAAAAAAAAAAAAATTAAAAATTGCATCAAAAGTTTCGCTAAGGCTAGTTAGTTTCCCTTACAATTTAGTTAAACATCCAAAAATCCGACCATATTTCGGAGAAATTTCTACCGATTCTCATCCGATTTATAGGGTAAATAAAGGCTCTAGAGTTACACATTTTTTACATAATCGAGATTTTTTTACGTGTTCAGGAATCAACATAATATAAAGAAAAGTTTTAATTTAATTTTTATTTTGAGGACCATTTTTTACAAGAGCTTCCCGAGATAATACAATAGTTATGTATATGGTTAGAAAAAGGAAGCTTTCTTCTATGCAACGAGCTCAAGAACGTAAAAATCGGATCAGCTTAACACGAGTTGCAGAATTTGAAACTACAAATACAATTTTGCTGAAACATTTTTAAGCTGCTCCTGACAGGAAAAAAAAATTATTTTTTGTTTTAGATGATATTTAAGACATCAGGGTTTCTTGAGGTGCTGAACTCAATTCTGCTATTCTTTTTTATGTGAAAAAATTTATAAAGCTAGTTTACTTGAAAACTTGAAGCTTTTTTTAAATTAAATTGAAGAAATATGAATAATTCTTTAACGATTGTATTTTTCCTTTAATCTACTCTCTAAAATAAATGAATTAGTGAAAGAATCATGGCGATATCATTTTCCAAACTCAAGATAAAAAATAAAGGATTTTCAAGGTATTTTATTTTATTTCTCAGCACATAAGGCCCATTGGACGGAACGCTCGGACACGTGTCGACTATTTTTCGATGTAGAATCACCAGAAGAAAAATTGGCCCGATCGACGACCCCACAACTGTGCCCTCCCCTTGTAAGATTTAGAATCTTTGGCCAGGAAAACTTACCTGACCAAGGCTCAAATGATCTAGTCAATCCAATAAGTCTTCTAAAATGTACTGGTGCTCTAAAAATAATAATTTAGGACTCATGCACTAACATAGATGCACAATAGATCCTTGATGGTCACAAGGGAAAGTATAAGCTGTAATATATTTGGGTAGGCACTAAAAATTGATGTGAACACATATTCATTAGATTTTATTTTGGAATGTAAACAATGCTTATATGATTTTTATTTGAAGAATTTGAGAAGCCTCTATGTAAATTTCTTAATGTTTTTGTAAATTGAAAAGTCCTTAGTTTTGATTGAACATTAGAAGTAATATTTTCAATAAATTGAACTAACCTTCTTACTAACTTAAGGTTGAGAGAGTTTTATTAAGATGTAAATAGTCATTGTTACCTGATCCGGTAACAATGATCTGGTAGTTTTTCAAAGATGTCGCATTTAATTAAAGCAACCAGTGTCATTCAGGTGAATGCCAATTAATATACAACGGAATACTTATAATTTTATTATCAAGATTTTAACTTTTAAATATCAATAAGTTTTATTAGAACAATTAATTGAGCCTTAGAAGGTCAGAATAGTCTTGAATATGTGAATGTATTTAATAATAATAATGAGTGTATTTAATAGTAATAATGAGTGTATTTAATAATAATAATGAGTGTATTTAATAGTAATAATGGGTGTATTTAATAATAATAATGAATTAAAATGAAGGAGAAAGTAAGAGTAAGTCCAATAGAATTCAGTTCAACTGTCAATGTTATTGGAATGTTGTTGTTATTAACTGGGGTGAAAATAATTAGTAAAATAATATTATCTTATAAAGAGATGGGAAACATCTGAATAAAAAGAAATGCTCTGATTTCTACCATAAGCGGATCTAGGGGAAGGGATTGTTTTGTTATTTACCGACGGCATTTAAATTTACTAAATGCAAGCTACTTAAATATAAATAATATGTAGATAGAGTAGCATAGCAGTTGTGAGAGAAAATATAGGTAAAAGAGCATGTCAATTCGCCACCAGGCCCCCCGGCCCCCAGGGGCCCCGGGATGGCATGCAGATATGGGACAAAAGAGATATTAGATAGCAGGTAAAAAATACTCGTCCAGCCTTGCCTGACGGAGATGAGCAGTACTAGTAAACAAGTACGAAATAACAGGTACGGTGGGAAATACTCGATCGGGTCTGAACAAGTACGAAATACTCGATCTGGTCTAAAATACTCAATCTGATGTGAACAAGTACGAAATAACAGATATGGTCTGAAATACTCGATCAGATGTCAACAAGTACGAAATACTAGTACTCAAGGGCGTACCCAGGATCAAAAGTAGGGGGGGGGCAAGCTATGGTTGTTCAGGTTGTAACACCTTACCTCGGAAAAGGAGAATGAAACCAAAATTATGTATAATTATAGCAGTGCTTTATAAACCATGTAATTACAATTAGTTGCTTGAAAAAAATGTATTCTATTATTACTTCCAGTCTTAAAACCCTTAAAAAATTATTGCTTCCAGCCTTCCCCCCGCTGGGTATGCCCATGCTCGTGCTCGATCTGGGCCGAAATACTCGATCTGGGGTGAACAAGTACGAAATAACAGGTCCAAAATACTCGTTGTGGCCTAGCGCTGCCTGGCGGCGATACGCAGTACTAGTGAAAAAGTACGAAATAACAGTTCTGGTGTAAAATACTCGTACTCGATCTGGGGTGAACAAGTACGAAATAACAGTTCCAAAATACTCGTAGTGGCCTAGCGCTGCCTGGCGGCGATACGCAGTACTAGTGAAGAAGTACGAAATAACAGGTCTGGTGTAAAATACTCGTACTCGATCTGGCCCGAAATACTCGATCTGGTGTGAACAAGTACGAAATAACAGGTCCAAAATAAGCTAGTGGACCAGCGCTGCCTGGCGGCAAAATGCAGTACTAGTGAAGAAGTACAAAATAACAGGTATAAAATACTCATAGTGGTCCAGCGCTGCCTTGCGGCGATACGCAGTACTATTGAAGAAGTAGGATATAACAGGTCTGGTGTGAAATAAGACATGTGAGATAACAGATATTAGTTATCAGGTAGAAAATACTCATATACTAGTCTTGTCCCCGCGTGGCGGCCAGTAGATTAGTCTATATCGTTTGGCATATAAGCCGTACCTGTTATTTTTGAAAATCGATAACAGGTACAAAGTTGACTTTGCACATACCTGTTACAAAATAACAGGTCCAGTATTTCCGAACCATCACTACCAATCAGACTACAATCATCTGCCGACGCCGCTTGGTCTCCCTAGTTAGTGCCCGATATCTTCCTGGACTATTTCCTTGTTTATCGTCTTTTTATTTTAAAACCTTCTCCTAAATTCCTTTCTCCCATAGCGGAGCAGTAATTAGGACTTGTGTCCTGGTACTGCTTTGTGTAAAGGTCTTATCTGCTTCATCTAAGGTCTGGGTCCCCTTGGATGTAGAGTTAAGATCAGGAATCCCCTTCCCTTCTGGAGTAGTAGGCAGGACTGGTGTCCTGGATACTGCTCTGTGAGAAGTCACAAGACGCTGTATTGTTGGGCTGGGTCCCCTTCGATACTCGGCTGAGACTGGGAAGTCCTTAACTCGGATGTGAGTCTCGCTTAGATTGCGTCCTGGTGTGACAAGGTCCATGCTTATCTCTTGGAATTAACCTTGTTTTCACCTAGAGGACAGCATTGCTCTGGCGGGATATTCCAGTGAGTCTCTTACCCTCGCTTAGATAGCGCCCTTAGGTGATCAAGGTTCATGCGTATCTCTTGGAGTCACCTTTTTCACTTGGGCAGCGTAGCTCTGGCGAGACATCCTTCCTAAATATTTATTCTCGCTTAGATTGCGTCCTGGTGGAACAGAGTCCATGCTTATCTCTTGGGAAACCCTTTGTTTCACCTATAGGACAGCATAGCTCTGGCGAGATATCCCACTAAGAATAGTTCAGAGTTGATAGCACCCTTGCCTTATAGAGATTTATTTACCTCGCCACCAGAGTAATCAAAACAAATACCAGAGATAATAGAGACAAGCGAGGTATTACAAAGCATACTGTAATCCATCTGTGGTCTATATTCGTCATATTTTTAAAATTACCCAAACATTTTGTAAAATCAATAAATCATTGTGCTATCATCACACTAGTATTGTTTTAGTCACTAAATGATAACATTTAAATTAAAAACCATCTCCAAATCATTGGGATGAAATTTAAATTAAGAGAACACAGTGTCAAAATCAGTTAATATTGTACAAGCATTGACATTATTAGAATAATCGAAATCATTTAAGTTAATGTGATATTTGAACTTTAACCTGGTCATTTCTACCTATTGAAATTAACGTTTTGGTCAATGCCTGGTTAAAATTGACATGATTTAAAGACAACCGCTGGGACTAATAAAAGAACAAAATTAATTGCTGCAGGTATAACATATTTTTCAATCAAGAAAAGATAAAGGAAGAACTTAATGCTGCTCTACTGTTATTTCTTTGAGAGGTGAAGTAATTTGTCTCGAGCTTAGCCGAATGAAGGTTTGATTAAAAACAGAAGAGGGAAATATATTGGGTGTTGAAGTTTAAATTAAGATTTGTACTGTGGTCTTATTGTAAAAGCTTATCTAATTTGTTTTTCGGGTTTTCTTTTTTGACGATCAATAAGAATTTAAATGAATATCTAGCTTATATAATTGAATAGAATTATTATGTTATTTTTTAAAAAAAATATTGCTATAGTTTAATTTATAAACAAACTACTATTACATATATATATATACATACATATATATATATATATATATATATATGAAGAGTCCAAGGAAGAAAGGGGGGATGTCATTTGGAATGGTTTCTGAGAAAATCGAGTTTTTAGTTTTGGATCTTTAATTACTTAAGTATCTTTTATCATTTTTCTCCAATTTTTTTATATGTCCTTTTCGTTATGTTTTGCGTGTCAAAATAATAAATTTGCCCGAAACAGACATAACACGCTCTAAAAAAAAAATGTTTTAGTGAAAAAAAACAATTTAAACATAAAAGAAAGGGGGAAAGTCCTGGACGCTCCCCCTTTCTTCCTTGTTTTATTGATGAAATGGTGATATTATATTAATACACAATCCATATAAATTCTAACATGACTCTCCCCCTTTCTTCCGGGTACGTGGTTCTTTCCATCGCTTATAACCAACCGACTGTCATTTTTTCTGACTATTTCTTTTCACCAAGATATTCTACTCAACTAGACGAACAATTATATATATATAACTACAATTCGGAAAAACGTTGACTCTCCCCCTTTCTTCCGTGGACTCTTCATATATATATAAATTATTATTTTTTCTATTTTTATTCCTTCTATGGTAGCCCCAAAGAAGGAGAGTTTATTGAACTATTTACATGCTGCATGCCTTTTATATTAGGCACATTACATGTATTATAGTGATCAAAATGTAAAATGTCAATACCAAAATTATGGTAAATACGAAAAGCAAAAACAAAACAAACAAAAAATAAGAAAGGTTCCAAAAAAGTAGCAATATAAATAACATTGCATTAATTTAGTTTAAAAATTACGTTAAAGAATACAAATTAGAGAAAAGTTACAAATAACATAAAAGATAAAATAAACAGGTAAATTGAAATAAATTAAAATAAAGAGCGCTACGAGCTATTAACAAACCTGATAATACAGATTAATTAAACTGCCTTCCTACATCCGTCAGTCAGTAGGTCAAAGACTATTTTCCTAATAAATTCTAGGAAGTCTTTTTTAAATTTTGTCATCAGCCTCTGTTCTGTCTCAGTCCATGTCCCTCGTTTTAAAAAACGTTCTGTATAAGTATTGCCCGAATGTTATCTGTTTTTTTGCAGTCAAATATTAAGTGTCGAAAATTGTCGTCGCACACAGGGGTATTTGACCCGAAAAGCTGGCCAAAACTATTTCCTTCTATTTTATTAATTCAAAAGTCCTCAAAATGGCTTCTATATTTGTAATAGACATTAAAAATGTGTTTTTAGCAGTTAAAAAAATACTCTAAGGAGAAAATTTTCATAAAATAAATTTTTACATAACTCCACCGAATGTGAAATAGGTATCCATGGGTTTACAATTTATGTTCATATTATTTTATCTTTATGCATTGCAGCCATGAAATATGCTTGTAACTAATTAAAGATTTATTATCATTTATCTATTACTATTCTTATAAAAAAAATGAAAATAGTGTAAATTAGGTGAATATAAAAAGTTATGGTGATAAAGAAAAAAATGTGTTTTCCTAATTCATTAAGAATTGTTCAATACCTCTTCGAAATACAACTTATATCCCAGGAAGAAACGCACCAACCTTTCTTAAAAATGCAAATTAAATTTAATTATTCATTATTCACTTTCCTCGTCACTTAATGAACTTTCGGAATCACCACTATCGGTTAAGTTGGTTGGGGGGAGACAACATTTCTTAAGTTTCCTTACAAAACCTAAGAGTTTTTTACAAAACCTATAAGTTCAATTTTGTTATGAAAATATAACAAAATTGAACCTTGGTCTCTATAAATCCGGAAATGGTTATTTCGGGTTTCCGCTGCTTCCTCAGATAAAAGACCAATATGAAGCAGAGGACTTTTTATCACTTCAAAACCATCCCTTAAAATTTTGTGAACAGATTGTGTACCATTGATAAAGTTTCTCCTTGTACATTAAATTAATGTGTGTTTCTGTTTCAAAAACATTTCTTTTCCTTGAAGAAGCATTCTATGTCACTTGGAAATCATGCCTCAAAATGGATAATTTTGTTTTAGCTCTTTCACGTGATCTAGGTTATTACAATATTTCCCAATGAGAAAAGACACCAAAAATTTCTTTTCTTTTGTTTAAAAGCGAATGTTTTGACTTTAAAAATATGTCAAATAATTCTAGTCAGGTTACAGTTATTCTTTCTGAAGATCCTAAAATACAAATAAATGAAAATATAACAAAATTGAATTTTTTTTATTATTTAATGAAATTGCCATTTTAGTAAAAAAAAATTATAAGTCTCCGAATCGCAACTATTCGCAGAATGTTTTTCAAGAAACATAATCTACGATAATTATACATTATCATAAAAAATATTTCGTTGCCCAGAAATGCCCAGAAGTATAACTTTTTAACCTTCAAATTTAATTTTTAGCTCTAAAATATACCTACCAAAACACAAAAAAATATTGATACTAGTATTGAATACAAAAAAATTATAACTATCTGGATAACAAGTACAGACCTGGCCTCGAACTATCCATCATATGATAATGCCGATACTTCAGTAAGAACAAAGAAAAATAATATATTTTGTAGACCAATACTTATGAGCACAGACGAGTTAAAGGATAAGGTCAGATTTTAATTAGAATAGCCGCCGGATTAAGGGCCTGGAAGAGATAAAAATCATCTTACATGATCCAACAGGTCCTCTACTTGAACTTCCAGTCATTATTTACCAGAAATTTCAAATTTCAAAAAATGGGTTTTGGCCAACTCTAAGGGCCAAATACCCCTGTGTGCGTCGTCCGGGCACTTGTCATTGTGTAGTAAGTTAAAGCGTGTTAAATATTGTTTTGTTTGCCGTGTTCTGTAAGAATTTGTGTAAGTTTGTAGTACTTAGTATGTTTTTATAAATATGAGAAGTGATAAGGGGAACAAATCTATAAAGGCTCGGTGATTTAGAGGACGCAGTCAAGGCTAGGTTCCACCTGACTACCGCACACAGGGGTATTTGGCCCTAAAAGTTGGCCAAAACCCATTTTTGAAATTTGAAATTTCTGGTAAATAATGACTGGAAGTTCAAGTAGAGGACCTGTTGGATCATGTAAGATGATTTTTATCTCTTCCAGGCCCTTAATCCGGCGGCTATTCTAATTCAAATCTGACCTTATCCTTTAACCCGTCTGTGCTCATAAGTATTGGTCTACCAAATATATTAATTTTCTTTGTTCTTACTGAAGTATTGGCATTATCATATGATGGATAGTTCGAGGTCAGGTTTTTACTTGTTATCCAGGTAGTTATAATTTTTTTGTATTCAATACTGGTATCAATATCTTTTTGTTTTTTGGTAGGTATATTTTAAAGCTAAAAATTAAATTTGAAGGTTAAAAAGTTATACTTCTGAGAATTTCTGGGCAACGAAATATTTTTTATGATAATGTATAATTATCGTAGATTATGTTTCTTGAAAAAAATTCTGCGAATAGCTGCGATTGGGAGACTTATAATTTTTTATTACTAAAATGTCAATTTCAGTAAATAATAAAATAAATTCAATTTTGTTATATTTTCATTTATTTGTATTTTAGGATCTTCTGGAACAATAACTGTAACCTGAATGGAATTATTTGACATATTTTAAAGTCAAAACATCAGCTTTTAAAAAAAAGAAGGAATTTTTGGTGTCTTTTCTCATTGGGAAATATTTTAATAACCTTGAGCGTGTGAAAGAGCTAAAACAAAATTATCCATATTGAGACATAATTTCCAAGTGAGATAGAATGCTTCTTCAAGGAAAAGAAATGTTTTTGAAACAGCAACAAGAAATGCCTAAGTGGGACGTTATCAATCAAAAGCTCAAGATCTGGTGGACGCTCTGAAAAATCATTTGTTACTTTAAAATTTACAACGGATACGGAGAAACTTTATCAATGGTATGCTATGACACCATCTGTTCACAAAATTTTAAGGTATGGTTTTGAAGTGATAAAAAGCCCTCTGCTTCACATTGGTCTTTTATCTGAGGAAGCAGCAGAAACCCGAAATAACCATTTCAGGGTTTATAGAGAAAGTAAGACCAGAAAATTTTCCCGGACAGAGTGCAATCTGGATGTAATTAATATATGAATATTGACATCAGATCCAGTTATCACAGGTATGAGAAGTTCAAGAAAAAAGGTATCAGGTTTTGTAAGGAAACTTTAGAAATGTTGTCTCCCCCAACCAACTTAACCGATAGTGATGATTCCGAAAGTTCATTAAGTGACGAGGAAAGTGAATAATGAATAATTATATTTAATATGCATTTTTAAGAAAGGTTGGTGCGTTTCTTCCTGGTATATAAGTTGTGTTTCGAAGAGGTATTAAACAATTTTTAATGAATTAGGAAAAACATTTTTTTTCTTTATCGCCAAAACTTTTTATATTAATCTATTTTATACTATTTTCATTTTTTAAAAATAATAGTAATAGATAAATGATAATAAATCTTTAATTAGTTATAAGCATATTTCATGGCTGCAATGCATAAAGAGAAAATATTATGAACATAAATTGTAAACCCATGGATGCCTATTTCACAGTCGGTGGAGTTATTTAAAAATTTATTTTATGAAAATTTTCTTCTTAGAGTATTTTTTTAACTGCTAAAAATTTTTTTTAATGTCGATTACATATATAGAAGCCATTTTGAGAACTTTTGAATTAATAAAATGGAAGGAAATAGTTTTGGCCGGCTTTTTGGGTCAAATACCCCTGTGTGTACCGTATCCATTCGGAAGTCCGCTATGATGTAGGATATCGGAACCTAATCGTAGCATAGCGGGAGGTCACTGTGAGCCATTAGCTTCGCAAGCCTGTCCGCTATTTCATTGCACTCTATCCCTGAGTGGCCCCTTACCCAGACTATGTTTATGTATCTGTTGTGATTATGTAGTACAGCCAAATTGTTTCTGATTTTGTGAGTAAGTTCGTTATTTATCTTTGAATTTTGAATTTAAATGTATTGTAACGTTAAATCGTTAAATAAAAAAATAAAAAACCATTAATTTAAATCCAAAACGAACTGTTGAAACGAACTGTTTGGGTCTAGATCTTTCGTGCCTAGTCCACGCTGGCGTAGGCCTGTCCACATTGTTCTGGAACATTCCAAGCCTGACTATTTACGATTATATATAAGGAGCAGTGACTGAACGAGTTAGTTGAAGTCTGTGTCTTGACAGTGAAATTCAAGTCATATGATTGTGTGTTATAACGTTATCAATTTTGTAACCTGCTCAAATATTTAAGTTGTAACAATTGGTTGGCATTGATAACTGTATATTTCTCTTAAATAAATATTTGTTAACCACGTAAGTGTTACAACTGGTGGCAGGTGTGGGGTTTAAAGAAGAAAAAAAAATGCCAGGTAAACGAATCGGAGAACTTAAAGTCACGGAGCTGCGGAGAGAATTAGAAGAGCTGGATTTAGACACCACAGGGACAAAAGCGATCTTGTTGGCCCGCTTACGTATTACTCGAGTCAGGCCATAGATCCTGAAACTGTAGAGTTGGAGGATAGCTCTTTTAAAGCCGATATAAATAATTTGTCTGCTGAAATAAATGATAAATTAAAAAGTCAATCGTCAGAAATAAATGATAAATTTTCAAATTTATCTAGCAAATTAAATGACAAATTATCAAACCAGTCGGTTGAGCTTTTAAGTTTGTCAGCCGAAATAAATGACTAGCCAGACTCCTGAAATAAATAAAATAAATGATAAATTAGCAAGCCAGTCAGCGGAAATAAATAATAAGCTGACCAGTCTCTCTGGTGATATAAATGGCAAATAGGCCAGCCAGTCAGCTGAAATAAATGAAATATTGGCTAGCCAATCGGCTGAGCTTAACGAGAAGATAGCTAGCGTTAAGTCAAGTTTGTCGCGTGAGATGGATGGATTAAATGAGAGGTTGATAAATCTGCCTAGTGAAACGAATGACAAGCTGACCAACTTGTACGTTGACGTGGTTGGGTTGAATGACAGGCTGGTTCAACAAGAAGGACTCTAAATTAGAAGGGACTCAGGAAGAAAAAATCCATGCGGTCGTGAGAAAGCAGTTTGCACAACAGCCATTATGGGACGACGAAGTAGGTGAACCCGCAGTTATGGAGAACCGAGCCAGGATAAAGCCACCGACTTTTGATGGTATATCGTCCTGGTCGAATTACCTCAAACAGTTCAACGCTGCGGCTAGCGCCAATGGGTGGTCCACCAGAGATAAGGCTGTTGCCCTAACTGTTGCCCTCCGAGGCGACGCTCTAGATGTCCTCTAGACCCTCAACCCTAACGACCTAGCCGGCTTGAAATGCGATTTGGCCACGCCCACCTTTTATTATTATTATTATTATTATACATCCTCCCTTGCCTTTGAGGCAATACGGATTTTGCAGCAATAAGATGTTTCGCATACGCAAAACACCTCACTGCCGCATGTTAACAATTATATACAAATTTGACTTTTTTCTGCGGCAAGAAGTTTTCTGTTCTCGTTTTCCTTCCACACTTCTTATTTACTCCGGTGGTCTTCCTGGGACTGCTTCAGTTCTTCTTCCCAAGGCAAAGTGGGAGCGACCGATTATATCCTTCCACCCGTACACAAAAGATTTGAAGTACGGGTAGTTCTCCTCAGTCATCAGCTGAGGAAGATCGTACTCCGTCAGAACATAGAGCCCTGTCTCCCTCAGCAATTGTGCTCTCAGTGCCTCATAAGCGGTGCAAGCCAGTAAAATGTGTTCTGCTGTCTCCGGTACCCTACAATTTGGGCATAAGGGATCGATGTTCTTACCATATTCTACTAGTTTTGCACGGAACCCCCCATGCCCCGTGAGGAATTGAGAGACCCAGTAGTCCGGTATGACCCAAGAGGCATCTAGCCTTGAGGTGACGGTAGGAAAATACTTCCTTAAGGTTGCCCCCTTTGAAGTATCAACCCATCTCCGATTCCAATCGGCTAATGTGTTCTGCCTTATTATTGCCTTCCACCTCCTTGGGTCTTCGCCGATCCTTTCTCGAAGATTTACCGGCAGATCTACCAGGCCTTCTCTCTTCATCTTGTACCGGAGGTAATCTTCACGCAAAAGGAGATCGATGGGAATGACTCCCGCTAAGACATGCACCGCCTCATGAGACACTGTCCTATACGCCCTAGTGACTCGAAGCAGAGCCATCCGTTGAATCGTCGCCAACTTTTTCTTCTGATGGTGCGAGAGATGTTGACTCCATGCCGGGGACGCATATCTCAGAATACCCAGAATCACTCCTTTGTAAATTGTTAATGTAGCTGGGTATCTGAGACCCCAAAAGGCGCCCCCGATACGACCAAGTCCGTTAAGGGCTATGGTCACCCTGTTTCGTAAGTAGTCCAAGTGAGGTGTGACATTGAACTTCCTTCCAATCTTGATGCCAAGGTAAGTCACAACCTCACTTGGACGTATCCGTTCCCCTTCTATTACAACAGTAATAGGGTGGGCCCTATCGGTTTTACCCCTCAATAGGATGGACTGTGTCTTGGCAGCGGCCATCCTCAACTTCTTCCTCTCACACCATCTACCTAATATGTTGGCGCACCGTTCTGCTTCATTTTTTAGCATGGCTCTGCTATCTGAAGCCACTACAACGGCGAGGTCGTCGACATATGCCGTGGCGGGGAATCGCTCCTCTTCCAGCACACCCAACAACTCGTCGAAGACCAATTTCCACAGGGCAGGGCCGAGGACAGAACCTTGTGGACAACCTCTTTCTACATCGGCTTCTACCTCAAAGAAGCTTCCTTTTATCTTCAATTTACGATCCTGGAGGTAGCTTCTTAAAAGGTCAAACAAGTTGCTGGGAGCTTCATATTTGTGCAACTGCTGAAGTACGCTCGGCCACCACACGCTATCGAAGGCGGAGGATATGTCAAACAGGAGAAGCATTACATACTTCTCCGCCTTCTCTTCAACGTCGCGGCGTACTCTCAGCAGGGCATCTGCGGTTCCCCTGCCTTTAGTGCATCCGTATTGCCGTGGATGACTCGCCCTTAAGAAGACTGGCCGTAGGCTCATCATTATTAGGTTCTCTAGCACCTTGCTCAAAATAGGGAGGAGACATATTGGCCTGTAAGACTTTGCCAATTGCTTGTCCTTGTCCCCTCCCTTGTAAAGGAGTCTGATCTCAGCAGTTTTCCATAGTTGAGGAAAATATCCCCTGTCTAGACATTCATTGAACAAAGATAAAAGACCTTCTTCAATAAAGGAGATACTGTTTTTAAGGATCGCAGCGTCGATCGAGTCTAATCCCGGAGCACGACCAGTCTTTTGCCTGTCCACGGCAATACGGAGGTCCCATAAGTCCCATGGTGGGCACAAGTCTGTGCCGGGTGGGTATACCGTGGTGCGTCTTATGAATGCTTGCTCTTCATCATCTTGGGATGGGTCATCCCTGGGGTAAGTATCTGCAAGAAACATCTTCATGGTCTCTTCCAGAGTGGTTGCCTGGTCAGTACCGCGTTTCAATGATGCCATCACCTGCCGCGAAGTCAACTTACCCAGGGCCACTCTATATGGGATACCCCAGGGGTTCTTTGGGGACTCTTCAACGATGAATTCATCCCAAGACTTCCGCTTTCGTACTCGCACCTCGTTTCGGTATGCCCTGGCCTTAGACTTGTACTCGTCACGAAGTATAGCACGCCTCTCATCGCAACTACACCTCTGATACGTTCGCCGAGCCTTGTAGAGCTCCCTCTTTAGCAAAGTTAAGGCCGGCGACCACCATGGGACGGGACGAGCTCTCGCCTTCCTGTGGTGGAGGGATTCTTCAGCGGCATCACGGATAACACCTGTGATCCTGGACACCTTGTGATTCAGGTCGTTTGCCTGATCCGTCTCTGCCGCATCCCATTCTTCATCGATCAATTTTCCGTCCAGCGTTGAACGGAAAACTTTCCAATCCTTCCTTCGAGTTTTGTAACCCTTAAATATGTCGTGAGAACTCTCCACGTTTTCGGTAAGTCTAAAGACTAACGCTTGGTGGTCGGAACTCGTCTCAGATCGGAGGGTCCAATCGATGATGCGGTTTGCAAGCGTCGGCGATACTAGCGTCACATCAATCCAACTATGGCCCATTCCACTAGAGAACGTAGCGATAGTGGGTGGATTGTTCATAACGACCAGTTGGCTTCTTGCAATAAACTCACCGAGTTTAAGGCCTCTCCGGTTTGTTCGATTGGACCCCCAGACCGTGTTCCAGGAGTTTGTATCTGAGCAAATAATCACGTTCCTGGTGCAAGCCGTGATCATTTCCAAGGCGGATATGTCATTGTCAATATCATTTCCATCAGCGAGGTACGATGAGACGAGAGTAAACGCTACACTACCCCACTTGATATGACAGGCTACACAATCCGCCGTGGTATATTGCCTCAGATCCATCACATCGAGGTTAGGGTTATTAACCACTATGGCAGCCCTGGGCCTCCTCTCTCCACTGCTCAGGGATATAACCCTCGATGTGAGGCCAAACCCCACCACCTGGTTCCCACGACAGCTCGGTTCCTGGACTGCCATGACATCGTATCGCTGGGAGATATGACGAAGTTCATCTGCCACGATACTTCGGCGGCCCATGTTGAGCTGAAGGATGGTCAGTTTATTCATAAAATGTTCTATTTACTACTTCCTGGGACCACTTAAAGTGCACAGGGCACTCTCGACTTCCTGTCTTATGCTTTCTTTGGCTGGGAGCGACAATTGCCCGTTCACAGTTTACACAGGATGGGCCGGTCAGATTCTTTTTTCTGGGACATTCTTTCAGTAAGTGGCCTCCAGTCCCACACCAAATGCATACTACGGCTTCCGCCTGACACGTGGCCTTTGTGTGGCCATAGCCCTGACATTTCATGCACCGGGGGGCGTCTGGGTAGTCCCTAAAGGTCATCGACCACCATCCTCCATCCAAGCTCCCCGTTTCCAGCAACGGGACCACATTGGGAAAATACTCTACAAGATGCAAAAGGTTTCGTTCCAATTGGTCCACCCATCTCGGAGTAAACGGTGGACATACATAGAAAAAAAATTATGACTAAAATCGAAAAAATTACGTTAATGACGTTAATAATAAACCGTAATGACTAATTACCTATGCGAGAGGTAACTAGTCGCGAAAAAAAAGCCGTATTAATTACGGTTTTTAAAATTTTAGTTCGCGAGAACTAACAAGAGATCGCATTGAAAACGTTGGTCGCGGTAGTCAGGGCAGTGGGGCGGTATACCACGCCCACCTCAAACAGGTATACTCGTACCAGTCCGAGCTGAAGAACCGGAAGCAGAAGGCGGCCGAGACTATTCAAGAGTTCGAGGCGGACGTTGCGAGAATGGTAAGACTGGCTTATCGAACAGCCCCGGAAAGTTTGTTGGAGTGTTTGGCGGTTCAAGCTTTTGTCGACGGCTTAAGACACTTTGAGCTTCAGAGAGCGGTGCGGCGATCTTCTCTTCGATCTTTATCTTCTCAAGATCAGGACGGCGAATGTTGTCTCGTAATTGATCTGGTTGATCCCACACAGCACGAAACTCAGCCCATTCTTCTTTTGCCTCAACGTAGGTTGCTTCAAAATTAGGTATATCTTCATACCTGATGTCTTTAACTTCAATTTTACTAAGGCCCAGAATGCTGTGCTTCAAGAGCCGCATCTTTCTTTCAAGGGAATTCGCTTGGACAGAATAATTAGGTTCTTTGAAAGCTGAACGTTTAGGATCATCTTGATTCAGCCATGATTACGAAAATAATTATCAAATACTGGCCAACATATGAGACAGTAGAGAGGAAAATAAATAATGGCCAACAACAACCTAAGCGAAAGTGTGATAATCAAAAAGGAAATTAAACAACCAAAAAAAAAAAATCAAACAAGAAATCGACCTTAATTTATACTTCAATTAAGATGGACCTTAAAACATAAATGCAAAGTTATCAGAAAATCAAAACATAATAATCACAGACTCAGTTCAAGTCGGAAGTGTAATCACTTAATTAATTAGATGAATAGAAAAGCACAATGCATAAGGTGGCTAAACTGGATACCATTAGGTGAGAAATAGCGCTACCCGTGTTGACTAGGCGAACTAACCATCAGTACCTTTGTGAGAAATCTTCCCATAAACATTGTATGGCAAAGTGTTAACATGAGACAGGCGCATTGCCAAGCAAGAAAACTGTGCTTTACAATAATTTTCATGTGATTTATCTAAATTAATTGACTTGAAGTGGAAAAGTATAGATACTAGTGATTATTCTATTTACTATAATAAAATAAAGATGTTTTTGAATCAATTGTCCATCTTACTCTATTCAATTCATTGAAAACTACATATTATAACCTTCTGATATAACAAAATAAACACTATTGAGGTAATTGAGTGCCATCTCAGCCGTTTCCGCTGCATACTTGCGAAATGCTGCAGTATCAATCGGGTACAGAGAGCAAATCACATCTAGTACTGTTTTTAATCTCATAATTAATTCTTTATTTATCCCGGTAATTTGCGCGGTTAATGAAGAATTTTCAAAAACTTGCAACGATAACGGCATCAAACTTGAAATAAATGTACCGCCTCAATTTTCAGGGGTGAGAGCTCTAGTACAAAGGACCACCATAAACTTTAAGGAAACTGTGCAACCTGAAACAACCTACTTAAGTTGTAGTTTATTAGATTATTTAAAATACAAAATAAAATACTTTTTTTATTTTAGTATTAAAATTAAAATAATTTATATATATATATATATATATATATAAACATTAAACTAATGTGATATATATATTTACAAAAATAACTACGAAAATAAAATTAATACTCTTTTTCTAACATAAACAATACAATTGTAGATGGGTTTCACTTGTTACACCATCTTCAGTACAATATAAGATTAATATTTATATAAATCATTCATTTATATCCATATTTATGATGTGATATTACTCTTCTAAAATTAAATCTGTCGCATCTACAACCAGAGGTATTTTCTTTTTTTCCTAATTAGGCCTCAAGCTACTGATGTATGGATCAGATGACACCAACATAAAATTGAATACATCTTCGTTCGTTGCTCCTCAAGTTTTCCTACTACATCAGAAAAATCTTAGGTTGGTCCTCCCCCCTCCAAATTTCTAGAACCAGGTTCACGGTCGGTCTCGCAACCCATCGGCACAAAGGGCACGATAAAGTTGTTTTCCAACCATTTACTGTTTTTTCTTAAAAAAACGTCCTCATTGTATGACGCTTCCTTAAAGCATTTATTAAAATGTCTAACAAATCTTATTATATTTTCGAAATAATTGTAAATATGGGCTCACCTTCCACCCCTAGAATTAATGCTGGTAATTCCTGCTCTAGCGACTAATTCTTATTCATCAGCATATCACATACATTGCAGTAGGAAAAGACGTATTTATCCATAGTAAATTTTAAGTAAATGATTATTATGATGATGATAAATATTTCGCTCTCTTCGCTGAAAGAAAACTGAAAACTGAGGCAAATAAACAATTGTTGACCTATTGACAAATCTATTTTGATCCAGAAGCGTATTAGTTTGAGCGTATGCAGTTCGATTAGGAGCGTATTAGCGATTGAAAACATTGCACCTGGAAGAGGGGACACTTGAGCAAACGCCACTCCTGTTCACGCATTCCTAACTATGAAATGATCTCAATCAACGATTCGGACGTTTTCGGATCTGAAATCTTTTGGAATATCTTTAGTGATACCTCTGGAATGATTTAATATCAACCAGAAGACGGAGGTCCACGGAGCTAACATTGAAAAAGACCAATAACCATATCACTTATGACATGTCTCTAGAGATCACCCAATTCTCTTTTCCATTCACCCTAAACTTTTTTTTTTTTGAAATTTAGGATTAAATACCTTTTTTT
Organism: Aelia acuminata; assembly: GCA_911387785.2. Taxonomy (NCBI): domain Eukaryota; kingdom Metazoa; phylum Arthropoda; class Insecta; order Hemiptera; family Pentatomidae; genus Aelia; species Aelia acuminata. The sequence continues at coordinate 96,270,614 of OU426979.1, forward strand.
CAGGATGTCTAAATAAGATATTTTCGAAAATTACGGCCCAGAACTACCTTATTTTCAAAGGTTTAATGAATTTTAATCTGAAAAATTGGTGTGGATCCTTACTCTAGAGGTATTTAGGTTTCAAAAACTATCTCTAGAGTTCCGGTTGGAGCACCTTCATTTTTTAGGGTTTTGTCCCTATCCGCACTACTGTGCGGCGTAGCATGGAAAAATCTAGTATTTTTTAATTAAAGAATTAAAAGTGAAATAACCTATCACTCACAAAAAAAAATAAAGTAAAGAGATGAAGAAAAAAAAATATATCCTTCTAATTTTGCAAAAATAAAACAAATAAAAAAAAACTATTTTGAAGAAGAATAAAAAAATAGAAAAATAGAAATAAATCTTAATCTTATCTGCAACTGGAGGTCCACCCATCTCTTCTCTCCTACTGCTGAAGCCAGAGACTCTATATGAAAAGGTGTTTTATTGAAAGAAATTTGTCCTTCGCCATTCGAGTTTACCAGAACATTTCTATGGTAATAATATCTACCTGATATTAAAGAATACTTGATTCTCATTAAACGTAGCTAGTTTAATCAAAATCGTTTGATTAAAAAATTAACGTCTTTGACTAAAGGCGTCTTAAGACCGGCCCTTTTCATGGAGCGCCGATGCTAGCAAACATATCAAGTTCCACAGCAAAAAAGCTTCAGAACGGTATACTGAGACGTATTGTGAAGCTCATGGCATTACAAAGAACAATAACTATTAATACTACAAAGAACAATAACTAAATTACTAAATACCACTCTTGACGTTCCGACAGTCACTGAATTTATCAGACGGAGATACATCAAATTCTTTCACAGCCTCAAGCATTGCACCAACCCACTATTACAAACACTCACAACAACCGGACGGCCACAGAGGTGACAAACTCATCTCAACAGCCTCAGATTAGACTAACTTAACTTAGAAACTGATACTTAACCCAACTGACTTAAAAGAGACAGATTTATGACTGACTAACACACATCACATTAAACTGACACAAAACACTCTTAAAATGCACCCTTTGCAGTAAAAGAGCTTTTGCTGTGCGAATACAGAAGTTTCCTGCCATTCAACGAACAACAAAAACGAAGAAGAGGCTAAGAAAAAAAAAAAAAAATCGTTTGAACATTGTTTGATGAATTCTTAACCTAAAAATGTAATGGAATTAAATATCTATGTTTCTATAAGAAAAAGTGGATTCCCTCTTCGGAAATATTAGGGCGGAATCACACTATCGCTCCGCTCCCGCTCCACTCCCTGTCCGCTCTCGGTATGGTAAAATATTCTAAAGAGAAATAGACAGAGAATTCCACTATCGGTACCGCTCCGGTCTCGCTCCACTCCCGGTCCGCTCTCGTTCTACCCCATTCACACTATCGCTCCGCTCCCGGTCCGGTCTCACTGGCAAAATATTCTAAAGAGGAATAGAAAGAGGGTAATCACAATAGTGGTACAGGTCCGGCCTCGCTCTACCCCATTCACACTATCGCTCCGCTACCGCTCCACTCCCGGTCCACTCTCCCAAAGTCTTATCATATTCACATTATTTAATTTTACACCGTTCACGATTGAAGCCATTAATAATCGAAGCCGTTTAAAGTTGACCTTTTTTAGCAGTAAAATTGATGAATAAATAAATACTTTAATAACTGAAAGTTAATTATTAATTCTTCTTGATCATCCCTCTTCTACCGCAGCGCAGTGTGAGGTGCCTTTCGATACAGCCTGATCCATGTATCCCGGTCCAGAACCAACTGTCTCCTTCTCCTCCAGTCCAGACCTCTCCTGTCAAAGGCCTCCTTCAGTCCTTCATTCCATGTCTTCCTAGGTCTTCCTTGCGGTCTCTTTCTATCGGCGATAGCCTCGTATGTGGCTCGAGGAATGCGATTCTCCGTCATTCGAGACACGTGTCCGAACCACCTCAGGCGATGTTCTTCTAAAATATCCTCTGCTGGCCTGACGTCCAGGCTCGCTCTGATCGTAGTGTACCTCACACGGTCCCGCCTTGTCTTTCCCTCGATTTTCCTGAGGTACCTCATCTCCATTGCTTGGATCTGACTTTTGTGTTTTGTGGCGAGGGTCCAGGATTCACTACCATACGTAAGTATCGGAAGGAAAGTATTTTTATAAATTACCTTTTTGGTATGTTTTGAGATTTCCCTCTTCCCCAGGAAGCCAATCTTTAAGGAATTGAAGCATCTTCCCGCAGCCTTTACTCTCTCCGTAATCTCGCCGTCCAGCCATCCGTGCTCATTCAGGTGGGACCCATGGTATCTATAGTCACTCACCTGTTCTATTGCCTCTCCATTAAGCCTAAGCACTCTATCCGCACGGTCGTTTCTCCTTCCTAACCTCATAAACTTGGTTTTCTCTGTATTGATTACCATATTTATTTTCTTTAATTCTTCTTGGAGAATACAGAGGTTGAATTTGAGGTTCCTGCAATTGTTTCCAAACACGACCAAGTCGTCAGCAAAAGCTAGTGCTGTATACTGTACTTTCTGGAGTCTTCTGAATCCTAGGTGGAAGGGTCTCATGTTTGGCATAGAATTATTAATTAAAATCCAAATACAGACGGCTTCGATTATTAATGGCTTCAATCGTGAACGGTGTAAAAATCGTGTAAAAAAAGTTCAACTTTAGAATATATATATATATATATTTGAAACGAATAAAAATGCAGTATATTATGAAAAATGTCAGATCATTAAAAAAAAATATATTAAAGCAAAAAATAATTAAAATATGAATCAGGAAAAGAAGAGAACACTATCGGTTAATTGCAGCATTTACCGATTTCAAGCGGATTCGAATACATTCGGAAAAAAATTTAAATTATTTCTTCACCATTAATTAAATTAATTTATAATGGGTATAGTGGCTGTTAACCGTATTGGAGCAATCACCAGGACAATCTCAACTTTACCATTTATTGCTTATTTTCAACGTTTCGGCTATGTCGCCATTTTCAAGTCTCAATCTGAACAAAGATGTAATTAATCCAGCTTTAAACAATGCCTTCATCAATTCAACATAATACTTGTTTTTTTATAAATTAAATATATATAAACCATTAACTGGTGTCGTCATTTAAAAAGTTGAAAGACTTTTAGACTTTAAGTCTTTCAACTTTTTAAATGACGACACCAGATAATGGTTTATATACATTTAATTTATAAAAAAACAAGTTTTATGTTGAATTGATGAAGGCATTGTTTAAAGCTGGATTAATTACATCTTTGTTCAGATTGAGACATGAAAATGGCGACATAGCCGAAACGTTGAAAATAAGCAATAAATGGTAAAGTTGAGATTGTCCTGGTGATTGCTCCAATACGGTTATCAGCCACTATACCCATAATAAATATCCCAGGAAATTAAGAAACCAATTATATATTGGATATAATTAAGATTAATTTATAATTATTATTAATAATTATCATTGTGTTGCAATATATTCTTCTTATTATATGTTTTGATAATATTATCTTCTTCATCAAGAAAAGTACACTTAACAGCTATTTCTACTAACGAAAAATTGAACTTTTTTTTGGCCGTAAAATTGATGAATAAATAAATACTTTAATAACTGAAAGTTAATCATTAATTAAAATCCGAATACAGACAACTTCGATTATTAATGGCTTTAATAGCTTAAACCTTTCAAAAGAGAACGGTGTAAAATTATATAATGTGAATATGGTAAGACATTAGGAGAGCGGATCGGGAGTGGAGCGGGAGCGGAGCGATTGTGTGAATGGGGTAGAGCGAGAGCGGAGCGGGAGCGAAGCCGATAGTGTGAATAGGCCCTTATTGACAACTCAGTAGTATTAATGTCGAGTTAGACAAATAATTAATTAACCATTCTGCTAAGGATCTTTTTCCTCACTTAGAGGGGAAGAGTGCTGTAAATTGTAGTATTTCTTTAATGAAGGAGCTCTTCCGTATTTAATAATTATTTATTTATTATATTATTATTATTATAAATAAATAATTATTAAATACGGAAGAGCTCCTTCATTAAAGAAATACTTAATTAACCATGTACTGTGGGGCTTCGTTTCAAATTTTCCCGCTGGCGTATGATTGGCGTTTTATCCTTACGCCAAATCATACATTTTTGCTTTTTATATTTTAATTACCTGATGTATGTAACTGAAGGTGGAAAAATGTGCAAATGGTTCATGATAGCCTAATAAATAGAAGGAACTTTGGCCGGATCCTTTTGACTTTATAAAACTTTCCAGGAATTCAATGTTTTTTGGTTCACCATGTCATGGGAAAAAATCAGAGCAGAGAGGATTTACGTATTTATTCTACTACCAACGCTTTATTCTTACTAAACATGATAAGTTTAATCATAATCTGTAAAGCCCTTTTTAAAAAAAAATCTGAAAAATTAATACGAAAAAGTGCCACTTGCGGTACTGAATTTTGACGATGAAGTTGTCGCGACATCATGGTAAATACCTATCCAATACCCAATTTCAGTTTCGTAGGATTGATATAGACTAAACAAAAACAATTGTGAAAAATAGTCCATTTCAGATGTTTTTCACGTCATTTTATGAAAGAAAAAAAATCCATTTTTAGTCAAAGGAGAGGGGGTAAGTGAAATTAGTGTGATGCGTTCACACTGATTTTTTGTTTTATTCGTTGACGAACTTTTACAAATTAAATAAACAATGAAACATTGGGTAATGGCACCAGTGACATAGATATTTGTCATTATTGACATTATTTGTCCCCCACCTTATAGTTATGAAGGTCTCCCTTGGATATTTACATGTTCCATACTCTAAAATTTAAAAAATATCTAGTTTTACAAGTTTAATCTCTATTTTACCGAAACCACTTTTTGCATGGATACCCCAAAATATCAATTTACTAGTGATGGACAGGATAGTAGAAACAATGGAGTTAAGTGCAAAACAACCCGTCTGGTAACGATAAAATTCTTACTAATGCCTTAAAAATTAATTTTTTTTCACAAAAATTCACCCATGAAAAATACGGCTGGAATGTGGATTAATCTTTTGGTTTATATTTATATGGAAAGGGAAAATTGTCGTTTCATTTCAACCCATATGTGATATGCAGAGCGATTTCTTAATATGCTTATATTTTTGTGATCAATGATGCGCTTTAGAACTTTGGACTTTAGAAATTTGGACCCCCCACTATTAATGTATTATAAATTAGCTTCTTGATATTTCCATTTCAAGAGATATAAAATAATAAAGTAAGATGACTTTAAGGTGATGAAAGGGATTTTTCAACATTTTGTTCGACTAGAATCTTTTCGTCACCCTTCCTCTGGTTGCAATTTTATAGGATAGGAAAAATAGAAAAGAAGCTGATATTTTTAAGGCATTAGTCAGACTTTTATCGCTGCCAGACGGATGGTTCTGCACTTAACTCTGTTGTTTCTAACTATGCTGAAATTTGTAGGTCTATGTTCTATGGGTGAGGTTTTTTGCATTGGGCTCCCGTACTAACAAGACCTAAGGTCTGGGACAAAAATTAGCCTCTCCTTGACATGTTTGTGTTTATTGAACTTTGACCGGTGCTTATAATTTTACCATTAATAGCCCCTTTTGCTTAAGTTAAATTGTACTTTAATCCAATAGACCATAAATAATAACGATTCTTAGAAATAAATAACGATTTTTAGAAATAAATAGTATTAGATTCGAGATGGGACAAACTAATAGTACAAGTGCTGTTAATTTACAAATTTAAGGATTTAGGATTACTAGAGAGGGCTAATTCAGTTTAAACTTTGTTTTTAATGTGATCACTTGTAACAGACGAGGCAAATCTTTATCTTTGACTGAAAAAAATATCATGCATCTCTTCCCATCTATTGATTTCAATGTCTACCGTTTTCCAATGAAATCGTAATTGGTAGCATGTCATTTGGAAGATTTTCTATTTTGCGGCGCCTTTGAAAAGATTGTGTTGTATTAAACATGGTATTAATTTTAATTTAATAATTGTTATTAACAGTTAGTGGGTATTCGTACAAATCACACAAGATGATAATTTCAATTTTCGATAATGAGTGGAGTAATATGCAATATGTATAATATATCGATGAAAAGCTGAGAATCTCAAAAGAATTATAGTTTGTTAAGTCGTAAAATGTTAAGTGCTTGTTAGAACATGCCTACTTAAATGAAATCAAGTAGTTTCTATGGTAACTAAATAAAGTTTTCATAACAACTACAAATTGCACAATACAATCCTTAATAATTATATTTTAGTTTACAACTTTAGTTACATAATACATTATTGAAGGAACTATGAGCTGGTTTTTGCTGGAACAATCGTCGACTATAATCTTTGTTGGTTCCTGGAATGGCATTAGGTGCAGACCAATAATTCGAAGAGTTTTAATTTTCACGAACGGTAAATACCTCATCTATCGATACCCATTTATTATTTATAAATAAATTTGGATAAAGCTGTTTTCTGTGAATTTTCTAAATTAAGTTTACACAATTATCAAAATACGTCGGTGAAGTGAAGGTAGTGTGTTTTTTAGTGTAAAAGTAGCTGATTTTTTTCTATTTAAAGTCTATCAGTCTAATAAACTAGCAATGCATTTCTGTTTTAAATACCAATTCATATAACATAATCGGTTCAAAGAAACTAGGCATAGTAAATCCTCCTTTACTAAGGCGTAGTAAATGAATTGTGAACTTTAGGGGGCAATATTTCTTAATTTAAAAAAAATATTTCCCAAAAATAATCAAAAGACAATAGACTTATAAAAGCTGTTATTAGGTGGGGTTGGATCTTGTATATAAGAGGCGTGAAGCGAACAGCCGTCCGCAGTTGGCTGACATGCGCCTCCTACTTCTGTTTATCGTTCCTCTGGCAACAGAGGGTAGAATTCTTGGAGCGATCGACTCAGTTCTATCGTACTACAACCACAATAAAGTCACGGATGATTTCATCTTCGGAGTTCTTCTCACCGAGGGTATGTCTATTTAGTTTGTCATATTCTTAACCGATTATCAATATGTAGTTGTAAAATTGTTGAAACTTTCTCATTATTCATTTAATTAAAATGCCTTTGATTTTGATGAAATGACAGGGGTACTCTGGAGGTATAACAAATCTGTTCTAAACATTGTGTTAAATTATTTGAATCGGCCATTTGATAAACCCAATTATTTTTTTTTCTACTCGACATGCAAGGTTGTCTCCTCTAAATCAATTAAAACTGAAATATAGTTTTTTGGGACATGTCAGGTTTCTCAAAAGTATGATTCATCACATTAGAATACTGCAATAAGGTCATTCCATGTCAAATCAACACACTGATTTAGACTTGATCTCTCAGATTTTCATGATTTTTGGTATACAGCAATATATCATAGACCTATGAAAAAATACCAAATTTCAGTTATGTAGCACTATTATTTTTGAAGTTATTAATTTTTAAAGATTTAAATTTTTATGAAAAAATTAGGTGTTTTGGCACCTTTGGATGCCTGTAGGCTGACAACCAGTGGTGACATATACCTAGGAGTGGTCTCATTTTAAAGCTGTTGAATGGGGCTTTAATATGGTATGCCACGAGATAGGGGTTACAATTTCAAAAAATTGATAATTTAAAATAAATTTTGAAATTTAAATTTTTCAAAAAGTGGCAATTTTAAAAATTTCAAAAAATTATCAAAAATAGTTTGCAATAACTTAGTCCAAACAGCAAAATTTTATCATGGGATCTCAATGGGATCAGGAGGTACAGGGCTTCAGAAATACACATGTTTTGGAAATAATGTACCAAATTAGTAAAAAAAAAATTTCCTATTTTGCTATGCAGTGTATAGGACACTATTAAATTAATAAAATACAATGATTACTTTATAGTACCACATTTGGAAACCCCTCTTTAAAAGAAAATTGAAGCTGATTGGCCTACAAGTCGAGGGAAATACCCTTTTTTCACAAGGTACATTACACATGTATACACTACACATTTATAGGCAGTGTAGTATCTGAGTTATTCATTTGCTTGTAGGAAATTCATTTGGCGGTTCCTATGATATTTTATCTTTAGGACACAACCAATTTCCTGATCACTTCAGGTTAGCAGCCAGGGCAAGCTTACAAGGACCAAATTATGGATGAAAGGCACCTGCTTGAATGGTCACATCAGAACATATCTAACATAGACTTTGTATTTATTAACATTGAAGAATAGAATAAAGCTGAAGAACAACTGGCCAATCGCTGCACTACAATGGTAACTATATCAGGCACCCAGAGATTCCATGCCTACATACCTCTCAACTGTGGAACCAAATTTAATGTGAAATTATTTTCTTCTGCAGTTGTTTCAGTGTTTTTCCAGTTGTTAAGGACATACGGCAGATGTTGGTGGGTATGTAACATTAAAATATGGTGACACTTAGTGGTTGAGTTATTGTGGATAAAGATGAAGATTCCAGTAAAGTGCAAGTTACATTCCTCCATCCTTCAGGTCTGTCACCCTCATTTATATATCCCACTCCACCTGATGAGTGACTGTGGATACCTTTTGCAGATATGATATGTAAAGTAAAACCCACCATAGAAACTAACCGAACATACAGTTTACCAAACAGTGAAGTGAACAACAAATGTGTGGGTATCTTCCAACGATTGAAGTCTCGATGAACAGATTTGTTAACTTTACTCATAATATTAGATTGTCATAAGTGTCTACAAGACCTTTCCAGTATTAAAAAAATGTGAAAATAATAGCCACTGCTTGTTTAATTGTAATGTGTTGCTTGTTTCATTCAATAAACTATTTAAAATTTTCAAAAACGATACTGATTCTGGTATTTTTCACAAAACGTTTATTTCTGAAGCCCTGTATCATCTGATCCCATCGAGATCCCATGATAGAATTTTTCTATCATTGAAAAATTCTATCATGGGATCTGTTGATCGAGACTTCAATCGTTGGAAGATACCCACACATTTGTTGCTCACTTCACTGTTTGGTAAACTGTATGTTCGGTTAGTTTCTGCGGTGGGTTTTACTTTACATATCATATCTGCAAAAGGTATCCACAGTGGGTTATCAGGTGGAGTGGGATATATAAATGAGGGTGACAGACCTAAAGGATGGAGGAATGTAACTTGCACTTTACTGGAATCTTCATCTTTATCCACAACATAACTCAACCACTAAGTGTCACCATAGTTTAATGTTACAATAGGGGTTTCCAAATGTGGTAATTTATAGTAATCATTGTATTTTATTGATTTCATAGTGTCCTACACACTGCATAGCAAAATAGGAAATTTTTTTTTACTAATTTGGTACATTATTTCCAAAACATGTGTATTTCTGAAGCCCTGCACCTACTGATCCCATTGAGATCCCATGATAAAATTTTGCTGTTTGGACTAAGTAATTGCAAACTATTTTTGATAATTGTTTGAAATTTTTAAAATTGCCACTTATTGAGAAATTTAAATTTTAAAATTTAGATTAAAGTTTCAATTTTTTGAAATTGTAACCCCTATCTTGTGGCATATCATATTAAAGCCACATTCAACAGCTTTAAAATGAGACCACTCCTAGGTTTATATCACCACTGGTTGACTGTCTATAGGCATCTAAAGGTAGCAAAACCTGAAATTTTTTCATAAAAATTTAAATCTTTAAAAATTAATAACTTCAAAAATAATTGTGCTACCTAACTGAAATTTGGTATTTTTTCATAAGTCTATGGTGTATTGCTGTATACCAAAAATCATGAAAATCTGAGAGATCAAGTCTGAAAATCTCCAAAAATTGTGTTGATTTGACATGAAATGACCCAATATAATTATCTCTCTATTATATAGAAATGTTTTCACTTTGATTTTTATATAAATAATTATTATTTTAATGAAATATAATAATTTAAATTTTTATATTTATATGTTTCAATATATCGATAATCTCTCTCTTTATATTAATCAAATCATATTTAACTAGTAATTTTCTACTAACATAATCAATAATATTTTAAACATAGAATTTTATTAATTAATATTAATATTAATTACTTAATATTAATACTTAATATTAATTTGTAATATTAAGAACTTTGAAAAAGAAGAAATTTATAAAATAACAAAATCGATATGAATGAACAACACTGCCATATCACTCCCCCACAAGTAACAGAGTTACGTTGCAAATGTCATTAAAGAACTAAACATCTTGATTGCTGGGCGTGCTTCGTTGTTGTCCGCTTGCAAAGAAGAATTAGCCACAGGACAAATGTATGGCAAATTCTTCTTGGCACCCTCTTGTTGACTATTATGTTGGGATTGATCTTGGTGTTTCTACATCATTGGAAGGTAGTATATATGCCGGTTTCAAGCGGTCAACGGAGACATTGACTCCCTTACTTTTATTAAAATAGTGAAATATTTTTATTAACGGCTTATAACTTGGAATGGACTTTAGTATGGCGGCTCCAAACCTTTTTTGACTCGATGAATTCGGATAAATATATGAGTACAATTATCCGGATGCTGATGAAAATGAATAAATATGTTGTCTCGCGTTATGGTAAACATGTGAAGGCTTCAGCTGATCAATATGCTGCATTAAATTATTGAGATATGAAATAATTTATGAATGATTTCATATGTCATATGTTTACATTGAAAGATTTCTATAGCAATTGTTATTTTGTTTATTAAATAAAATGTACAGATGTTTGTAGTCACCCATCTCACTTGTATGTGTGATCAGTGAGTATATTAAAAGTTGTTATGTGATGAAGTTAATCTGCTTTTTACTTTCACTTACCTATATATGAAATATATAGTAAGTGGAAGTATTGCGATCGTGAAAAATTTCGACTTCCGGTTTTCAACGGAAATACACGTTTTGGGGTCCCCTGAGTCCAAATGACCAAGTCCCGCGAAATGGTCTGTGTGTGTGTGTGTGTGTGTGTGTGTGTGTGTGTGTGTGTGTGTGTGTGTGTGTGTGTGTGTGTGTGTGTGTGTGTGTGTGTGTGTGTGTGTGTGTGTGTGTGTGTGTGAACAGACTAGCTCAAAAACTATAAGCCGTGCGAATCTAAAATTGTATATTTAGTGTATGTATATGCCCATGATGTGACAGCAAAAATTTCATCAAAATTGCTCAAAGGGAGGGGCTACTTTATTTAATAACTTTTTAAGTTTTGTTCGATTTTCTCAAAAACGGCTCAAACGATTTTGATTAAAATGAGTATTTGATCTATTTATATGCCCGAGATATGACTGTAAAAATTTCAACAAAATTTGATCAAACTGGGTATATGATGTATGCATAAGCCAAAGATGTGATAGCCAACATTTCACCAAAATTGACCAACCGGAGGGGGGACTTTACTTAATAAATTTTGTATCATTTTCACGTGTTTTTTTTTATTTACTCGAAAACGGTTTTAACGATTTTGATCAAACTGGGTATTAGATGTTTGTGTATGCCAAAGATGCGATAGCCAACATTACATCAAAATTGATCAACCGGAGGGGGGACTTTACTTAATAAATTTTGTATCATTTTCACGTGTTTTTTTTATTTACTCAAAAAAGGCTTTAACGATTTTGATCAAACTGGGTATTTGATGTATGTATATGCCAAAGATGTGATAGCCAACATTTTATCAAAATTGGTCAAACGGAGGTGGGACTTTATTTCACAACTTTTTTTCCAATGTTTACCTTTTTTTCGATGATCTCAGAAACGGCTTTAACGATTTTTATCAAATTCGTCATGTTAAATGAAAATTAAGTGTTCTTTAATATCAGGTAAGCCTTATCATTATTAAAATATTCTGAGGGGGCGTTTTTTTTTGGGGGGGGGGTTGGGGCCTTTTTTGTTTGTTTCCTATAAAGTACCTTTGTTTTTGTTTATATGGAGAAATTAACTGTCTCTCGTTACGCCTAAAAATAAGAAATGGCTAAATATGAGATATGATAAAAAAAAGAAAACATAAAGAGGAGAAAAAAATAAAAATATTCAGTCAACTCATAAAACTCGTTGAGCCCACGCATACGGAGTACGCCTTTAATGACAGACCATTGTTCATAATTAATGCCGTTTTGTTCATTTGAGAAGTGGCAATTAGCAAAACGCATTAATTTATAATCTAAGTAAGTTGGTAAGTGAAAGTTGTGTGTTGCGCGCACGCACCAGATTTTTTTTCTTTCTCATTTCCCCGATTAAATTCAACATGCCCAGAAAGCTTATAATTGCGCTTAGGTAAAGTAAATATAAGTTTTTTTTCCCTCTGTTTTCTTTGGAAGATTTTCGGAAAACATGGATATAAAATTAAATATTGGCAACCAAGAAGGAAAAAGCAATTGGGCAACGTGGAAATTTAAGATCTTGATCCTTCTTAGGAGTTTTCCAGTAGGAGAGGATGTTGTGAGCGGTAAGTTAACCTGTCCATCAAAGCCAGCTACAGAAGCTAACCAGGAAGAGGTAACTGTATATAATACTAAGTATGAATTATTTATAACTGCAGATACTGAGGCAATGCTAGTTTTATCCTCTATTATGTCTGAAGAAACTCTAATGAAAGTTATAAGATCTAATTCATCAAGGGACATGGTTAGAAATTCATCGCTTATTTGAAGGTAGTTTAGAGGATAAAACATTTGACCTATGTATGCAGTTTTTCATGTGAAAATATGATTCAAATGATGATGGTATGAGATAATAAAGTAAGTTAAAGAATATATGGTGTAGTTTGAACTTGGAGATGTGTGAAGGAATTCAAGTTAATAAATTGCCAGATATTCTTTTAATTTTTAGAGTTTTATTTAAGATGAACAAAGAAGACAAACAAGAAATAAACAAATAGCACAAACAAAACAATTTTATTCAAAACACGATAGGCAACAATACCAGATCGCTAATCCAAAATAAAAGTCCATATACAAATTCCGGGTCAATGACAATCATAATTATAATATACAAGAAATAACACTTTACTAAGGCCGAATAACTCACGATTAACAACTGACTTTTTTTAACCAACAACATTAACACTTCAGTTGTTTGAAAAGACGTATTTACCACTGATCAAAAAATAAAATTCTTTTCGATAAAACATGAATAAAAATTCTGGTGCGTGCGCGCAACACACAACTTTCACTTACCAACTTACTTAGATTAGAAATTGACGTGTTTTGCTAAATATCATTTCCCAAAGTCACACATTTTTCTACATTCATATCTTATTTTTGTTAATCGTTAAAGCCGTTTTTGAGTAAATAAAAAAATCCCGTGAAAATGATACAAAATTTATTAAGTAAAGTCCCCCCTCCCGTAGATCAATTGTGATGAAATGTTTGTTATCACATCTTTGGCATATAAATACATCAAATACCAAGTTTGATCGAAATCGTTAAAACCGTTTTTGAGTAAATAAAAAAAACATGTGAAAATGATATTAAGTAAAGTCCCCCCTCCGGTTGATCAATTTTGATGAAATTTTTACAGTCATATTTCAGGCATATAAATAGATCAAATACTCAGTTTAATCAAAATCGTTAGAGCCGTTTTTGAGAAAAAAACTTAAAAAGTTATTAAATAAAGTACCCCCTCCCTTTGAGCAATTTTGATGAAATTTTTGCTGTCACATCGCGGGCATATACATACACTAAATACCCAATTTCAGGTTCGCACGGTTTATAGTTTTTGAGCTAGTCTGTTCACACACACACACACACACAGACACACAGACACACACACAGACCATTTCGCGGGACTTGGTTATTTTGACTCAGGGGACCCCAAAACGTGTATTTCCGTTGAAAACCGGAAGTCGATAATTTTCACGATCGCAATACTTCCACTTACTATATATTTCATATATAGGTAGGTAAGTGAAAGTAAAAAATTAATTACGATTAGATAAAATAAAAAGATTAAATAATAAAATAATAATAATAATATATATAAAACTGTAATCAGTGGTAAATTAATTAAACTGGCCTTTAACATAAACAAAAAGTTGATCGTTCGCTCACGACCCATTACACCACTTAAGTTGTGCGTTCACTCGCGACCCGTTACATCACTCCCCCCAATGACATCGGCACAGAACTTCACCTTCGGCTTCACTTCTCTGCCGAAGCGGGTGCGGTAGCCAGACTGCGGTTGCGTTGTAGGAGGTTCTGCGTCGAGGTCATTCGATGGACTGCTGTCCAAAGGCCTAGGAGTGGGTCGATCCCTGATGATGGTGTCGTCTGCGTTGGCCTGTAGGAGATGTGCTGGCTTCAAGCGGTCGATAGAGACGGTCTTCGGACCTGAATGTAGCAGTACGGAGAAAGTCTTCTCATCCCTTGAAACGACCTTGTAAGGGCCAGAATAAGGAGCAATCAGTGGTCCACGGACATAATCATCTCTAATGAAAACGTGGGTGCAGTTTTGTAGATGTGGGTGGACAAAGGTTTTGGCGTTACTACTGCGATGAGGCGCTGGGCGGAGATCCTCCATAGCCTGACGGAGTACTCTGAGCGTCGTCTCGGAGTCTTCTGGGCGTCTAGAGGACTCGAAGAACTCACCAGGCAAGCGTAGTGCCTGCCCAAAAGTCATCTCAGCAGCACTAACACCAATGTCCTCTCTGACTGCGGTCCTGAGACCGAGAAGAACTGTTGGCAGCACTGTCGTCCATCCTTCCGTGTTGAGCGCTGTCATGATAGATGCCTTGAGGGTTCGGTGCCATCTCTCAATGCAGCCATTAGATTGAGGATGGTAAGCCGTAGTGCGACATCTCTGGATACCAAGGATGTGAGTGAGGCTCTTGAACAGGTCTGATTCGAATTGGCGCCCTTGGTCCGTAGTGATTCTGGCTGATGTACCGTATCTCGAGATCCAAGTGCCAACTATAGCATCTGCAACGGTGTTGCTCGTAATGTCCTCCAGTGGACATGTCTCTGGCCAGCGAGTAAACCGCTCAATCATCATAAGGCAGTATCTCTTGCCGTTTGATGGTGGCAAAGGGTCAATAATATCCACATGAATATGCTCAAAGCGAGAACTGGGAGCGAAATTTCCTGGTGGAGATATGGTATGGCGCACTACCTTAGCACGCTGGCATGGAATGCAGCAACGAGCCCACTTCGAGACGTCGGCGTTCATGTTAGGCCAAAAGAATCGCTGGGCGAGTAAACGTCTCGAGGCTCGAAATCCGGGATGGCTGAATCCATGAAGACGGTTAAATATTTCTTGACGCATCGATTCGGGGACGTATGGTCGTGCGTGAGGTGTGGAGGTTTCGCAAAAGATGGTCGCAGAAGATCCTGGGAGCTTGAGTCGACGAAGTTGAATGCGAGTATTCCTCTGCAGTTCTGCGATCTTCGGATCTTTCTCTTGTTCCGCTGCAAGACGATGAAAATCCTCTGTGCAGTCGATGTCCTCCACTCTCGACAATGCATCAGCGACCGTATTTTCATCTCCGGGTACATGACGGATATCGGTAGTGAACTGACTAATGAAGTTCACTAGCCGAATCCTCATGGGTGTTGCGGTTTCCGGCTTTTGCTGAAAGACGTGCTCCAGAGGTTTGTGGTCCGTCCAAACGACAAAATGTCTTCCCTCCAGATAGCACCGAAAATGCTTGATTGCTCGGTGGATCGCCAGAAGTTCTCTGTCGTACGTCGAGTAGTTTTGTTGAGCTGGAGAGAGGGATTTAGAAAAAAATCCTAGGGGACGCCAATAATTGCCCTCCTTCTGCTGCAAGACTGCGCCCATGGCTGTGTTAGAGGAGTCACATACCAAAACGAGCTCTGCGTATGGCTTGGGATGACCAATAACAGCTGCGTTTTGGATTGCTGCCTTACAGTCTTCAAAGGCGTTTATACTCTCCTCTGTCCATTTTATGGGAGTTTTGTCGTTCCTCCGCGCTCCAGCTTAATATCTGTTGAGGGGGGCCTGAAGTTCTGCTGCCCTGGGTATGCAACGTCTATAAAAGTTGAACATACCCAAGAAGCGTCGAAGGTCCTTCACTGTAGATGGTCGGGGATAGTTTGCAATAGCGTCCACCTTAGCAGGGCGCGCAGTAATGCCATCTTTGTTGACCTTGTGTCCCAGAAACTCAACTTCGGATTTCGCAAAGACACACTTAGTTAAATTAATAATAAGTCCATGGTTTTCCAATCTTTGGAGGACTTCCTCCAGATGTGTCCGGTGTTCTTCATCATCTCCCGATGCTATGACGATATCGTCTATGTACCACCATGCGAACTCCAGACCTTGAAGAACTCGGTCGAGAAAGCGTTGAAAGGTCTGAGACGCATTCCTGAGACCAAAACATATCCTTAGGAACTCAAACAGGCCGAAGGGTGTTATTACTGCAGTCTTCTGAACGTCTTCTTTAGCTACGGGGACCTGGTAGTATGCACGGTTAAGGTCCCGCTTGGTAAAGATCTTCTTACCATGCATATTCATGTTAAAGTCCGCCAAGTTGGGTACTGCGTAGCGGTCACGTGTGGTTTTAGCGTTGAGCTGCCGATAGTCTCCACAGACGCGTATACCCCCATCCTTCTTCTCCACTATCTGTAGGGGACTGGCCCAAGGACTACTAGACGGCCTGCAGATCCCCTCTTCGACCATCTGCATGAATTCCCGCTTAGCCACGTTGTATCTTTCTGGCGGTAAGCGACGGGCTTTGGCCGTGACAGATGCACCCTTCGTCTCAATATGGTGCACTACATCATGCTTGGGCTGTGTTACGAAAGAGGTGGGCTGTGTCACTTTAGGATAGCGCCTGAGAACATCAGTGTACCATTCTCCAGCTGGTACTGAATAAATCGTCGGCTCCTCGACATGGGCATGTCTTCCTTGTGACGTTAGCCCGGTGATACTATCTACGAGCTGGCATCCGGCGATGTCCACCACAATGCTATTGTGGAACAGAAGGTCTGCGCCGATGATGGGGTAACTGACCCTCACCTGAATAAAGCGCCATATAAGTCTCCGGCGAAGGCCTAGGTCCAGATCCATGACCACGGTGCCATAAGTTGGGATTGGGGTTCCGTTCGCTGCATACAGTGTAAAGGCCTCTTCCTGCTTCTTCGTCGTTGACTTCACCGGGAAAACAGATAGGGCGGCTCCAGTATCCACCAGGTATCTGATCCCGGACTTCCGGTCTGTGACAAAAAGTCGGCGGTCAGTAACCCCAGCGACGGTTCCCGCCTCGTCCGTCGCTGAAACTAGTTTCCCGCCGGCTTGGGTGGCGGTGAAGGCTTCCAGTCACATGGAGATCGACATCTGGTAGCCTTTGAGCGGAACCGCTCGTGGTAGAAACATAGCCGTCGACCTTTGCTTCTGCTCCGACTGCGAATGGTCTTCTCCATCGTCCTGGTGGAATCTTCTCTTGTCTCCAGGGCCGCTACCCGCTCTGTAAGCTCCTCTAATGCTGCAAGCAGCCTGTCCTCTCCTTCAGTTGACCTTTCCGGCCTTATTGCCGCTACTTCTGCTATTCCGGGCTCGTGCACTTCAGCGATGCGGTCTGCGATGACGCTGAGCTTCGTAAGACCCGTTTGCTCGGTCGCTGCCAAAGCTGATTGCATGCGGATCGGCAGTCCCTTCAACCAAATGGTTCGCAACAGGTCTTCCGTTATCATAGAACCACCCAACTGCTGAAGCGATCGCAAAAAATGAGAAGGACGCCTGTCTCCGAGCCGCTGATCCTCTAGCAGTCTTCTAATTCTTGTATTATCAGATTCCCTAAACCCTTTCATTAACCTGGTCTTTAATATCTCATAGGGAGTCTCATCTGGAGGTTGCCTAACTAAGTCCATTACTTCCCTCACAGCCTCACTTTCCAACTGAGAGACGACATACCTAAACCTATTAATAGAACTTTTAATATGATAGAGGTTGAAAATTATCTCACATTGCAGAAAGAAAACCTCAGGGTCGCTCTTCGAAAAATGAGGAAGATGGGACTTAACCGTAGCTGCTGAGGCGGCCTCTACTGGCTGGGGACTAAGTGCCGCTGACTTGCAATCTTCTTGGTCATCCAGTGATAGTAAATCGTTAACTACTACGTGAGCCATAATAAATATGTAAATTGTACTCACCAATGTAGAAGACGATCACGTCGGGGTCACCACTTTAGAGTTTTATTTAAGATGAACAAATAAGACAAACAAGAAATAAACAAATAGCACAAACAAAACAATTTTATTCAAAACACGCTAGGCAACAATACCAGATCGCTAATCCAAAATAAAAGTCCATATACAAATTCCGGGTCAATGACAATCATAATTATAATATACAAGAAATAACACTTTACTAAGGCCGAATAAATCACAATTAACAACTGACTTTTTTTAACCAACAACATTAACACTTCAGTTGTTTGAAAAGACGTATTTACCACTGATCAAAAAATAAAATTCTTTTCGATAAAACATGAATAAAAAAATTAATTACGATTAGATAAAATAATAAGATTAAATAATAAAATAATAATAATAATATATATAAAACTGTAATCAGTGGTAAATTAATTAAACTGGCCTATAACATAAACAAAAAGTTGATCGTTCGCTCACGACCCATTACACCACTTAAGTTAAAGAACAATAGATAACCTTACTAGTAAATTGTGTCCTCATGAGAGAGCTTTACGTGGAAATCTCTACACGTAAAAATGATACACAATTTATTAAGTAAAGTCCCCCCTCCGGTTGATTCAATTTTGATGAAATGTTGGCTTTCACATCTTTGGCATATACATACATCAAATACCTAGTTTGATCAAAATCGTTAAAGCCGTTTTTGAGTAAATAAAAAAAACACGTGAAAATGATACACAATTTATTAAGTAAAGTCCCCCCTCCGGTTGATCGATTTTCATGAACTGTTGGTTATCACATCTTCGGCATATACATACATCAAATACCTAGTTTGATCAAAATCGTTAGAGGCGTTTTTGAGAAAATCGAAAAAAACGTAAAAAGTTATTAAATAAAGTACCCTCTCCCTTAGAGCAATTTGGACAAACTGTGATCCGTAGGTCGTTTTGGGTTCGCAACACCAGGATTCGCAAGCCGTTGGAAGAGAAACGATCAGGAGACCGATGTCCTTCGCACCTTTTGAGGGATTTGCAGGAACTGGGTGGCGTTATGATCTCTGATGACCTTTTGAAATCGATTTGGTTGAGAGGCCTACTTAACCAGATGCAAACATCTTTGAAGACTAGAAGACAGAGAAGACTAAGCACGGCGATTTCTCACTCCCATGGCCCCATACCGATATAACCATAACCCAAAACGACCTACGGATCACAGTTTGTCCAACTTGACCTAGGACTTTGTTTGGCGCTTCATCCTAGCGGAAGTTAGTCGAACGTACAATATATTTTATTTTATCAAATAAAATATATTGTGTTATATTTTTCTTGATTATTGAAGTCAGAATAAGTTACGTAAGGAACCTCTAAAACAGGTAACCTAATCTGTCATTTATCTCGGCCGATTGACTTGTCAACTTTTAATTCATTTTGGTAGACAAGTTAATTAATTTGTCATTTATCTCAGAACGCTGGCTGGCCAATTTGTCATTAGGCGCATTCACATCACTAGACAAGTAGTAAACTTGTTGTTTATCTCAGCCGATTGGCCGGTCAATTTGTCATATATTTCACCAGACAGGTTAGACCAGCTTATCATTAAGATCAGATGACTGGTTTGCCATTTTTTCCTTTATCTCAACAGACTGACTAGCCAATTTGTCGTATATATCACCAGATCGGTTGGTCAGCTTATCATTAAGCTCAGCAGACGAGCTGGTCAACATGACAATTAACACAGCCTTCAATGAGCTACCTTCGAACTCTACTTCGCAGGATCTACGGCCTGGCTCCAAGTAACACTCACGGGCCCAGCAAGATCGCCCTAATGCCAGTAGAATCCAAATTGAGTTCTTCTAAATCACTCCTCAGTTCCGCTACTAAAATTTCTCCAATCTGTTTGCCTGGCCTTTTTTTACTTTCACTTACCTATATATGAAATATATAGTACCTATATATGAAATATATAGTACCTATATATGAAATATATAGTACCTATATATAAAATATATAGTAAGTGGAAGTATTGCGATCGTGAAAAATTTCGACTTTCGGTTTTCAACGGAAATATATGTTTTGGGTATTTAGTGTATGTATATGCCCGCGATGTGACAGCAAAAATTTCATCAAAATTGCTCAAAGGGAGGGGCTACTTTATTTAATAACTTTTTATGGTTTTTTCGATTATCTCAAAAACGGCTCTAACGATTTTGATTAAACTGAGTATTTTATGTATTAATAGGCCTAAGATATGACTGTATAAATTTCATCAAAATTGATTAACCGGAGGGGGGACTTTACTTAATAGATTTTGTATCATTTTAATGGGTTTTTTTTATTTACTCAAAAACGTCTTTAACGATTTTGATCAAACTGGGTATTTGTAGTACATATATGCCAAAGATGTGATAGCCAACATTTCATCAAAATTGATCAACCGGAGGGGAACTTTACTTCATAAATTTTGTATCATCTTCACGTGTTTTTTTTATTTACTCAAAAACGGCTTTAACGATTTTGATCAAACTGGGTATTTGATGTATGTATATGCCAAAGATGTGATAGCCAACATTTCATCAAAATTGTTCAAACTGAGGGGGCTCTTTATTTCATAACTTTTTTTCCAAATTTTACCTTTTTTTCGATTATCTCAAACACGGCTTTAACGATTTTCATCAAATTCGTCATGTTTAATGAAAATTAGGTGTTCTTTAATATCAGGTAAGCTTTACCATTATTAAAATGTTCTGAGAGGGCTTAAATGGGGTAGGGGTCTTTTTTTGTTTTTTTGTTTCCTATAAAATACCTTAGTTTTTGTTTATATGGAGAAATTAACTGTCTCTCGTTACGCCTAAAAATAAGAAATGGCTAAATATGAGTACTGTTCATTTAATGGAAATGATTTTGTTTCATGGTAACTAAATGAAAATTTCAACAAGTACATAGAGAATTATAAAATCAGTCGACTTGGAGTATTATGCATGCATTGCCGAATTATCTCAAGTAAAAACTTTTATTTAATAATAAAAGAAATTAGTGTTTTTTATAGAGCAAATGAAAACAAAAATAAGAAATGAATGTGTAACTTTGAGAAGTGGCATTAACTCAACGCATTAATTTCTAATCTAAGTAAGTTGGTAAGTGAATGTTGTGTGTTGCGCGCACGCACCAGATTTTTTACCTTTAAATCCCACTTCTGACACCAGTTATAACACTTAAGTTGGTTTTAGTTTTTTTATTTGATGAAAATAATAATTCACAATGGCAGACTTGTTAGGATACAGTAACACAAAAGGAACCATATGATTTGATCTTCGGAACAAGACTTAGACTCCAGCCCATTGCTTTTGCCCATGCAAGTTTGAATTTGAGCTTTCTAGAAGGTTCCCAAAAAGCATAGAAATCAAACTTTCACGAACATGTACTGGAACAGTTGTTAAAGTCTAGAATTCTTTTCAATCATATGGTTTGTGTTTCTTCTTCTGCTTCTTTTGCTTCCCCTTTAGTGCCTTTCAGCGTAGGGTAGCTTTCAGCCAGGAATTCCATTCCTCTCTGTTTCTTGCTAAGTTTCTGGCTCGTCGGAGATCCTTCCCCCTTGCTCTGCAAAGCCCATCAATGTCCAGATATGACATCCTTGGACGTCCTCAAGGTCTTCTACCGTCTGGGACATATTCCATGGTTTTAAGAGTATCTCTGAGGTCGTCCATCCTGACAACATGGTCGTACCACTTTAGCTGACGGGTTTCGAGGAGCTCTTTCAATGGGGCCACCATTTACGATTATAATTATATATAAAGAGTGAGTGACTGAACAAGTTAGTCTAAGTCTGTGCCTTGACGGTGTAGCTCAAGTCATATGATTGTGTGTTATAACGTTATCATTTTTGTAACCTGCTCAAATATTTAAGTTTTATTAATTCGTTGCCATTGATAAATGTATATTTCTGTTTAATAAATATTCTTTAACTCCCGTGCAGGTTATTGAGGAATTTTGTACAAATGTTCTAAAATGTCAAGATATTTACATAAACAGAGCACATCCCCTATCTACCAGGAACACTGTCGGAAATACTCCCCCCCCCCCCCCTCATTGCTTATATCCCCAGGTCTTGCTAAATCCAGATATTGCTAAAATTTTCAGGAATGTCAGGCTTTTAAAGGGAACTGATTTTCCCATTCAGCGGGACTTCACTAAAGAGGTGAGGACCAAGAGGTATTACTTACTGCAGGTAAAAAAATCGGTTACAGCCTCAATTAGTGGAGTACGCACCAGCCTGGTCTATGATCACCTCTACATAAATGGGAAGAAGTTTGAATGGTCATCTGATGGCGGACTTGTTTCTTGAGGTATGGATGGCGCTAAAGTAATTCTAGGTACTACAGGCTGCGACCTAAGAGGTGTTTTACAGAATTTGGTAGAAAAACTGCCTAACAACTCTGCAAATCCAAAAAACTGGATGTCTTGTGTGGACTAAAAAGTAAGGTTACAGAACCAAATTTTATATGTTATCTTAATCAATTTGATATTTTTGTACTTTTTGAAACCTTTGTTGAGGAGGACGACTTTAAAAGATTTGGGGGTTACTTTACCAATTTTAGGTTTTTATGGGTCCCAGCTTTTAGTGAATCTAATCGCGGGAGGGCCAGAGGAGGTGTCTTTTTTGGAATCAAAAATAATTCATCTATTAGTTCAAATTTAGTTAAGATGAGTTCTACGAGCTCCTAGAAGACACATTCCACCGCTGCCCCAATTATGACATCAAGATTGTAGCTGGGGATCTGAATGCTAAAGTGGGCCGGGAGCCAGCATACTCTCCAACAATAGGTCAGCACAGTTTGCATGAGTTCACAAACGATAATGGTTTAAGACTGGTTAACTTTGCAGCCTCCAGGGATTTGGTTATCGGAGGGACCTGTTCCCTCACAAGAACATTCACCAAGGAACTTGGACCTCACCGGACTGGACCACGTTTAACCAAATCGATCACCTACTCATCACGGCTCGCAACCGATCCAACCTATTTGATGTGAGGACTCGTAGGAGAGCCAATATCGACTCTGACCATTACTTGGTGATCGCTAAGCTAAGGGATCGCATGTCTCTGATAAAAACCCAACGTGCACAGAGGCGTAAGAAGTACAACACTGTGAAATTGAAAGAAGAAGAAACATGCTCTAGATGTGCCTCCAGGCTCCATACCATATTACAAGAGACAGCGATTGGGAATCTTTCTCTGAACAACAAATGGGAAGCAATCTCCACAGGAATTCATAGCACAGCTGTAGAGATCCTTGGCTTTCAGGAAAGAGTACCATCAAATCCCTGGTTTGATGAGGAATGCAGTGCAGCTACAGAATTCAAGAATGAAGCTTATGTAAAGAAGATATAGCGGCGTACACGAAGGACCGTTGAGGAATACAAACGGAGGAGATGAGAAGAGAAAAAACTGCACCGGAAAAAGAAGAGGGAGTGGAAGAAGAAGCAATTGGAAGAGATTCAAACCCTGAAAGACTCCAACGAAATCCCGAAGTTCTACCACAAAGTAAACGAAGGCAGAAAGCCTTTCAAGCCTAGAGCAGCACTTTGTCGTGATACTGACGGGACCCTATTATGTGAAAAATAGAAGATCCTCGAGAGATGGCTTCAGCATTTCGCGAACCTCCTTCACAATACATCAGATTCTCAGGATTATGTACCACCTATCTTGGAGGAGCATGAAAATTGGTAACCCCCTGACGAGGATGACATCCTCTGGTCTATAGAAAGGTTAAAAAAAATAAGGCACCCGGCTTCGACAACCTTCCTGCTGAACTTTTCAAATCCGGTGGAACTGAGCTTGTGAGAGTCCTTCAAGACTTTATAATAGACATATGGACCGAGGAGAAACTGCCGGCAGCATGGCAGAAAACCATAATGTGTCCTATTCACAAAAAAGGAGACCAGTTGAATTGCAACAACTACAGAGGCATACACTCCTTCCAGTGGCACACAAGAAAATGTCCAATATACTCTATCATAAGCTTCTCCCATATACAGAGCGAGCCATTCGTCGGTATCAATGTGGCTTCAGAAGAGGAAGATCTACCACATCTTTACCATCCGACAAATTCTGGAAAAGGGTAGAGAGTACAAAATACAAACTCACCATATTTTCTTGGACTTTAAGAATGCCTACGACAGTATTGATAGACAGGAACTATATAAGGCTCTTGAGGACCTAGGCATACCCAAGAAACTAATTAGACTATGCAGGATGACGATGCTGGGAGTAAGGGGCATGGTGAGGATCCAGAATGATTTCTCAAGGGACTTCGACTATGGAAAGGGTGTATTCCAGGGGGATGCGCTTGCCTGCCTATTCTTTAACCTCGCCTTGGAAAAAGACATAAGGGACTCCGAGATTGACACATCTGGCACCATATTCAACAAGCTAGTACAGGTGCTGGGATACGCAGACGATATAGAGATAGTAGGAAGATCTTTCAGAGCTGTCAACGAGGCCTTTCAAGCTCTCGAAGTCAAGCAAGAAAGTTGGGCCTAGTTATCAATGAGAACAAGACCAAGTACATGGCCACAGGGCAAGAGGATAGGCATGGGCAACGCGTTCAATTTGGGAACTACTCCTTTGAGCAAGTAGACAACTTTATCTACCTCGGCTGCCTTATTAACTCTACAGGAGAAGTGGCAAATGAAATAAGCAGGAGGATCACGTTGGCAAACAGATGCTTTTTTGGTCTCCGGCCACAACTGCGGTGTGGAATGATAGCCAGAGGTACAAAACTACTAATGTACAAGACCCTCATTCGCCCAGTCTTGATGTATGGCTCTGAGAGGTGGACCATTTCGAAGAAATCAGAGCAAAGCCTACTGGTCTACTAGCGGAAAATCTTGCGCTACATATACGGACCGCTGGGTATGGAGAATGGAGAATGGAGGAGAAGGACCAATCACGAACTAAGCATTCTCCTAAATGGTCTTTATATCGTTAAGACCATTAGACTCGGGAGGCTTAGGTGGGCAGGTCATGTTCTTAGAATGTCAGAAGAAGACATCCCTCAGAAAGTCCTGTCAGTGCAGTTATATGGCACGAGGAGGAAAGGGAGACCTAAGCTTCGCTGGGAGGACGGTGTTGCAAATGAATCTCGCCACATCCTTAGAACTCGGAACTGGAGAACGGCAGCACTTGACCGGGACAACTGGCAAAGGCTGATTCAGGCGGCCTTGACCCAGAAATGGGTTGTTGAGCCGCTGTAAGTAAGTAAGTAAGTTCAAATTTAATTTTTGTAAAACTGGGGGGTGGCGATGGGCTTGAATTTTGTGACGAATCTATCAATTAATCATTTTATATTCCTCCGCGGTATTTTGGGGGGAAATTGGATTGAAGTTTGCTCGGAAGTTGATCAAATTTTAAATCATAATCGAGATAAAAAATTCATTTTAGCTGGGGACATGAAAGCCAGGTGTGGAGAGGGGCAAATACTTAATGGGGAAATTTACCATGGTGGCTTAAGTAAATCTAGGTCATCTAAGGATAAAACTATGAACCATAGGGGAAAAAAAATGTTGAAACTTTTTGAAAATTTCAATTTTATTATTTTAAATGGTAGGGCTCCGGGTGATCGGGAAGGGTAGTATACATTTGTTGGTAATTAAGGGGCTTCGGTTATAGACCTGTGCTCGCTTTCCCACAATCTGACAAGTTTCGTAGATAACTTTTCAATCGAGACCGTAAACTTTTCTGACCACATGCCGATTTCTCTTAAATTAGAATTGGTGCAAGCCAATGATAAAATAGTTTCCCTTAGTTCCAAAGTTAAAATGGACCGTTTATGACTCCAAGTACTTTAAAAATGCTCTGGACTGGCATATGAACAACACCGAAGTCTGTCAGTCCAATACCCCCAGGTGAGACTCGATTCTTTACCTGATCTCATTTTCAGGTCATCGCTTCATGGGAAGGAAGGGTCGGAAGTCGGATAACTTGTGGTTCGATAATGATTGCAATAAAGCTAGAAAACGTTGTTTTGCTCTACTGAGACTTTTTAGAAAACTAAATAACTCTTACGTAAGATCACTCTACCTGCGGGCCAACAACTTTTATAAAAATCTAATAAAATTAAAAAAAAAAAAAGGGAGTTTTATTTTTCGGAATAAATGATAAATTTAAGCAGTGTAGGGACGCAAAGGAGTTTTGGGAGTTAGATAACTATTTTAAGCGATTTAGGGAACAAAGACATAAGGGACTCTGAGATTGACACATCTGGCACCATATTCAACAAGCTAGTACAGGTGCTGGGATACGCAGACGATATAGACATACTAGGAAGATCTTTCAGAGCTGTCAACGAGGCCTTTCAAGCTCTCGAAGTCAAGCAAGAAAGTTGGGCCTAGTTATCAATGAGAACAAGACCAAGTACATGGCCACAGGGCAAGAGGATAGGCATGGGCAACGCGTTCAATTTGGGAACTACTCCTTTGAGCAAGTAGACAACTTTATCTACCTCGGCTGCCTTATTAACTCTACAGGAGAAGTGGCAAATGAAATAAGCAGGAGGATCACGTTGGCAAACAGATGCTTTTTTGGTCTCCGGCCACAACTGCGGTGTGGAATGATAGCCAGAGGTACAAAACTACTAATGTACAAGACCCTCATTCGCCCAGTCTTGATGTATGGCTCTGAGAGGTGGACCATTTCGAAGAAATCAGAGCAAAGCCTACTGGTCTACTAGCGGAAAATCTTGCGCTACATATACGGACCGCTGGGTATGGAGAATGGAGAATGGAGGAGAAGGACCAATCACGAACTAAGCATTCTCCTAAATGGTCTTTATATCGTTAAGACCATTAGACTCGGGAGGCTTAGGTGGGCAGGTCATGTTCTTAGAATGTCAGAAGAAGACATCCCTCAGAAAGTCCTGTCAGTGCAGTTATATGGCACGAGGAGGAAAGGGAGACCTAAGCTTCGCTGGGAGGACGGTGTTGCAAATGAATCTCGCCACATCCTTAGAACTCGGAACTGGAGAACGGCAGCACTTGACCGGGACAACTGGCAAAGGCTGATTCAGGCGGCCTTGACCCAGAAATGGGTTGTTGAGCCGCTGTAAGTAAGTAAGTAAGTTCAAATTTAATTTTTGTAAAACTGGGGGGTGGCGATGGGCTTGAATTTTGTGACGAATCTATCAATTAATCATTTTATATTCCTCCGCGGTATTTTGGGGGGAAATTGGATTGAAGTTTGCTCGGAAGTTGATCAAATTTTAAATCATAATCGAGATAAAAAATTCATTTTTTCATTTAGTTCAATCAAAACTATGAACCATAGGGGAAAAAAAATGTTGAAACTTTTTGAAAATTTCAATTTTATTATTTTAAATGGTAGGGCTCCGGGTGATCGGGAAGGGTAGTATACATTTGTTGGTAATTAAGGGGCTTCGGTTATAGACCTGTGCTCGCTTTCCCACAATCTGACAAGTTTCGTAGATAACTTTTCAATCGAGACCGTAAACTTTTCTGACCACATGCCGATTTCTCTTAAATTAGAATTGGTGCAAGACAATGATAAAATAGTTTCCCTTAGTTCCAAAGTTAAAATGGACCGTTTATGACTCCAAGTACTTTAAAAATGCTCTGGACTGGCATATGAACAACACCGAAGTCTGTCAGTCCAATACCCCCAGGTGAGACTCGATTCTTTACCTGATCTCATTTTCAGGTCATCGCTTCATGGGAAGGAAGGGTCGGAAGTCGGATAACTTGTGGTTCGATAATGATTGCAATAAAGCTAGAAAACGTTGTTTTGCTCTACTGAGACTTTTTAGAAAACTAAATAACTCTTACGTAAGATCACTCTACCTGCGGGCCAACAACTTTTATAAAAATCTAATAAAATTAAAAAAAAAAAAAGGGAGTTTTATTTTTCGGAATAAATGATAAATTTAAGCAGTGTAGGGACGCAAAGGAGTTTTGGGAGTTAGATAACTATTTTAAGCGATTTAGGGAACAAAGACATAAGGGACTCTGAGATTGACACATCTGGCACCATATTCAACAAGCTAGTACAGGTGCTGGGATACGCAGACGATATAGACATACTAGGAAGATCTTTCAGAGCTGTCAACGAGGCCTTTCAAGCTCTCGAAGTCAAGCAAGAAAGTTGGGCCTAGTTATCAATGAGAACAAGACCAAGTACATGGCCACAGGGCAAGAGGATAGGCATGGGCAACGCGTTCAATTTGGGAACTACTCCTTTGAGCAAGTAGACAACTTTATCTACCTCGGCTGCCTTATTAACTCTACAGGAGAAGTGGCAAATGAAATAAGCAGGAGGATCACGTTGGCAAACAGATGCTTTTTTGGTCTCCGGCCACAACTGCGGTGTGGAATGATAGCCAGAGGTACAAAACTACTAATGTACAAGACCCTCATTCGCCCAGTCTTGATGTATGGCTCTGAGAGGTGGACCATTTCGAAGAAATCAGAGCAAAGCCTACTGGTCTACTAGCGGAAAATCTTGCGCTACATATACGGACCGCTGGGTATGGAGAATGGAGAATGGAGGAGAAGGACCAATCACGAACTAAGCATTCTCCTAAATGGTCTTTATATCGTTAAGACCATTAGACTCGGGAGGCTTAGGTGGGCAGGTCATGTTCTTAGAATGTCAGAAGAAGACATCCCTCAGAAAGTCCTGTCAGTGCAGTTATATGGCACGAGGAGGAAAGGGAGACCTAAGCTTCGCTGGGAGGACGGTGTTGCAAATGAATCTCGCCACATCCTTAGAACTCGGAACTGGAGAACGGCAGCACTTGACCGGGACAACTGGCAAAGGCTGATTCAGGCGGCCTTGACCCAGAAATGGGTTGTTGAGCCGCTGTAAGTAAGTAAGTAAGTTCAAATTTAATTTTTGTAAAACTGGGGGGTGGCGATGGGCTTGAATTTTGTGACGAATCTATCAATTAATCATTTTATATTCCTCCGCGGTATTTTGGGGGGAAATTGGATTGAAGTTTGCTCGGAAGTTGATCAAATTTTAAATCATAATCGAGATAAAAAATTCATTTTTTCATTTAGTTCAATCAAAACTATGAACCATAGGGGAAAAAAAATGTTGAAACTTTTTGAAAATTTCAATTTTATTATTTTAAATGGTAGGGCTCCGGGTGATCGGGAAGGGTAGTATACATTTGTTGGTAATTAAGGGGCTTCGGTTATAGACCTGTGCTCGCTTTCCCACAATCTGACAAGTTTCGTAGATAACTTTTCAATCGAGACCGTAAACTTTTCTGACCACATGCCGATTTCTCTTAAATTAGAATTGGTGCAAGCCAATGATAAAATAGTTTCCCTTAGTTCCAAAGTTAAAATGGACCGTTTATGACTCCAAGTACTTTAAAAATGCTCTGGACTGGCATATGAACAACACCGAAGTCTGTCAGTCCAATACCCCCAGGTGAGACTCGATTCTTTACCTGATCTCATTTTCAGGTCATCGCTTCATGGGAAGGAAGGGTCGGAAGTCGGATAACTTGTGGTTCGATAATGATTGCAATAAAGCTAGAAAACGTTGTTTTGCTCTACTGAGACTTTTTAGAAAACTAAATAACTCTTACGTAAGATCACTCTACCTGCGGGCCAACAACTTTTATAAAAATCTAATAAAATTAAAAAAAAAAAAAGGGAGTTTTATTTTTCGGAATAAATGATAAATTTAAGCAGTGTAGGGACGCAAAGGAGTTTTGGGAGTTAGATAACTATTTTAAGCGATTTAGGGAACAAAGACATAAGGGACTCTGAGATTGACACATCTGGCACCATATTCAACAAGCTAGTACAGGTGCTGGGATACGCAGACGATATAGACATACTAGGAAGATCTTTCAGAGCTGTCAACGAGGCCTTTCAAGCTCTCGAAGTCAAGCAAGAAAGTTGGGCCTAGTTATCAATGAGAACAAGACCAAGTACATGGCCACAGGGCAAGAGGATAGGCATGGGCAACGCGTTCAATTTGGGAACTACTCCTTTGAGCAAGTAGACAACTTTATCTACCTCGGCTGCCTTATTAACTCTACAGGAGAAGTGGCAAATGAAATAAGCAGGAGGATCACGTTGGCAAACAGATGCTTTTTTGGTCTCCGGCCACAACTGCGGTGTGGAATGATAGCCAGAGGTACAAAACTACTAATGTACAAGACCCTCATTCGCCCAGTCTTGATGTATGGCTCTGAGAGGTGGACCATTTCGAAGAAATCAGAGCAAAGCCTACTGGTCTACTAGCGGAAAATCTTGCGCTACATATACGGACCGCTGGGTATGGAGAATGGAGAATGGAGGAGAAGGACCAATCACGAACTAAGCATTCTCCTAAATGGTCTTTATATCGTTAAGACCATTAGACTCGGGAGGCTTAGGTGGGCAGGTCATGTTCTTAGAATGTCAGAAGAAGACATCCCTCAGAAAGTCCTGTCAGTGCAGTTATATGGCACGAGGAGGAAAGGGAGACCTAAGCTTCGCTGGGAGGACGGTGTTGCAAATGAATCTCGCCACATCCTTAGAACTCGGAACTGGAGAACGGCAGCACTTGACCGGGACAACTGGCAAAGGCTGATTCAGGCGGCCTTGACCCAGAAATGGGTTGTTGAGCCGCTGTAAGTAAGTAAGTAAGTTCAAATTTAATTTTTGTAAAACTGGGGGGTGGCGATGGGCTTGAATTTTGTGACGAATCTATCAATTAATCATTTTATATTCCTCCGCGGTATTTTGGGGGGAAATTGGATTGAAGTTTGCTCGGAAGTTGATCAAATTTTAAATCATAATCGAGATAAAAAATTCATTTTTTCATTTAGTTCAATCAAAACTATGAACCATAGGGGAAAAAAAATGTTGAAACTTTTTGAAAATTTCAATTTTATTATTTTAAATGGTAGGGCTCCGGGTGATCGGGAAGGGTAGTATACATTTGTTGGTAATTAAGGGGCTTCGGTTATAGACCTGTGCTCGCTTTCCCACAATCTGACAAGTTTCGTAGATAACTTTTCAATCGAGACCGTAAACTTTTCTGACCACATGCCGATTTCTCTTAAATTAGAATTGGTGCAAGACAATGATAAAATAGTTTCCCTTAGTTCCAAAGTTAAAATGGACCGTTTATGACTCCAAGTACTTTAAAAATGCTCTGGACTGGCATATGAACAACACCGAAGTCTGTCAGTCCAATACCCCCAGGTGAGACTCGATTCTTTACCTGATCTCATTTTCAGGTCATCGCTTCATGGGAAGGAAGGGTCGGAAGTCGGATAACTTGTGGTTCGATAATGATTGCAATAAAGCTAGAAAACGTTGTTTTGCTCTACTGAGACTTTTTAGAAAACTAAATAACTCTTACGTAAGATCACTCTACCTGCGGGCCAACAACTTTTATAAAAATCTAATAAAATTAAAAAAAAAAAAAAGGGAGTTTTATTTTTCGGAATAAATGATAAATTTAAGCAGTGTAGGGACGCAAAGGAGTTTTGGGAGTTAGATAACTATTTTAAGCGATTTATAAGAAACATAGCGGGACAGGTGAAGTTGGATGAGTGGGTGAGGCACTTTGAAAAACTTCTTAACCCTGAACTTACTTCTGCACCCTTCCACTTCGCTAGCCCATTTGTCATAAACGAAGAATTAGATAGAAAATTTGAACTGAACTGGGAGCACCAGGCAGTACTGAGTAAATGCAGGGACGGAAAGGCTCCGGGTCAGGATCGCGTGCCCTTTGAATTCTTCAAGAACTGTTCCGCCGATTTTTTGTTAAGGCTTTTGGATCTCTTTAATTTTGTCTGGGAAACGGGCAAAGTTAAAACGGTCGAAACGGGCAAACCAACTTGAACAAGTCCATAATAATTCCCCTCTTTATCCCCCCCCCTTTATAACCTTATGCCACTTTCTATAATTTAACAAGAAATGTCAACTAATGATATAAACAAATTGGCAAGTACGTCCCCACAAGGGATGCCATTTTAATTGCTACGTTCCCGGTCTCCCGCTTTTCTAAGGCGGGTGTGGGTTACCAGGAACGGCTTATATCAAGTTAATATATGTAATTAATGTAGTTAATACGCCTTAATGTAAATTGGATATTTTTCCAAAGGTGACGTGTTTACCAATTCTATTTTATTTAATAAACCTGTGGCATAGGGTAAATGATAATGAAGAAACAAATCTAAATTAACTATATCTTTAATTTTATTGACCAATAATGTAAATCATTTATACCCCCTTTATAAACCATGTAAAGATATTTTACTGTCACAACTTAGTTAATGGATGCTGACTGGCAATTTAACATTATTTAATAAATACTGACCACACAATATTACAAATAGTACTGTATATGTATTAACCTTATCTGGTGGGCACTCTCTGGTGTTGTCTCTGGCCTATCTGCTGGATCAGTCCCTGCCATCTCTGAAGCTCTCTCAGACTCACACTGCATCCCATCTCGGTCTGTCTGGCTATCTGAACTCTGACGCTCCTATCTATCTGGTCCTCTGTCCACCTCCGAACTCCCGTCCACCTTCGAACCCTCCACTGGACTCACCCACTCGACTCCCTTTCCAATTTCCTCTCTCCTCCGTATAAGTCTTCTTTCCCCCACTCTCTTCAGACTTCCTCTGATTGGATGGCTGCAGACTTCTCCTGATTGGTTAGCTGCCTAAAATTTTCCCTCCTTTCTATATTTAACGTGTTTCCCAGCGGCCTCTTTGCCGGGGCAAAACAAGGGTTTATGGCCACATATTTCTCTAACAATCTTCTTAGGTATTTCACTGGATGTTTGTCGGCAGCATTGTCGGTCCTAAGCTTTGCTTATTTTGAATTTATAACAGACGGTTTATGGTCCCAATAGCTTACAAGGCGGTATTTCCAAGACCAAGCCGCCTTCAGGTAAAACTGACCACCGAGTTGACAATATACAGTACTTTACATATTTTGATATTAAATTATTAATTCAATTTACTTTTCCTATCATGGCAGCATCCACAATGCACAGCATAAACTCCACAATCTAGGGATATTCCTCGAAATTTATTACGGTATTGAAGGCCTTATATAGAAATAGTGAGGCATCAGTGCTGTGTCTGGGCCGTTTATCTTTATAACCGTCTAAAAGGACTTCCGTGGGACTCATACAGGGCTGTCTACTCTCCCCTCTTCTCTTTTCATTATTTATAAACGATTTAGTTGATGGTGGAATAGTTATCGATGGCCTTAAGATCCAGTGCCTAATGTATGCTGACGATATTGTCCTTCTGGCGGAAGATCCTGTTTCCCTCCAGTTAATGATCAACCGTTTAGAAATTTATTGTTCTCCATGGAACTTGCTCATTAATCTGGAAAAATCAAAAATAATGATTTTTAAGAATGGTTTCAGGAGGGCAAAAATCGAAAAATGGAAACTTGGGAGTGAATCGATAGAAGTGGTGAATTTTTATAATTACCTGGGGATTGGGATCACACCCGGTTTGTGCCTGTCCCAACACTTCAATA
This sequence comes from Aelia acuminata, assembly GCA_911387785.2. Lineage (NCBI taxonomy): Eukaryota > Metazoa > Arthropoda > Insecta > Hemiptera > Pentatomidae > Aelia > Aelia acuminata. The sequence goes on from OU426979.1 coordinate 96,304,267, forward strand.
ATGTCCTGGCCAAGGCAAAACAGGGAATCAAGTTTACTTGGAATTCTCTGATCTCAAACAATGATATTCCCTTGAGCAAAAAAATCGAAAGTTATCGCTCAGCATCACGATCCATAATATCCTATGGAGCCCAAGTCTGGGGTTATCAAAGACATGGCACAATAGAACGATTAGGGACCTTTTTTTCTGAAAAAACTCTTTCGGTTGCCCTGGAACACCCCAAAGTACATCTTATACTTCGAGACCGGCATCGACCAGATTTATATTCCCACACTTCATCTTCATTTAAAATATATTATTAAAACCATGCAATACCCGCACTGCAGATTACCCTCTCACCTATCAAATATTTTAATAAAAAGAAATGTATTTTGTGTCAGATATATCAGAAGTAAATTTAATTTGTGCCAAAGAGATTTCACAGTTGACTACTTATCAGCTAATTTGAAAGTATTCGGTGAAAAAGAAAAAGAGCTGTTTAGAGGGCAATGTCTGGAAGCCCGCAGTAACTCTAAATTTCATCTTTTTTACAAAGAGCTAGACATTTACTAAAAAACCCTTATATGAAAGATGAGTCCAAACTTTCCTTTATTATCATTATAATCAAAGCCAGGGGGGAGTTGCTGAAGCTTAATGGGACACGGGACAGCAAGCGTAATCATAACTGCAGCCTATGCAATGCCAACCAGTTAGAAACAATATTGGGACTTGCACTATCTTAAGGGACTATAGGGCTAAGTGGTTTAATGCTTACAGTCCAACTGACAAGGAGGTAATCTCGTAATTGAATGCTAAAGATTGGGTTTTGCTCAGCGGATATGCGGATATGGGAGAGGCATTTTCCTATCGGCTTTTTTTAACAGAGCAGTTCAACTTCCCATAAGATACCGCAAACGATTTTCGTAAATTATTAACTAAAATGTCACATAATATACTAAGTAGTATATACCAAATCCTAATACCACGACTACCCATAATAATATTCTACTTTTTACCTTTAATTCTCCCTTTTAGTAACAAACATACGTTCTCCATATACTAGATTTAACAATGAAAATAATCAAATATGTTAGGAAATATAGCTTATTGTGTATCTATTATTTGCAGTCTTGAACAATGAAGTTCTTTCTGAAATTGCTGCTTCTTTATGTTATTTATGGAAATTGGAGGCTATTATTATTTCTGTACTACCATTATATATATTCATTCTGGCAGACGGCTATTGCCATTGCCATGTATACTTTATTTTTTAATCCTTTTGTAAATTTTGTATATAGCTAACAATAAAGTATTATTATTATTATTATTATTATTCTTGCGGATTATCTCGCAGCTGCGGGTTGATTAATTGAGGTGGGGGACAATTCCAACCACCTTCAGTTATCTATTCTTCATAAACTTTTTTTTTTAAAAAATTCGAAAATTTACGGACAATCCTCGCCGTGTCCAGGAGAGTCGATTTTTGAGCCTCTCTCAGTATATCGAGAGGCAATTTCAAGCTTTCTGTACCCATTACCGTGGACTTAGGAATCAGTCCGTTGGTAGATATCACTATTGGCACTATCGTCACATTTTTCAGATGGTATAGATGTTGCAGCTCCATCGCCAATTCCTGATATTTTCGGAGTTTCTCACAAACTGTAGAGCTGATATTGTTGTAATAGAGATCGCAACATCGATAATTTCAGCTTTTTTCTCTCCCAGATCTAAAAATAGGATATCGGGTCTATTATGCAGCACTGTGTGGTCGGTAATGATAGTTTCATCCCAGTACAACTTGAAGGAACCTTTTTGGAGAATCCTATGGGGGACGTACTTATAATAAGGCACCTTTTCACTTAATAGATCAAATCTTGTTGAAAGGGCCTGATGAAAAGTTTTGGCCTCATTGTTATGCCTCTGGAGATACTCCGAGCCAGCTAGTGCTCCACATCCACCCATGATATGCTGGATTGATTCTAGCGTTAATGAGCACAGTCGACATTTATCAGATGTTGTTACATCTTTTAGAACATGCCTTCGGTATGATCTTGTTGCAATAACTTGGTCTTGAATTGCAACCACAAACCCTTCTGTTTCGGAGAACAACTTCCCTGCCACTAACCAATCGACCGATCTTTCTTTGTCTATGGACGCCTCATTTAATTGGTTATAGAATCTACCATGAAGAGCTTTGTTCTTCCACTCCGACAGCCTTTCATTTTCTGATTCAGCAGCAGGAGTACAATAATTAACATTGTTTAGATCAAGTGCAGTCAGGCCTCTATCCAAATTCTTGATAGTGAGATGAGGTTCCGTAGTTTTTGACTGGAAATATTGGCGTAGAGCCAACTCTTGTTTGCGACAGGCTTCTTCGATATTTATTAGTCCGCGTCCTCCTTGTTTTCTAGGTAAATAAAGTCGGACTTTGGAGGATGTTGGATGATGGGCACGCTCTTGAGTCAGTGACGTTCGCACTATACGATCTATCTCCTGCAAGCTGGTGCTTGACCAGTGGAGAATACCAAAGCTGTAACTCAAAGCTGGTATAGCCCATGTGTTAATTGCTTTGATTTTGTTCTTTCCAGATAAGTGAGTCTTAAGCACTTGCCGCAATCTGATTTTGAATCTAGCTACTATTTCCTGCTTCACATCCTTGCTGGCTATTTTGAAGTTCTGTTGCATTCCCAAGTACCTATAGTATTGGTTGGCTTCCAATTCCTTGATGTGCTCACTTTCATTTACCATAATATTCTGGGTACTAACCACTCTTCCTTTTTTTACGTGGAGTACTGCACACTTATCAAGCCCAAATGACATGCCAATATCGCTTGTAAAGGATGACACAGTTTCAATCATCTGTTGTAGCTGTTGGTTATTCTTTGCATACAATTTTAGGTCATCCATATACCAACTGTGATTTATCATGCTTGCTTCTTCCTTAATGTTGAGCTTATAGCCCACCTTATTCCTACGTAGTATTCGGCTCAAAGGGAACAACGCCATACAGAACCATAAGAGGCTAAGACAGTCACCCTGATAAATACCTCTAAGGATTTTAATTTGGTCGCTGATACTAGTTGCTCCAATTTTTAGCGTAGTTGACCATCCAGCCATTAAACTTGAGAGTAGTCTGTTTACTTTAGGTTCAACCTTATAAATGTCCAATACTTTGAGTAGCCAACTATGAGGTACAGAATCAAAAGCTTTCTTGTAATCTATCCAAGCCATGGAAAGGTTTCGCTGGCTTTTTGAAGGTTGTCCTGCAATGAAGGAGTCAATTAATAAGAGCTCTTTCCAGCCTCTAGCCATTTTCTTGCAACCTAGCTGCTCCATTGGTATCATGTTGTTAACTTCCAAGTGCTCATATATCTTCCTAGTCAGAATAGAAGTAAGAATCTTATAAATGCCATTCAGACAAGTTATTGGCCTAAAATCTTCAGGAAGTAAGTTTAAGCCGTCCTTCTTGGAATGCATATAAGTGATACCCTCAGAGAAACCAGCAGGGGGCGTTTGCTTGTTGTCGAGTATATCCTGGTAGTAATTGGCCAGCAGTTCCTGAAAACTACTGAATCTTTTGATCCAGTAATTTTGAATTCCATCTGGGCCTGGCGCTCTCCAATTTTTCAGGTTCTTTACAGCTTCCATGACGTCGTCTCTTGTAATTGTCACTTCAGGCATCTCAGAAGCATCCTGGAAGCTTTTTACCTCTTCCTCTATCCAGGAGGCATTATCTTGGTGATATGTTGGATGTTCCCATATATCTTTCCAATACAATTCGATGCCCTCAGGGTAATTGCATGGCTTCTTCCGATTTTGCCCAAGATTTCTATAAAACTGGCATTCATTCTCCTTGAAAACTAGATTCTGCTCCCTACGCAGAGCCGCCTCATTATATCTACGCAATCGATTCGCATAAACTGCCAGCTTTTGTTTCAAGTTGTCTAGATAGAGTGTTAGTCTATCGATTAGTTCATGTTTCATCACTATGCCTAGGTTTTGGACTATTATTTGATCGATCTTCTTCTTGGTCTTGTTTCGTGAAGCTAGAGGATTACTAATGTAGTTTGAGATGATGCCAATGTTTTTCCGCAAGGTACTAATTTTCCTTTGGAGTCGTTGTTTCCATTGCGGTATCTTCGGAGAAGCCACTGGACGGACATTTCTGCTTTTATCTCCTATTTTAATGCCATGCTCCATTAAAACTGTTTTGGCAGAAATATACAACCAATGAGGGATGTCCTGAAGGCCTTCTATAAGGGTTAAGTGCTCCTCAAGTACCTTGTTCATTACCTTGATTATTTTTACTATAACCCTATTGTATGGAATTCTTGGTAGTTTCGGTCGCTCCCAAAGCGGTATTCCGTCTAACAGGATATGTTCAGTCAGAAGTGACTGATAAAGTCTATTTTCAAGGTCAGAATCAAATTCCTGTTGTTTATCAGCGATTGCTTGATTGACGGATTCCTCATTATTTATTGTCTCCTCATTTGTAGTTCTAGCTGGTGGTTCAGCATTATCTTCAGTGGTCAGTAAGATGCGGACCTCCTCTTTAATTCGATTAAGATCATTGGAAGAGAGAAAATTTCTTGCCAGAATTGTTCTAACTTGATCACTTAGCCTCTGCGTGCTCACATTAACATCTGGAAAAGACTCATACAAGTATCTCTGTATACGGTTAAGATATCCTGTTTTTTCTCTTTCTAAATTGCCAAGTAGTATGCCCGGATGACAGCCTTATTCATATCTGGCGTCCATTGCATCCTCATTGCACCTCTTGGTCTCTGTTGCCGATTTCGCGCGGGTGGAGAATGTCTCTCCTCCAAGCTCGAACTCGGGCTGTTGGCCGGTATACGTTGCAGTCTTGCGGGTCCTGACGACAGGGTAGTGCCGCTCGCTCCACTATTCCCTGAAGGAAGCTGTCCACTATTCCCGCCCGATGCAGCTTCAGTATCGGGCTCGTCCGAGGCTAATCTTCTGTTTCCTAGCTCCATATTTAATGGGTAGATGCATTTTATACCTGCTGCCAGGTGATATAATATCAGCCGCCCCTGACATGGGGTACAGACGCTGACCAGATTGCCGCCCATTCTGGGAACAGTCACACCTGGGTTTTGCTAGTTTTGGTCCGCCCCGGGTATTTTATTTCCCCGGTACCCATCATATCTGATGAGCATCCCCCTATCCGCCACCTGGGGAGGCGCCCGATGGAGGACTAGCAACCTCTCACGGGTTATTATTATTATTATTATTTATTGCGCATTATCTCGCAGCTGCGGGTTGATTAACTGAGGTGGGGGTTTAATTCCAACCACCTTCAGTTATCTATTCTTCATACACGTTTTAAATATTCAAAAATTTACGAACAATCCTAGCCGTGTCAAGGAGAATCGATTTTTGGGCCTCTCTCTGTGCATCAAGAGGTAGCTTTAAGTTTTCTGTGCCCATTACCGTGGACTTGGGAATCAGTCCGTTGGTAGATATTACTATCGGCACCACCGTCACATTTTCCAGATGGTACAGTTGCCTCAGCTCCATCGCCAATTCCTGGTATTTTCTGAGTTTCTCACCGACTGTAGAGCTGATATTGTTGTCATTGGGGATCGCAACATCGATAATTCCCGCCTTTTTCTCTCCCAGATCTAAAAAGAGAATATCCGGTCTATTATGCCGCAGTGTGTGGTCGGTAATAATAGATTCATCCCAGTACAACTTGAAGGGACCTTTTTGGAGAAGCCTGTGGGGGACATACTTATAATAAGGCACCTTTTCACCTAATAGGTCAAATCTTGCTGCTAGGGCCTGATGAAAAATTTTGGCCACATTATTATGCCTCTGGAGATACTCCGAGCCAGCTAGTGCTCCACATCCACCAGTGATATGCTGGATCGATTCAAGCGTTAATGAGCACAGTCGGCATTTATCGGATGTTGTTACATCTTTTAGAACATGCCTTCGGTATGATCTCGTTGCAATAACTTGGTCTTGAATTGCAACCACAAACCCTTCTGTTTCGGAAAACAACTTCCCCGCCACTAACCATTCGACCGACCTTTCTTTGTCTATGGACGCCTCATTTAATTGGTTATAGAATCTCCCATGAAGAGCTTTGTTTTTCCATTCCGACAGCCTTTCATTTTCCGATTCAACAGCACGAGTACAATAATTAACATTGTTTAAATCGAGTACAGTAAGGCCTCTATCCAAATTTGTGATAGCGAGATGAAGTCCCGTAGTTTTTGACTGGAAATATTGGCGTAGCGCCAACTCCTGTTTGCGACAGGCTTCTTCTATATTTATAAGTCCGCGTCCTCCTTGTTTTCTAGGTAAATAAAGTCGGACTTTGGAGGATGTTGGATGATGGGCACGCTCTCGAGTCAGTGACGTTCGCATAATACGATCTACCTCCTGCAGGCTGGTGCTTGACCACTGGAGAATACCAAAGCTGTAACACAAAGCTGGTATAGCCCATGTGTTAATTGCTTTGATTTTATTCTTTCCAGATAAGTGAGTCTTATGTACTTGTCGCAATCTGATTTTGAACCTAGCTACTATTTCCTGCTTCACATCCTTGCTGGCTATTTTGAGGTTCTGTTGCATTCCCAAGTACTTATAATTTTGATTTTCTTCCAATTCTTTAATATGCTTATTTTCATTTACCACAAGGTTCTGGGTACTGACCACTCTTCCTTTTTTTACATGGAGTACTGCACACTTGTCAAGCCCAAATGACATGCCAATATCGCTTGTAAAGGATGACACAGTTTCAACCATCTCTTGTAATTGTTGGCTATTCTTTGCATACAACTTGAGGTCATCCATATACCAACTGTGACTGATTGTGCTCGCTTCTTCCTTAATGCCGAGCTTATAGCCCACCTTATTCCTACGGAGTATCCGGCTCAACGGAAACAGCGCCATACAAAACCATAATGGGCTAAGACAGTCACCCTGATAAATTCCTCTAAGGATTTTAATTTGGTTGCTGATGCTAGTTGATCCAATTTTTAGCGTGGTTGACCATCCTGCCATTAAACTTGAAAGTAGACTTTTTACTTTAGGTTCAACCTTGTATATGTCCAATACTTTTAGTAGCCAACTGTGAGGTACAGAATCAAAAGCTTTCTTGTAATCTATCCAAGCCATAGAAAGGTTCCGCTGGCTTTTTGAAGTTTGTCCTGCAATGAAGGAGTCAATCAATAAGAGCTCTTTGCAGCCTCTAGCCATCTTCTTGCAACCTAGCTGCTCTATTGGCATCATGTTGTTTGATTCCAAGTGCACATATATCTTTCTAGTAAGAATAGAAGTAAGAATCTTCTAAAGGCCATTTAGACAAGTAATTGGTCTAAAATCTTCCGGACGTAAGTTTAAGCCGTCCTTTTTGGGAAGCATATAAGTGATGCCCTCAGAGAAACCAGCAGGGGGCGTTTGCTTGTTGTCTAGTATATCCTGGTAGCAATTGGCCAGCAATCCATAAAAACTACTAAATCTTTTAATCCAGTAATTTTGAATTCCATCTGGACCAGGCGCTCTCCAATTCTTCAGGTTCTTGACAGCTCCCATGACATCATCTCTTGTAATTGTCACTTCAGGCATCTCAGAAGTATCTTGGAAGCTTTTTACCTCTTCCTCTATCCAAGAGGCATTGTCTCGGTGATATGTTGGATATTCCCATATATCCTTCCAGTACAATTCGATGTCCTCAGGGTAATTGCATGGCTGCTTCCGATTTTGCCCAAGATTTCTATAAAACTGGCATTCATTCTCCTTGAAAACTTGATTCTGCTCCCTACGCAGAGCTGCCTCATTATACCTACGCAATCGATTAGCATAAACTGCCAGCTTTTGTTTTAAGTTGTCTAGATACAGTTTTAGTCTATCGATTAGTTCTTGTTCCATAATAGTTCCTAAGTTTTGGACAATTATTTCATCAATCTTCTTTTTTGTCTTGTTTCGTGCAGCTAGAGGATTACGAACATAGTTTGAGATTATGCCAATGTTTTTCCTCAAGGTATTAATTTTCCTTTGGAGTCGCTTTTTCCACTGCGGTATCTTCTGATAGACCACGGACGGTCATTTCTACCTTTGTCTCTTATTTTAATGCCTAGCTGCACTAAAACTGTTTTGGCAGCAACATACAACCAATGGGGGATGTTCTGAAGGCCATCTATTAGGGTTAAGTGATCCTCAAGCACCTTGTTCATTATGTTGATTATTTTTACTATTGCCCTATTATATGGAATTCGCGGTAGTTTTGGTCGCTCCCAAAGCGGTATTCCCTCTAACATGATATGCTCAGTCAGAAGTGATTGCCGTAGTCTATTTTCAAGGTTAGAGTCAAATTCCTGTTGTTTATCAGGTAGTGCTTGACGGATTCCTCATTATTTATAGCCTCCGCATTCGTTGTTCTAGCTGTTTCAACATCATTTTCAGTGGTCAGTAAGACCTCCTCTTTAATTTGATGAAGGTCATTTGAAGAGAGAAAATGTCTTGCTAGAATAGTTCTAACTTGATCACTTAGTCTCTGCGTGCTTACATTAACTTCTGGGAAAGACTCACACCAGTATCTCTGTATACGGTTAAGATATCCTGTTTTTTCTCTTTCTAGATTTGTTGCCAAGTAGTATGCCCGGATGACAGCCTTATTCATATCCGGCGTCCATTTCATCCTCATTGCACCTCTTGGTCTCTGTTGCCGATTTCGCGCGGGTGGAGAATGTCTCTCCTCCAAGCTGGAACTCGGGCAGTTGGCCGGTATACGTTGCAGCCTTGCGGGTCCTGACGACAGGGTAGTGCCGCTCGCTCCACTATTCCCTGAAGGAAGCTGTCCACTATTCCCGCCCGATGCAGCTTCAGTATCGGGCTCGTCCGAGGCTAATCTTCTGTTTCGTAGCTCCATATTTAATGGGTAGATGCATTTTATACCTGCTGCCAGGTGATATGATATCAGCCGCCCCTGACATGGGGTACAGACGCTGACCAGGTTGCCGCCCATTCTGGGAACCGTCGCACCTGGATTTTGCTAGTTTTGGTCCGCCACGGGTATTTTATTTCCCCGGTACCCATCATATCTGATGAGCATCCATCTATCCGCCACCTGGGGAGGCGCCCGATGGAGGACTAGCAACCTCTCACGGGTTATTATTATTATTATTATTATTATTATTATTATTATTATTCATTCTTATTTTATTTGTTTTTATTAAGAGGCGATTATTAATATTTTACTCTAAGTTACTATTAAATCAGAACTCCTGCGAACGGGTGTTACCCACTGCAGTGGTGTTTTGGTGAGATTTTCATTGTATTAAAATTTTTTTTTTTGTTTCTGTATATAAATAAACACATTTGTCTGCCTGTCTGTCCTTCTGTCTGTCCATAGCATTGGAGTTTGTGGCAGCTACCAAAGCTACTCGTAGCTATGGATATGTCCAGACCATGCGTATCACCGACCGTGACAATCTGAACCACAGAGACTTAAAAGGTGTAATCTCGGGGGTCACGAAGGCTTTAGACTCGCAGAGAAGACCATTCCGGTGTAGGAACTGTGAGGAGCCGGCAATACCTGGAGACCTAGAGAACCTTGTTTTAGAAGTTTTAAAAGTCCTACTGTCCCGGAAAAGGAGACTCGTACGGTGCTGGAGCTGTGGGGAGCTCTGACACATTAGGAGTTCCTGCAAAGGAAAGGTCGCTCCTGACACAGGAACAATTAGATACGCAAATACCCGGAGGATGAAAGCTTCCCGGGACAGTCGCCAAGGTCCCCCAATAATGGTAACCTCCTTGGGACACCAAGACGACAGCGTATATGTGGATGGCAGAGTCAACGGCAAGAGGCCTACGATGCTGATTGACTCTGGAGCTATGAAGACTATAGTCTCTCCAAATGTAGCTGGCAAAAAAAGACTGACCCCTTCCAGATGGCAGCTTAGGACTGCGACCGGCGAAGAAGCCAAGGTATTCGGGGAAACCAAGGTAAAGTTACAGTTAGGCTCAAGCTGAGTCTGACACTCAGTCCTAGTGGCTGATATTGAAGAAGGTGTAATCCTCGGGATAGACCTCATGAACACGTATGGCTTTCAGGTCGACCTGAAACGGAGGAGTGTCACGATCTGTGGAGAGGAGCTGTCCTTCCGCAGTCGGGAACCAGCCGGTGTGGTAGTGGAACTTCCTTCGAGGTATAAGCGCTCAAGTACCGTTAGAAAGGCACTAAGGTTGAGACTTCGGCGCCGATTACCTCGTTGGTTCGGGAGGCGACTACGACCACGAAGAGGGAGCTGAAATACAAGCAGCAGGACAGGGTAATGGAAGGCGTCGATCCGTCATTGCCTCGAGAAGAGATTCGATATCACCCTATCGCTGTCAATAAGAGACTCGTCGCCAGCGATCGGATGAAGAGACCAAGCGGGAGCAGGGCCAACCAGGGTGAATTCGAAGGAGGAGAACTTGTTTGGCTCTACAACCCACGAGGATAGCGGGGACCATACGTGATTAAGAAGCACATCAACGATTTGGTCTACTGAGTGTTCAAGTACCCCAAAGGAAAGCCCATAATCGTCCATAATGATTGCTTGGCGCCATATATGGGTAACCACAATGAAGAACAGGCGCAGCAGATTACGACAGAGACCGTTCGTTTGACCTAAGGAGCAGGCATGCATGGAAAAGAAGACATCCGGGAGGAATGTCTCTAAGGAGGGGGCAGTGTAACGTTAAATCGCTAAATACTCGTAACAAAAAACCAAAACATATTATTTCAAATCCCAGACCGTTTGTTAGAACAAAATATGCTGTTGGAACGAACTGTAGACCCAAACCTACATCTTTCCAGGCAAGTCCACGCAGACGTGGAACTGTCCACCTTGTTCTGGAACATTTCAGACCTGACCATTTACGATTATAATTATATATAAAGAGTGAATGACTGAACAAGTTAGTCTAAGTCTGTGCCTTGACGGTGAAGCTCAAGTCATATGATTGGGTGTTATAACGTTATCATTTTTGTAACCTGCTCAAATATTTAAGTTGTATTAATTCATTGACATTGATAACTGTATATTTCTGTTTAATAAATATTCTTTAACCTACAGAAGCGTAAGTATTAAAGAAACTCATATAACTTTATTATCCTATAATGTAACTCAGGATAATTTTTAAACAACCTTTTTTTCATTATTGGCATGATATGAAAACTTCGTATAGTCTCGAAAATTCGCTATAATATAGTTGTTTATTTTTTTTCTGAACCAAGAAACCTATTATATCACATCATATATATATATATATATATATATATATATATATATATATATATATATATATATATATATATATAAAAATATCATTTTTTATTCTTTTTTTTAGGGCAACTAAACGCAGCTAAGGCAGTGAACAATAACAAAAAAGATGGTATAGACCTGTTGTTGGAGATTTGTAATATGTTCATTGAAAAGAATCCGCGATTTTATATCACCAATGACACAGGTATGCTATTTCTAATAATTTCAAAAGGTCTTCAGATATTTTTTTGGTACTAGTTTCCCGGTGCCCCTTCTGAATACAGCAGCTGATAAGAGCGTCGCTATCTGTTAATGCCTATGCGAACTTCTATCCCCAACCACCTTACTGCTTCTGGGCAAAACCAACTTTGCCGTTTAGTGTGGCCTTGACCTCCACTGAAAAGGAGCCAGCACCAAAAGGTGTTAATTTATATCTGAAGAGCGAGCGTAGCGGGCGGGAGTCGAAAGGTGGGACCTAATGAAGTTAATGAAGGCACTTTTTAACTGAAAATGACGCGATGAGAGTCCCCTTAAATCATATAATAGGCTAGGAAGGAGTGATGATAAGGGTAGTAGTTCGCATAATCACCAACAGATAGCGACGCTCTAATCAGCTGTCAAGTTCAGAAGGGACAATCTAGAACCCTTTTGTTTTTGCTTAATCATCTAAAAAGGTAATGCTTGTTTGAAGTCTTATATTATCTTACTGTTATGCAACATTTATATTTGAAATTGTATAAAAGTTGAGGTCTGGAGGGGAACATGTTGATTTAGGGAAGTGGAATGATTAGAAGGAAGACATTCCATATTTCATCTATTAAGGATGGCCAATAAATAAGATCTAGGGATGGGGAAAGTGACTCGAAAAAAAGATTTAGCTTTAAAGAGGAAATGGTCTAGCGACACATCGTAATGGGAATTAACGTGGCAAGATAATAAGATATTGCTCATATGAGCAGATTGACGGGGAACAATGTGTATGTTTTTGGCAATATTTAAAGAGAAATGATTGAATAGAACAAAACAGGTAATAATTGAGGCCCAAAGCTATTAAATCTAGGAAAATGTTACGTAGGTGAAAACATGAAATAAAAACAAATAATAAAAAACATTTAATGTCTTTTATTTCTTCCGACATTTTTTCGAATATATTTTCCTCCATATTTTTCCTAGGGTAATCTGATACTAAATACTTGGAGTCGCGCGACATTTACAATACCGCTGCTTTCGATTGGGTGAAGTGAGGACTGGAGCCTATTTATCTCTTCTACTACCAAACAGCCAGCCGATAGGCTGTAATTCTTCTATTAATATTTAAACTCTATTTCACACCATAAGTCCAATAACTGACATCGTTTAATGTTGGGTTTACTATTAAAAAAGATAGAATATTAAAGAAAAATGATAGACTGAACAACGTGGGAACGCAAGTTCTATCTAAGTTCGCCAGACTGAGGCCAGTGGGACGAATCACCAATCTAGGAAGAAGAAAGTCTGACTCACTTAAATAGTCCTGGCATCTTGATCTAAATAAATAATCGAGTTGAAATGAGGTATAATAATATCACAAATGTAAGAAAATAGAGTATTTGACCGGAAATAATAAAGGTATGTTTTTTGCAAAGCCTAATACTGGAAGAGAGGAAAAGAGCAAGAATAGACATACTAGTGATTACAGAGACAAAGAAAAAAGGCACAGGAGAACAGAGGATAGAGGATCACAAATTATTATATGCATGAATTATTCGAGTTTAGCATGCAAAAACTGGATTGGCTTGCCTATTTCATCAAGACCTGGTTCACTTTATAAAGGATTGGAAGGCTATCAGCGACAGACTCATGGGAGTTGAAGTTTGTAGTGGAGGTACCTTATACTCCATATTCATCGCCTATGGACCAAATGAAAATGCACCTAACTTGGAAAAGGAAACATTTTTCGACGCAATACAACAGGAGACCTAGATGGAAGTGTGGGAAAAAATGGTAAAGATGGGATGGTGCTCTGGGACCGGACGGTGAGGAAAGTCTTAATGACAACTGGAAAAGGATTGTCAATTTATGCCTCGCAAACGAACTGCTGGTAGGTAACAGTTTCTTCCCTCACAAACGGATCCACAAATACACGAGAGAGAAACCAAGCCGCAATAAAAAGTCTATTATCGAATACTTCTTAATTCCTCGAGATCAAAGGAAGAACATAAGAGACACAAGAGTCAAAAGAGGTTACGAGATAGGTAGCGACGACCGGCTGCTTATAACGGATATTGCCCTTGATAATACGACAGATGGACTACAAATGGACCATCTAACCGGACACCTGGATTCAAAATAAAATACTTTAAACTCAGAGAGCCAGAAGTGTCACAAGCGTACCAGACCCTAATTGAAGAAAAGGCAGGAAAGGAAAGTTACAACTGGGCTAGCGATGATGTTAAGAATGCTGGGCAGCATTCAAGAATATAATTCTTGTGGCTTCAAGGATATAATTCTTGTGGCTTCAAGGATATAATTCTTGAGGAACTTTTTAAAAAAGGAGACAATCGTGAATGTCAGAATCATCGAGACGTATCTTTGCCTAGTGTCCTGCCTAGACCCAACTAATTTTTAGAGCTGTCCGAACACTTGTCCGAACTTTTATACACGGTGTGCATCCGGCATTAGGATCCCACTTACAAGTCCTACAAATTAAAGATTTAAATGACGCACGATCAAAATTAATAAACGATTGCAGTATTATATTATCACAATTAAAACACAGTAGCACAATTGAAACAATGAAGGAAATGGAAGGCTGCTGGAATTGATGGAATTCCACCTGAACTGATCAAGTATGGAGGAATGGAACTAATTAAGGCCCTAAACACAATTCCCAAAATACGGTTTCAATGAAAACTAGACCAACACGACCTTTTATTTCTCCATATGAGGTAACGTATTTAGTCTCAAACTCACAGCAACTTTACGAACAGCCCCCAACTCATGACTTCCAAAAATTAGACCAAGTTACTTCCTTAGTGGAATCTGTCAATAAATTAACTAATCATTTTTTAGAACCAGAACAGAGTCCTCACGAGTCACCAGACATCAATTCGAATTAAAAACAATTGACAGATCACTCCCTTACTTTCGAGACAAAAGGAATAGAAAATGGCTTATAGACACGGGATCTTTAAAAAATTATATTAACCCCGAAATACTACTATCAGATTGGCCCCGATTTAAGGAGAACTTTTGCGTTAAAACACCTGTTTGTGAAAACGAAGGTTCCGAATATACTATGTTCCCTTCTGGTGATATTTTCCCAAAAACTAATTTTATAATAAAAACATTTTATAACAAAAACTAAACCGACTTCGAAACCTAGGAACAAGTAAAACTAAATTCACTGAAAAGTATGAAATAATTACCTTCTGATTTTTATGAATACACAGCAAAATTGAAAATGGTATAAAAAAATGCAATAAGACGAATAATTTTATTCTGATTTGTACAAATACACACTAATTGTTAATAAAAAATATTAAATTAAAATATTAAATACTATGTTCAATACAACAAAATATTTTCGGAGGCGGCGCAAAATTTAAAATTTTTAACACTAGACATGAAAATCTTCTCATGACGTCATGATGTAACATGTCACTTTTTATTTAGCGCCGCCTCTGACATTAATAAAATTAAAAAAAATAAATAAATTAAAATCGAGCGTAGTCCACGGCTCCAAGGGTAGAGGCTAACAATCGGTGATGGAAATTGGATGAGGCCAAAAATAGGGGGGTAGGTGCGGGAATATTATTAAAAATCGGTGTGATTTTTAGTGACCGCTCTTACCCTCCACCTTAACCCTATTTTCGGGCTACAGATATCATACCTCGAAAGCATGCAAATTGAACGAGAGCGGAGTGTTGGGCACTCTAAAAATTGCAAATTAAATGGAAAGAGTAGAAAGGACTAATTAGGTCGAAATATTAAAAAAAAAAAAAAAAAAAAAAAAAATCAAGCGTAGCCACGGCTCCAAGGGTAGAAGCTAACTATCGGTGATGGAAATTGGATGAGACCAAAAATAGGGGGTAGGTGCGGGAATAATAGGGAAACTAACAGAGGGAGCAGGGAAACTTAGTGCAACCACTCTGTTGGCCTATTAACATAGAGATCACTATTAAATCTCCACAAAAAATCCATCTATGGTCGGATTACTTCCAAAATTAATTTAGTTTTAGTACATTAATAAAATAACGTATGTAGCTAAAAATATAAATATAAATATGTAGCATACACCTAGAAAGCATACAAATTGCACGGGAACGGAGTGTTAGGCAGTCCAAAAATTGCTAATTAAATCGAAAGAGTAGAAAAGACTAATTAGATCGAAATATTAAAAAGAAAAAAAAAAAAAATCGGGCGTAGTCTTCGCCTCCAAGGGTAGAGGCTAAATATCGGTGATGGAAATTGGATGGGACCAAAAATAGGGGGTAGGTGCGGGAATAATATTAAAAATCGGAATAATTTAAAAAATATTAAAAATTACCCCCCCCCCCTGACTACCGCGACCATCTTTGTCAATGCGATCTATTGTTGGTTCTCGCGAACTAAAATTTAAAAAACCGTAATTAATACGGTTTTTTTTTCGTGACTAATTACCTCTCGCATAGGTAATTAGTCCAAAAATCTTTATTAGGTAAGCCTATAGATTAGGGCGGGGGGCGGGTTTTCCCCGACCCCACCAGGGACCACCACTATCGCCGACTTGTTTCCCTCTGGCCCAAGTTGGCTCTCGCACACCTAAATTTTCATTTGTTGTTGATTTACCCCCCCCCCCCCAGCTGACTACCGCGACCATCTTTGTCAATGCGATCTATTGTTAGTTTTCGCGAACTAAAATTTTAAAAACCGTAATTAATACGTTTTTTTTTTCGTAACTAATTACCTCTCGCATAGGTAATTAGTCCAAAAATCTTTATTAGGTAAGCCTATAGATTAGGGAGGGGGGGCGGGTTTTCCCCGACCCCACCAGGGATCACAACTATCGCCGACTTGTTTCCCTCTGGCCCAAGTTGGCTCTCGCACTCGTAAATTTTCATTAACTAATGACAATGGGTTTTTTTTCTTTCCTAGCTAATTACCTCTCGCAAAGGTAATTATTCAAAAAGTCCTTATTATGTGGTGTAGCGGTGGGGGAGGGCGGGTGGGGATTTACCCCCCCCAGCTGACTACCGCGACCATCTTTGTCAATGCGATCTATTGTTAGTTTTCGCGAACTAAAATTTTAAAAACCGTAATTAATACTGCTTTTTTGTCGTGACTAATTACCTCTCGCATAAGTAATTAGTCCAAAAATCTTTATTAGGTAAGACTATAGATTAGGGCGGGGGACGAGTTTTCTCTCAAAGTTTTCTCTCAAAGCAAAGAAGTTTTTTCTTTCCTAGCTAATTACCTCTCGCAAAGGTAATTATTCAAAAAGTCCTTATTATGTGGTGTAGCGGTGGGGGAGAGCGGTTGGGGATTTACCACCCCCCCCTGACTACCGCGACCATAAAAATCAGAAGGTAATTATTTCTTACTTTTCAGTGAATTTAGTTCTACTGGTTCCTAGGTTTCGAAGTCGGTTTAATTTTTTTTTATAAAATGTTTGTTATTTCAAACTTTTTAGTTGGAGAAGATAACAAATGCAGAAAACCGTACGTTGGTTTAAAAAAAAAAAAATCTTTTTATGTTCTACCACGTTCGTCTTTCCCGGGCCTTTTTATTATTATATTTTAATACAATAAGATGTTACAAATAGTCTCAGATAGACATATAGTATGCTGTGTATTAGCAACCCAATATAGTTGGGCAGCATCTCTTTTACGATGAATAAAGTGTTTCTCTCTATATATAAACAGTCACCTTTTCAATTTTATGAATACATACAGAAAAGTGGGAAAGCGGTGCTTATATTATACAACTTTCATTATACTACGTTTTATGATTAAAGATTGATTTTATTTTTTTTAAAGATTAATGTTCCATTGGGAAGGGAACACCTAAAATGTTCGTCCACAATGACAATATTTTTCCTTTCCTAAATATTGTCGTCAGTACTTATCGTTTACATACATCATCAGTGTTCCGAGATGTGTTGAGTTAAATATAAATAAATACACAAATCCGGCCTTTCCAAGATGAAGTCACTGTACAGTCGAGATTTTGGCCGGTTTTGGCCAAGATATCGTTAATGGACAATCGATGAGGATGGTAATATGACCTATAATACTCGTAAATTGGAAAGTAATTTTGGAATTATGATCGCTTGAATATCCTTCTGAAACTATGACTGAAAACTATGGCGATATTCAAGCGAAAACTCCGGTAGGGACCGTTAATATTGCTTTATGTAAATCGATCGTTAGAAAAGTAGTGATTAAACAACATCATTGGATAGAAGTCCCAGCAAAAAAAGGGGCAGCCATAATATTGATCGATATCAAAAAGACTGCCCCGCTAGGATAGAAGCAACAGGGTTTGGGACTCATTTTATGGTTAATTTATTATTACGAAGGATATTATTATTCACGATACAACACTACTGATTTAATTCAAAAAGTTGAGTCAATTATGTTCATAATTCCTTTCGATGAATTTTTGACTAAATGTATTACCGAAGTACTATGAATTATATCCTTCGTAATAAAATATTATTCTGAAAATAAATTGCTAAACACTGTTGCTTCAATTCTAGTGGCGTAGCATATATGATATCAATCATTATCATGGCTGCCACATTTTTGCTGAGGGGACTTTCATACAATGAGGTTGTGTTCTGGGAGATATCAAGTTTTATTTTGCACTTTTTATTGATGGATGAACATCCGCAAAAGCCTCAATAGTTGCAGAAACAAAATTAAACACCGATAATAGTAATCCGGATAGCATAACAGAAGTGTCACCCATGAAGATCGGCACAAGATCTCCGACAAGGTATTCAACAGTGACCGAGTGTATCCGGAAGAAGACAGAGGTATATTGTTAAGTCAACTGAAAATGAGCTTTTCCAGGAATTATTGTATTCCTTTTTAATGTGTATAGCGAGTGGCTATGATTTTAAATTTAAACGAACCTTCGGGAACTTGAAGAAGTCTTAAATTCTGCATTAAAACCTTTATCAATACTCAGTATTTCTTGGAATTCCACGAATTTTGTGGTCTTATGATTATGGTGTCCAACCGTGGATTAGATCTAAATTAAGAAGGTTTACGGTTATCGGTGAATATATATATCTATTTAATACTTATACTAATATCGCTACAGAAAACGACAGCGATATTATATATCTTTATTTAAATCTATTTTTGAAAAATTAATTAAGGTTATGTATAGGTTTGATCCAACAAGCACTTAAAACACCTCGATAACTAACAGACTGCTTATGTTCTCCCCCCACTCTGTTGATTCTGAATTTGATTGGTTTGTTTTCCCATTAGATTCATCCAGCAGTAAATCAATATTGAGATTTGTTAATTATCAATTAGTTTTAATAGCTTGTTGGAGCATACCTAATGTTACATATGCCAGATGTTTTTCCAATAAATTAACATTTCGAGCAATAATTAAATAATTATTTTTAATGTTTTTTCCCGATAACTTTTTAAATAAATTAAGAACCCAAAAAAGGTTTAAATGGTACCACCTTGGGAAAATACTCTACAAGATGCAAAAGGTTTCGTTCCAATTGGTCCATCCATCTCTGAGTAATCGGTGAACATACATAGTATTTTAAATTTTCGGAACGATACGATATATTACTTGGTCACGAAACAATGGGTTCAAAGCCAAGGTAAATTTTGGTATAAATAAATTAGAATATAATAATAAGAAAAAAATAATAATAAGATTACTTTGAAACCAGGTTATAATATTATAACTGTCCCTATTAGGTCAATCCCCAATAGTGGATCAGGAATAATAAAACCGGTAAACATTGGTAATAAAATATTTATAGACGAAAGTTTAGTAAAAATAGAAAACAACAAAGCTAAGTGCTTAGCCTATGCGACAGAGTAGATGACCATTTGTCCTCAACCTATGGATATAGATGAAGTAGAATAAATTTATTCAGCGAATCCAGGGACCAATTGTCCCACGGATTCGGCCGAAATAATAAAAGAAATTCCCAATTTATTGAGAACTAATCACATGAACGTAGAAGAAAAAAATAAAATAATAAATTTAGTTTCTCCATACCCGGAAATAATTAAAAGAAATCAAGACATGTTAAGTAGTAGAAATTTATTAAAACACAAAATAAATACCAAAGAATACGGTGAGCTATTAGAAAATAAAACTATCCGTCCTAGTAATTCTCACTATAAATCCCCGATATGGGAGGTTCCCAAAAAAAATGGATGCCTCAGGCAAAAGGAAAATTCGAATGGTTATATACTATAGAAAACTCAATGAAAAAACTATTGAAGACAAGTTCCCATTACCTAACATAGAGTACTTGTTTGGAAAAATAGGTAGAGCAAACATACTTCTCTACTATAGGTCTGGCCTCGGGTTTTCATCAAATTGAGATGGACCCGGATTCAGTGCCAAAAGCGGCTTTTCGTACTGAAAATGGACATTATGAGTTTTTGAGAAGACCATTCGGCCTGAAAAATGCTCCTCCAACATTCCAAAGGGCGATGAATATCATTTTCGCCAAAATGACCAACGTCCTTGTTTACATGGACATCATAATATTTTCCGATAATTTGGAAAAACACCTAAAGCATCTTAAAAGTGTTTTTGAAAAGCTGAAAGAACACAATCTAAAGATTCAGCTTGATAAAACGGAGTTCTTCAATAGGGAACTTCTGTATTTAGGCCACATAATTTCCGAAAAGGGAATTCAACCCAACCCAGCAAAATTAGAAGCAGTTAGAAATTTCCTATTTCCTAAAAATCAAACAATTTCTTAGTTCAATTGGTCATTACCGGAAAATGATTAGAAATTACGCCAAAATAGCCAAACCTTTAACTATAAACTTAAAGAAAGATACTAAAATTAATTTAAAAAACGAAGAATATATAAATGCTTTTGAAACGTTATAGAAATTATTGCAAAATAACCCTATCCTAATACTCCCCGATTTTTCGAAACAATTTATACTAACGACGGATGCTTCCAAATTTGCATTAGGGCCAGTCCTATCTTAGAATTTCGATGGAAAAGATCTACCTATTGCCTTTGCTTCAAGAACTTTAAATAAGCATGAAGAAAGGTTAAGCACAATAGAAAAAGAACTGCTTGCAATAGTATGGGCATGCACATATTTCCAACCCTACATGTATGGCAGAAAATTCCTTATTCCAACCGATCATAAACCTCTCTGATGGCTCCACAGTCTTAAAGAACCAAATTCAAAATTATTAAGATGGAATTGTCTTTTATCCGATTTCGAATTTGACATAAAATATGTAACGGGTAAAACTTATGTTGTTGCGGTTCTCTCTCCCGAATTCAGTTGTGTAACGCAGTAGAAGATGAAATTAATCCACAAGAAGTTCTCTATGAGTTTATTCGCAATTATGCCACCAACGAGAACGAAATACCAGATAACGATAACGACAGTGTTATGACAGTTCATTCACAAGAAAGTTCAAATGTTCAAGTTCTAATTTGTGACGAAAATAAAATTATAAATGTTGAGCAAATCAAATATTACTTGAGATAGGTAATAGAGAACCAAATGTTCAAAAAATCTTCAATAAAAACCGTCTAACATTTTTTTTTCAAAATCCCAATAACTTAATTCAAATGAAAACGTATTGTATTCAGTTTTTTAAACCCAAAACAACATATGGTATATTTTGGAGAAAAAAAAACGGGATATTATAAAGTAAATATAAATCAATGCTCATAAATTTTATTAATATAATAACCAATGACTTTCAGAGTATAAAATTAAAACAATACGGTAAATTTAATTTAGATATTGTTAATGAAGTGGAAAAAAAAAAAAATCATTTCAAATTATCACGTAGGAAAAACTTACCATAGAGGTTTCACTGAATCATTTGAGCATATTCGCAGAATGTATACTGGCCTGGTATGTTCAAAGATATTAACAATTATATTAACAAATGCTCCATTTGTTTAAAAGTTAAATATGAGAGAAACCAGATCAGAGTCGAGTATAAATTAGTTCCAATTCCGGATAGGCCATCGAAAAAATTCAGCTTGACGTTTTTCACTATGATAATCATAAATTTTTAACGAATGGCGAGAACTCCGTGACCATATGAATTGAGTGAATATATCACGGCTTTCTGCATTGCCATGTTTGGTTCCAACCCCTTTTCCACTTGGTACACCCTCAAGTGATCGCTAAGAGTGCTGTGCAATCGTTGGATGCTCCCCCTGCTCTTGGGATGACCCGGTGTGTTGAGATGCTACGTTACTTCGAGTTTCTTCATTTCTTCTCTCATCTGCGTATTGTCGAATTCCCTAACTCCATCTGAAGAAATTCGGTCGGGCACACCATAGAATTGAAACCACGCATGAAGAGTCTCTAATACCGCCTCTGATGACTTTTCCTGCACTTGATGCGCCATCGCTATCTTACTGAAGAGGTCTATCATGGTGACCCATTTATATCCCCTCCAAGTGAAGGTGTGTTCAATTTGTAAGTCGCTGAGCGGCGTATCTGCAGTTGGCGTCTCCTCTTGTATGGCAATCGGTGGGTGCCTATCGTATTTCGTTGCCAAGCAAACCTAACAGGCCCCGACAATTTCCGTGATTGTCTGTTTCATACCCCACCGAAAGTATCGTCTACGCAAAGCCTGCAGCGTCTCTTTGATTGGTTTTACCTTGGTGGTATGCTAAGGTCACCTCTCTCTATTGCTCTTCGTCTCTTAAGGTTTCTACCATCAGCTTGCAGCGCATGAACACTCTATCTAACCCGATTCGTTCGGAACGCCTCACTCACTTTATTTTCTCCCAGATTGTCGAGTACCCGACGTAAAGGTGATAGACCTTCCCCCTTTTCGATGCATCCTGTAGCGCTCTACAAATCTGATCATCTCTAGCTCCCGGCTCTGACCAAATTGTCGTTATCTCGCATATCCCACATTTGCTATATTGCACCTTCATCAACCCCGAGGTCCTGGTTTTCCAAATGATTTGGCGACTTTTGTCATAGACTATCTCCTCCAATTCTTCCATATCCGCTGTGCGACCAGTACCCTGATACTCTTCTTCTTGTGAATCATCTGTGTCTTCTATTTCTGCTTCCCCTGGTTCCCCCTCTCCTTCGGGCGTCCACTCTCTCAGAAATTGCCTCACATCCCTAGAAGATTCTCCCCTACCTTCCTCGATGGCGTCCACAGTGATGGCTCTAGATAGCCAATCTGCTACGACGTTCTCTCTGCCCGGCTTATACATGATTTCCATGTTATACTGTGACAAGAATTCTTTCCATCGAGTAACTCGCGCCGAGGACTCTTGTAGTTTGCCCACCCATTGCAGTGGTCTGTGGTCGGTATGCACTCGAAATTTCCTCCCAAATACATACGGTCTAAAATGCTCGACCGCCCACACAATTCCTAACAATTCCCTTTCTAAGGCACTGTACCTCGATTCCGCTTCTGTTAGACGCCTTCTAGCGTAAGCCACGGGACGCTCCCCAATTCTCCCTTCTGAGCTAACACCGCCCCGATCGCGTACTCACTCGCATCGGTTGTGATGGTAAACATCTTTGTGAAGTCTGGAAATGCGAGTATGGGTTCTTCTTGTAGCCGCTCCATGCACTTTCGGATGTTGTCCTCCATCAGGGGTGTCACTATTACTTTCCTCCCTTTCTTCAATAAATTATTAAGCGGAACAAGATACTCCGCCATCTCGGGCACAAAGCGTCTATAATAATTGAGAGTCCCCAACAGTCTACGGATACCTTTCACATCCCCGGGGACGTCCATTCTCCTAATCGCCTCTAACTTACTCGCTTCTGGTTTGACACCTTTTCCTGAGATAGTGTGCCCTAGGAAATTTATCTGCTCCCGACCTATTAAGGATTTTTCTTTGGATAGTTTTAACCCAAATTGTCGCACTCTCCCGAACACACTTCTTAGATGCTCCACATGTTTTGCTAAACACTAACAGGTCATCTATATAGATATAGATTCGTCAATCCCTCTCAACAATTCATCCATGAGCCGCTGAAAAGTTATTGGGGCATTTTTCAGACCGACCGGCATCCTTGTGAATTCGTAGTGCCCACGCTCAAAAGAGAATGCTGTTTTTTGGCGGTCTCTTGGATGCATTTTTATTTGGTGGTACCCCGCTTTTAAATCTAACGTGCTGAATATTTTTGCCCCGCTTAATCTATCCAGGATATCTTCAAATTTGGGAATCGGGTATTTCTCGTCCACAGTGTTGTCATTCAGTTTTCTGTAATCAAGAACAACCTGGTACTTTTCCTTGTTATCTCCCGGCACGCTTTTCTTCTTTACTGCCCATAGGGGGCTATTGTACGGTGACTTGCTATCTACTGCTATGTATCGTGGATGCTGCCTGGATAGGGCAATTAATTGCATTAATAATTTAATATAATATGTTCATCGTTTCAAAGTACTGAATATGCTCGAACCGAGTGGTTGGTTTTACCTGAAGGCAGCAGGCGGCAAGGTCCGGGGAATACCGCCTTGAAAGTATCCGGGCCATAAACGTATTGTTGGAAATTTAAAATAAGTAAAGCCAAGGACCGACAAGGCTGCCGACACTGACTCTAGGAAATTCGAAGAAGGTGGTTGGAGAAACTTTGGACCATAAACTCGGGTTTTACCCCGGCAAAGACACCGCCGAAGAAATGTAGAAATATAGGACGGAATGGGAATTTTAGGGTGGCCAACCAATAAAAACAAGTCTGAATAGAGTGGGGTGGAAATTTCAGGATGACCAGCCAATGGAAAGAAGTCTTAATAGAGTGGGGGAAGTATATTGGTATGGAAGATGGAAGAGAGGTTTTGAAAGGAGGTTCGGGAGTCGAGTGTGGAGTGCGGGGAGAGTAGGAAGTGTGAGGATTACAGAGTCCCGGGGAAGAGTGAAATGTGTGAGGTTGGAAGGAAGCCCTAAAGCAGAGTTGCCCGAGTCAGGAAGAGGAGTGCCGGAGACTGGAGCGAGGAACTGAGAGCGGAAGGAAGTGGACGGAGTTGGACTACCCATACATCAGCTAAGTGTTAGAGATAATGTCTATGCAGTTCAGTACTTGTAATAATATTGAGTGGTCAACCATCCAGTAGATTAGGTTAACATTATTCCCACTACCAGGCTGCAACCAGTATTTAGGTGTCGTTTTTATATTACTTATATACATTTATAATCTTTACAAAAAGGGGTATTTATGATGTATGTTCTTATTAATAAACTTATATAGTATAGTCAGATTCAGTTTATTCTTTCTTTATTTTTATTAACCCCATGCCACAGATTTCTTAAAATAAATTAAATTGGTAAACACGTCACCTTTAGAAAAGTATCCAATGTACATAAATACATAAGTAAATATATTAATTTCATATATTACCTTGATATAAGCCGTTCCTGGTAACCCCCACCCGCCTTAGAAAAGCGGTAGACCAGAAACATAACACTACGATAACGCCCTGTTTTTTCAAATCATTTATTTCTTCCCGAATATGTTGACGGAGTGCGTGAGGGTATCTCCCTTCCTTCTCTTGTGAGGGGTATTTCATGTACGGTTCTTCCCGTTGCTCCCAGTATGTCTCCTTCCTTAAAGAATATGTCCGAGAACTCATTGACCACGTTTAGCCTCCAATCATCGGCCCATCAGATCACCCCTATTCGCGCTTTATCGTCCCTCAAAATAGTTTCGCATTTGTACTTTATCTTCCCGATCCTAATATTACATTCCCCTTTTTTGTTATCTATACGCGCCCCTACTCTATCCGAAAGGTCGCACACTAAGATGACCTGGTATTCCCGGGGCATACTTCCCACGATATGTACCGCCAAATGACTCCCTTTACTCCCCCACCTCGCTAGTTCGATTTCGGCTTCCCCCTCTACACTACAGGGGCCACCCAGAGTGATTAGTTTACAGTTACATACCTTGATTTGGTGAGGCGCCTCCCCTCCACTCAGCTTCTCCAGCGCTCCTTTCGTCAAGATAGCGCTGGAACTTCCCGTGTCCACCAAACACCGCACGCTACCTTTCACCTCTATTATAGGCAACCATCCACACTTACTCCTTATATTGTGATTTACTAGCATGTGGACGGCCCTCTGCCAGCACTCTCCTCAAATTCTTTCTTCCGCTCGCCATCATCAGCTTCGTCAATCTCCTCGTCCGCTTCTGCTTTTCTCGACTCTTTGTCCTTCCGTTTCTTCCAACTCTCCTTCTTTTTTCGAAGTCACAGACTCCTCCGCTGATTCCCTGGATGACGTACTCCTCCTTCGCATACTCTGGGCATTAATCTCTATCGGCTCACCGCGATTTTGCTCTCTCCTAGAGTACAAGTAGGGGCACTGCCTTGAAATATGCCCCTCCGTACCGCACTCAAAACACTTGGTACACTGTGCAACCAAGTGTCCGCTCTTCCCACAGTCATGACATTTTCGGTCTTCTCTCCTGGCTCTGGGTTTGTTTTGCGTCGTCCTTCTTTCTAAGGTTAACGGCTTTTCCCGGCTATTATACGGTGGATCTCTCCTTGTCCAGGTCGTGGTTTTAGGGCGTCTGTATTTTACTCTGTTCCAGCCCGTCTCTTCCGTCTCCATACGATTCTCTTCTTCTCTCGCGCTATAGTCGACCATTTCTTGCGCACATTCCACAAATGATCGATCTCTCAGCAGGCCTTCCCTCTTACCAGTCTCTTTGGCCAACTGCACCTTGGTAGAATAGCCAGCTGCAAAGGATGGTAGAAAGGAACGCCATCCGACCCTCTACTTCTGCTGCACTCATTGTCTCCCGCATCTTCTCGGTAATCTGGTTGTATTTAACCAAAAGTACGTCAGCATACTGTCCGCTTGTCTGCCGTGGTGACTTCATCTCCCGAAACATTTGAAAAATTTCTTCTTTTGGGGTCCACCTTCCGCCTCCGTACGCTTTCTTCAGCCTCTCTTTTACCACCAACCAGGGTGTCTCTTCATCAGCCTGAATGTGATTGAGAATGCTCCTCTTCAATCTGCACACCAGGGCTGCTTTCAGTGCCTCTGCATCCCCAGCATTAACCAGGTTTTCCGCCACTTTAGAGTCAATTCTTTCCATAAGGCGATCTACGCCCTTCAGGAAGTGGTTTAGCTCCCCGGTTTCCCCTGCGAAGCGCTCAAGGTCCAAGATCGCTTTTCTCAAGTCTTGACACGTGGCTACTCTGAGTTCCATCCATTTTAGAGTATTGGCATGTGCCGCTGCTAGGGAGTCACGTGGTGGTGGTGGAATATCCAAGACTGGCGGTCTCAAAACTCCTTCCGCCATCTTTATTGCTTCACGCACAATTTA
This sequence comes from Aelia acuminata, assembly GCA_911387785.2. Taxonomy (NCBI): domain Eukaryota; kingdom Metazoa; phylum Arthropoda; class Insecta; order Hemiptera; family Pentatomidae; genus Aelia; species Aelia acuminata. Next base: position 96,331,001 of record OU426979.1, read on the forward strand.
CGTTTGACCGGAAAAAAAAAAAAAAACGGCCTCCGCACTCTCACTGTCCCGGGTTTCGGCACCACTTAACCGTTACCGAGAAGAAACTGATAAAAAAAAGGAATAGGTTGTCAATGAAACACGTAAGAAGTCAGAAACAAGACTGCTTTATTCTTTCTATAATTCCCTATTTATACATATTGCTACTGTTTACAAGTAAGCTTTGGTATTAAGGCTAATACTGCGCCTTCTCTATCCTTATCTTATATATATATATATAATTCTATCCATGGTAACCGGGAATAAGGGTCCTGGCCACACTGGTCCGCACCGCAGCACTAATATAGGTTATGTTCAGAATATTTTTAATTTAACTTACATATTACCTTTAGTTTTGCCTAAAGGTCAGGCCACACATGTCAGACACAGGCCAATTAAGGCATAACTAAAGGTAATATGTAAGTTAAATTAAAAATATTCTGAACATAACCTATATTAGTGCTGCGGTGCGGATCCGGTGCGGACACGTGTGGCCAGACCTTGAACCATATTGTGCAATTTTAGTAGCCAGTTTAGAGTATTTTTTATTATGTATACTCCTGCATGCATTGATCTTGTTGCTTATATCTTATATGTATAATTATAATTATAATTCTATGTTATGTTTGCTAATAACATAAAGTAGGTATCATTCAGCGCAAGAAGTGTTCCAAATCACTTATGAACGTAGAGAACAAAAGGGGGCTTAGCTTAATAATCTATTTTATGACTGTATAGTATAATTAAATGATGATAGTTTAAATTTATAATAATAAAAGTTGGAAAGAATAAAATTACAGGCTAATATTTTATTTTGAATAGGAATACATTGATTTGTTAAATGCGTGTTCCAACAATAATGTAATGAAGCTTGTATTTATGAAAGTTTAAATGTAACTCTTTGAATTAGAATTAGAGAAAATTCCGTAGTATATGAAGTAAATAAGTCTTAATTTTATTAAAAACTTTCAATCGATTTCGGAATTACTGATAATTCTAAAAATGGTATGAAAGCCGAGGACTATGATTTCAAAAGTCGGAGAAGTATATCGACTTAAAAGTAGCAACTGAAAAATCTATGTGTCAATTGGAGAATTGGTAAGATGGCTTGTGACGTAAAAATGACGTGAACACTCAAGCAAGATGGGCTGTTTTTAAAAAGGAGGGAAAATAGTGATAAGGTGGTGGGGGCATCAGCTGACGAGAATTCCCCCTCCGAAAGGGAGTGATAGGTAAGCTCCGCCCACTGCTCGACCTTTAAAAATAGGCTCCTCCCATCAGCCGCACTTCAGTAGTGGTACCGTAAATACACTGGATACCTCCATTGAAGATAGTGCTGCATCCTTGGCCGCTATGTCAGCTGCTTCATTCCCTTTAATCCCCACGTGCGATGGTGTCCATACGATAAGTACATTCTAATTCACGTCGTTAATCATAGATGAATATGCCTGAATTATTCTTACGATAGGGTTATTAGAGCATAGGTCTGTAGTTGCCATTATAACTGACAGGGAATGCATATGAAGAAGTCTTCCTCATCTCGCTGCATTATCTGATACAGTGCTGTACTCAAAGCGTAGCATTCAGCGGTGTAGTTACTTGTGATGGGTGGAAGCTTCTTTTTAATTTCACAGTATCTAGTCACAATGGAGCATCCTACGTTAGAGTTTAATTTAGATCCATCTGTGTAAAGGAATGTACTATTTTTATATTTTTGTTTAATTTTTTGATATTCTGTTCTATTGATTAATTCTGAATTATTATTTTTCTTGCGTTTGGTGAGCGTTAGGTTGATTGTGAGCATTTTTAATGTCCATGGTGGGTAGGTAAATTCTTCAGGTGTGGTCTCTGCGGATTTCTTCGATATATCGTCTTGCTCTAATTCCGAGAGGTGCAGGGAGTCTTCGGTTTGCATTGAATCTTCGAGTTTTCGGTTGGAAGATAAGTTTCCAGGATGGATTATTGTAGTTAAACTTTATCCTACCAATGTATCCAAAAGCCAACTGGTGTCTTCTCACCGTTAGTGGAGCTAGACCAGCTTCTACACATAAATTCTTAACTGAACTAGTTCTGAAGGCTTCTGTAGCTAATTTGTACAAAATTACTCTCCTTGTACTCTCCTGTAGCTATTTTGTACAAAATTAAGACTTGTACCATTTTAAGTCAGCTCTGGAGAGGGGGTCGATCTGAGCTTTGAAAAAATCATAGTTTTTTCAACTGAGACGTAATCCGGTTTGGGCGGACCATAGTTCTAGATTACTTAAGCATTTCTGTATTCTAGATTTCATTCTTTTAGTGTCGTTAAAAGGAAGTAATATTGCTAAATCATCCACAAATAAAAATGTTTTGAGCGGTTTCGGCATGAAATTGGTTATATTATTAATGGCTATGGCAAAAAGAACTCAACTAAGAACGCTTCCTTGGGGTATTCCATTCCTCATTTTCCTTACTAATAATAATTGATTTCCTACCCTAATTTGGAAGGTACATTCGCTCAGAAAATTTGCAATCAATATGGTTAGTCTTCCTCTTAAACCCCATTCGTGAAATTGTTGAAGGATTAGTGATGGGTTCAAGTTATCATATGTGTTCAGGGAACCCATTTTTTTATTTTATATAATTCTTTAGTTTAATTTTTAGTTCAGCATTTTTAAATTAATTCTAAATTCAATAATTAATAAGTTTTAAATTCAGTAACTAATATATTGTCGTTAATTTATTAATCAAATTTAACATTGAATATCATACCAATCGCTATTAAGTATTTAATTAGCATTAGTTTAGTGTAATGTGCGTAGGCGTTTTTGATTGGTCGAAGACGCTCTGAGACAAACAAAAGATGCTTCACCAAGTCAGTCAGCTGTTGATTCTCGCCAGCCGAGTACGCATTACTCCTCACGCTTTACTCCAAACATTCTTTAAAAATTTAAAAACATTTATTACATTCCCGTTCACCCAGGGTGTTCAGTTGTGTATTGTGCACATTTGCAAACATTATTTTAGAAGACGAGTGAAGAGGAAGATTAAGTTACCAGCGGGATGGACCTTTAAAGTAAAATACTTCCATCATTATTTTTTTTTAATAATGTATGAACATTACATTGTGTTTAACCTTCAACTTTAAATAACATTCTCTAAACATTGAACTTTACCTTTTAACATTATATCAAATTGCTAAATTCAGTTATTATATATATCTTTGTATTATAGTTATTAATCATTTGTTTATTACTCTACTCTATAGTTCATCAATGGCCATTCGATTAAAACATAATTTTTGTCTATAATAGTTCATAAGTTGTGTTTCATTTTCATCCAATCATTTTAGTTTCATTCTTGTTTAATAAATTATTTGTATTTAATAAATTATAGTTTAAGCTTTAAATATCAGAGAATTTTCTTTATTTCCTTTCATTCATATTATTTTGTTCTCCTTTTTTATTATGCTATTATTTTCTAAATTACAAAGGTAAACTTTATGTTAAATATCTTTCATCTTATTCTTTTATTATATAAAACTTTTAATACATTAACCAACAAAACTAAGATCATTGAGCACCGGCCATACTTTCTTCATCAGGGAAGCGAAAGGTTTTTATTATTAAAACCTAACTTGCCTGAACATACTGGTCTTCCGGACTCCGGATCGCTTGATTGCCTTAGTTTTGTATAGCAATTAGCAAAAACAGTGAAAGAAAATTCTCTGTTATTATATTCTTGTAATATACTTATATTCTATTTTTTTCTTTATATTTGATATTTTCATTTTTATGTTTTACATTTTATTTTGGTATATATCTTTTGAATTCTAACTTGGTTCCCACTTTATTTGTTTTATCCTCTCTTTGTAACTTTGTTAGTTGTTCGATCTCACCCACCAGATTTCGCTTATTTTAATTTCATTTCATACGTTCTTGCAAATTTTACCCCTTCATTTCACTTTTCTTTTCCAACAATAATCCTTCATGATGTCGACTGAGGCTTCATTACGCAGAAAACTCAACGTTTTAGGGCCAAAAATCAAAGCTGTTGTTGAACAAGGTCGTAAGGTCGATTCAGATAAGGATTGTCTTTTTATGTTCAAGGGGCTATATAAATGTCTGCAACGCAATTATGAAACCTATATAATAACTTTTGAGTCATTAGAAGATATTTGCGAGACTGAAGGGAAAGATCTAAGTAATAAGGATCGGACCACATTGGCGAATGTCGAGCGGTATTTTCATGAATCGAATGCGATTTATGAAAAATATATGAATCCTACACCATCGCAACCAGCACAATTGGATCAAACTAGCATTCTCAATCAATCGCTGTCTCTGCGAACACATCTTCCAAAGATCAACCTTCCTAAATTTGATGGAAATTACCAAGAGTGGCCCACATTCCGTGATACTTTCCTGTCTTTGATCCATAATGAGGCAGCTATTCCAAAGATTGAGAAATATCACTTCTTGTTGTCTTGTTTACATGGGGCTGCACGCTCACTCATCAAGAGTGTACCACTTCGCGAAGAGAACTATGACCAAGCCTGGTCGATCCTCGTTGAGAATTATGACAATAAACGTCTCTTGGCTACTCATCATTTGAATGCATTGTTGGAATTCAAACCATTGCCCTCTTAACCCAGTTTGCAATTATTAAAATCATTCCTTTCTAGTGTTGGAGAAAATATTCAAGTGTTTAAGCTCTTGAAAATACCTGATCGTGTGTATATGGTCGGGGAGCATCAAATGAGGTCTATTGATGAAAAAGTATTATAGGCTGGGCTTAAGTACGTGGCATGTCCGGTATTTAGAATAATGAAATCGAAACCATCTATTATTCGCCTAATAGTATTTCTACGACTAGAGCAATATGTAGAACTCCAGGAAGTGTGATGGGCGTTGACATCACTCATTACGATACACGGTGAAGGAATATTATTCAGAAAATTATGCAAATCCATTTCAAATAAATCGTCTGGGGGTAAATATATATTGTTAAGAAAGACTGGGAAGTGAAGGAAAACCTTGCAACTATGGCTTGGAGAGAAGTATTAATGGGTATCAACTCAGAAACTACATTTTTGTGCACTGCAATCAAAACACCACCACATGCTCTGTTTCTATTCTCAAAATCTTTTCTGTACACGTTATATTCTTTTAGATTAAATTTTTTTAGGGGGAGCAATTTACTTTCTTGTATGCTTATTGCTATTGGACGATATTTGTTTATTAAAAGTTTCAACTCTTCATATTTTCCAGTTATGCCGTTACAGTTCCACTGAATTATATTGGTTGAAAAATTCATTTTTAAAGAAAGGGTTAAATAAATACGTTTATACAAGTAAATAAAGGAATAAACAATTTATATAAATAGTTAAAAAACTAAAGAGGAAACATTAATATATATGTATATATGTGTTAATATATAAGTAGATAAAATTGAAGATACTAGTTACAATAATAATAATACAATAATAATGAGATACTAGTTTTTAATCAGTTTGCATTCTTTCTTTGCTCTGTTTTCGATTAGGAGATTTATTTCTAGATCTACTTCTAGGTCGTCTTACCCTGTTCTTCTGGGTGAACCAGGGGAGTGTTTACATCCTGAGATGTAGGTTTTTCCGAAGGTGTAGTCTTCGGATTTGAGGAAAGCTGGCTGGTTTTCACCAGTTTTCCAGCGGAGGATGGTGATGTTTGGGGGGAATTTGAAAAAATGGGAGGAGATGAATTTAAAGGAATAGAAAGATGAGGAGCGGGTATAGGAGGCGGGTGGTGGGGAAGAGTTAGGGTGTGGGGATTGCCACCCTTATCATTACTACATGGGAGTATCATTACTCGAACAGCTATCAATAGCTAAAGACGCCTTACATACTACAGGTTTCGTAGGTTTTTTAAAAATAAAATTGTTAACATTAAAATCTGTCTCTACACCAACATTTATTTTATTTTTAATGATATTAGAAAATGTAATTTGTGTCGTTAACGGATGTAATTGTTCGTATTTCTTTTTGGAAGCAACATACGTTATTTTTCAGTCTCTTGAATACCTTTAATTTCTTTTTCTTTTATAAATACCGGACAATTTTTTTAAAACGAGTCATGTTGACCCGAGCAATTTAAGCATTTTGAGGGACTGTTACATTCTGTACCTTCATGTGTCACCACAATATCTACATAAAGGCTCTTTTTTGCATGTAGTTTTTGTGTGCCCAAACTTAAGGCAAATATAACATCTGGGAGGGTTTGAAATGAATTGCCTAACGGTAAGGTTATAGAAACCGATTTTAATTTCACTGGGAATTGTTGGGTTATTAAAAGTCAAAAGGTAATTATGGCTACCTCTCTTCTCGTTATTTCTAAAATAGGTCAATCTTTTAACATCTAATACATTTTGCGATTTTAATTCATCTTTTATTTCATCTATTGAGCAGTAATTTAAATCTGGGCACCAAATGATTCCTTTGCTTAAATATAGTTTGCCATGTGGTTCTACTCTAACAGGGAAATTGTTTAATAATTGTTCCCATCGAAGAAGCTTTATGGATTGTGTTTCTTTAAAGACTTCTACTAAAATGTACCGTCTTTTAGTTTTTTAATAATTTTAAGTTCTCCGGCTAATTTTTTTAAGCATTTGTGAATTAAAAAGGGAAACACTTTCTTGAAATCTAATACATTCCCTTCCTCATCAGTGCCTAACCGTTTTATTATTAAAAACTATGTGGAATTTTTTTGTTTAGAATCAATATTGTCCATTAAGGTACCTTTAATTCTACCTTTTTTCCTCTTTAACGGGGGGGGGGGGGGGGGTAATCTGCCATTTTAAGCAGTAAAATAAATCAAAAATAAAATGAAACAAAATGTGATAACTTCTAATATATATGAAACAAAATAAATATTAATTAAAGCAATAAAAAAAGAAAAAAATATATATGATGTAATAAAAAAGTTTGACTTATCGGTCGATGCTTAATCACCGGGAGCTCAAACAGACCACACCACTGCACCAGGTATAAACACAAACTCCTCATCCCTCATTGGTATTACGATATCAAGAATTATTTACAGGAGATTGCTCTTTAATTAATGAAAACTACTATTTTACAAACATATCAAAATAGAAAGCCAATATATTAGTGAATTGTTAGACGATAAGGAATTGAATAATTGTAAATCACTAGTAATTAGTGACCCTAAACCTTTTGTAAAGTATATCCCCTTAGCAAATTAATATATTTAATACTAATAATTTAGTAGTACGACCAATAGCAATATGACAATACTTCCTAGGTTAACTACATTATTGTATTTAGACAGAGCAGAATCTCTCATAAATGTCCTCAACCTTACACATATTGGGAAAACACAATTTTACTATACCCCAGAAATACCATTCACAAAGCTAATATTAATGTAGAGCCTTGACTCCGTTGCGAAGCTCTCCGAGCGATTTTGAAGCCCTTACTCAAGGACATTTTTTGATTGGACGACCAATCACAGCTCCACCTGCTAATGATATTTCGTTGTTAAAGGATGGGACTCTCAGACACTATCAATTGGTAGAGGCTCTCCAGCAACGGTTCTGGAAGAGATGGCGGTTGGAATATTTGTCCACTCTTCATGTCCGGTCCAAATGGACCTCCCAGTCTCCTAATTTGGTGGAAGGGGATTTGGTGGTGGTGGATGAGCCCAATGCTCCTCCTTACTGCTGGCCTTTGGGTCGCATCACCAAGGTGTTGCCGGTTGCCGACGGAGTGGTCAGAAGAGCTGTCGTCAGGACCTCAACAGGAGTATATGAGCGACCAGCGATCAAGCTGTTCAGACTGCCATTGCAGTCTACACAATAACCTAAAATTGTATGTAATTGATATTAGTGTATATATTCTTGTGTAAATATGTTCTCTGTGTTTTATTTAGTTTTGTTTATTATGGTATGGTATTCTTATCAAAGGCAGTATATAGTATCATTTAAGGCATATCTTTATTTTTTTTTATGTAATGTGCATAGACTGAGTTTGAATTTATTATGATGTTGAACGGGACCGTTCAAGGTGGGGAGTGTGCGGTATTTATTCAATTATTATTAAGGTGGCAGTGTAATCAAGCAGGCCTTGGTGGTGGGGGGAAGATCTCGCCGGATGCGTACACTCAGTCTGCTTCTGAATATTGTGCTGTTAGCGCCATTTTGCAGTGCCGTTACATGTGTCTGAATAATCCTTTCATTGGTAAGGGATGGTTTCGAACATTGGTTTCGAACCCTTGTGCAGTCAACACGTCTCTTAAAACTCCTTTCATTGGTAAAGGTGTTTGGTAACACTGCTGATGTTTGGTAACACTGCTTTGTAACCCCTGTTTTACCTTCCTTGTAATATATGAAAGTGCGTGTAATAAATGTGGAGTTCACAAGCATTCTATTCTTATTTTAATCTTTCTAAACCAAACAAAAGGATATCTTCGTACGCTGGTTTCGAAGTTAAGACTGTTTCTAAATGCAGGTAACTCTGGTCCACCAAAATCCTTTTATTTCCTATTCCTGGTTCTCCTTTCTGACCAGAATCTTGTACAGGACGCAGTGAAGAGTGGAGATAAATTCCGTAAGTCTACCATAATTGTATTTATAATTACATTTTTTCTTATATTGCCTGTATACTCTCATGTGTTTTCGTACTATTCAATTACAGTCCACATTAGTTCTCTCATGCCTGAGTACTATCAGATTTATTCGTATATGTCTTGATAATTTTCTTTTTATAATTTTCTTTTTATTCAATTGCCGTCTAATTTTTGTCAATTTTTTAACAATTGAAGTCTAAATTTTTTGCCTTCACACATCATTAATGATAAACGCCGACAGATAGTGTGGAAGACCAGGACGTCAGGACTAATGAAGGTTGAGTATGTATGGGAAGAGTAACATCGCTACTATCTGGTTACACCCCGACATTAAGGAGGACCAACTTCAGATGGTGCTGCAGAGCGAGTCTAAGCCTGGGAAGGCATACCATTTCTACATAGGCAATGAGGTCGTTTGGGAGAAAGTCAAGAAATTGTGGCGGACCGAATGCATCCGGATAGACCGGACGTTTATACGTTTTTGGTATGCGGTGGAAACGGTGAAGGAGAAGGAGCCCCAGAAGGAGATCACCCTGGCATACCACCAAGGCAAGACAAACCACCGTGGAGTCAATGAGACCTTGCAAGCCCTCAAGCGACGCTATTTCTGTTAGGGAATGTCCGCCACAGCAGCAGTGATCGGTGCCTGTGATGTATGTCTGTCCACCAAATACGATCGATGTCCACCGAAGGGGGTTCAGGAAGAGACTTCCATGGCATTGATTGATGGACCTCCAGATTGACACCTTCACCTGGAAGGGCTTTAAGTGGGTGACATTTCTAGATTTATTAAGTAAGGCCGCCATGGCGTACCCAATCCAGGAAAGATCGGAGGAAGCGGTGTTACAGGCTTTGAGGAGATGGTTCCAGTTCTACGGGGGGCCCGACCGGATATCATCTGATGGAGGGAGAGAGTTCGACTATGCCACCACAAGGGAGGAAATGAGAACGCTTATCGTGGATTGGCACCTTAACACTCCAGGACATCCCAAAAGCAGAGGCGGCGTAAGTAGTATAAACGACGGATTGTGCAATTGTGAAGAAGGTCGCGCCGTCTGCCAGGGCGAGGGGGGTGTCCTTGAGCGGTTGGTTGCACAATCCGGCAACGTCGCATGGAATGTGTTAGATGTGGCAACATCGCTTTGTTTACATTCGAGCTGTATCAACAGCGTGCCATAGTTGGGCTATACGTGACCTTGAGGGTCATTGATCGGCCTTGTGAGGGCGAGGGGGCGGTTGGTGACACAATTTATTTTTGACCCTTTGTTTACATTATGAATACGATCTCCCTGTGATGTCATCCTCTGAGTGGGTCGGGGCCTTGAGCGGTTGGTGGCACAATTTAGCGGCCTTTGTTTACATTTACAGTGGTGACACAATTTATTTTTGACCCTTTGTTTACATTATGAATACGATCTCCCTGTGACGTCATCCTCTGAGTGGGTCGGTCCATTGATACTTTTTTTGTTTGTTTACATTTATACCCCCACCGGGGTGTGTTGACCCAGTGCACAACCCGGCCAGGGGTGTGGCTGCAGGTGTGTGATTTAATTAGTTTACGATAGGTGCATGACTCAGCTGTTTCATTCAGAATTCATTCAAGTTCATTCATAATTGTTGTTACGATTACGATATCACATGTTGTTCATGAACATGAGAGACTTGATGACATCAGGGAAGTCTGGGAGGGATATATAGGAAATGGAGTGCCGAGTCAGGTTTCTCTGGAAATCGCTGCAGATGTGATCTGCAGGTGGTCAAACAAGGACCATTCATTTACTTTTCGGTGGTCAGTCAGCGTTTTGTAAGCCGCCCAGACATGAAATAGTGCTGCTGCCATATGTACAGTCAGCAGATGAGAAGCTATGGCAATACTTTTTTTCTATTTGAAAGGAAGCCGCCTGAGTAGCGCTGCCGCCATTTTATCAATGCACAGTCAGCAGATGAGAAGCTATCGCAATACGTGTTTTCTATTTGAAAGGATGCCGCCCGAGTAGCGCCGCCGTTGAGAACGTTTGTCGAGGAATGATAACAATATTTATTATCCGCCCGGGTGCAATAACGTCATACCTTTCTAGCTCCTCTTCGTTTAAAGGGAATGATGTAACGAGTCGCAAAGTGTCGTCTTTTGAATTCATTGTATCGTATACAAGCTTAGTAAAAGCGAGAGGTTTCTTCCCCCACTGCAAGGATGCCGCCCGAGCAGCGTTGCCGCCATTTTATCTATGTTCAGTCAGCGTATGTATCACACTACGTGTTATCTATTATCCGCCCAGACATGGTTTCTCTGGAAATCGCTGCAGATGCATTTCCTACTGCAGGTGGAGACAAGGCGACAAAGAACCATTCATTCTCTTATTTACGCTCAGTCAGCACTACTGTGCATATATACCCCAACTTCACACGTGACGAGAGCCATTGATTGCCCTACATTTACATTGAGGATATAAGTGCTCGACTTTTCCAATTTTAATAATTGAGTACCTAGAGTATTGTGCAGTTTTGTCTAAAGGTGAGTCATTTTAACTTTTTTGAACTAATAAATACTTGCATAAAGATAACAAAAAATCGTTAATTTTTGTAAATATTACAGATGTCTTGAATTGAAAAATTGAATAGGTCCACAATCTATAAGACAATTTGTGAGCTCGAGAAAGGAGAAACTTATAAGATTTTAGAGCTGGATCTCAAATCAACGGAGTATGGAGGAGCATTACAAGCCATCGTAGGGGGGGGGGGGGGGGTAAACGGAGAAAAATATCGGACATTTTTACCATAAACATAATAAGAATGCTTTTCTGGAAAAGACATCGAACAATATGATGGTGAGTTTTTTATTTCTTTTAAAATAGCAATAATAAAAAAGTGTAATATTTAACTGAATTGATATGCTTGATTTTAGGATCATTGAGCATGGTATATGAAGGAAAGGAGAAAGAAGCTTACAAAATTAGGTTTATGTAATTGAACTGAATGATGGCCGAAGAAAAAGGTATTGATGTTATATTTTGTTCAAAATGTGGGTTGTTATTATTAATTTCTAGCGCACACAGATGTAAATGGAAATTTTATACATGCTTAGATTGCAATCGTGAATTTAAATCTAAATTTAGCTGCGAACGTCATAAAAAATTCGCATGTAAAGAAAAACGTGTCAGTTCCCCTCAAGCATTTGGTGATATATGTAGCCAATCATCAATGGAAAACCTTCCAACACCTGCTGTTTCATCTTCGAAGCAATCACATTTACCATTTAAAAAAATAATACATTCGCTAATACCTTCTTCATCTGGGTCTAATATTGCAGAAATAGGAATTAGCTCACCTAAGAAACATATATTCTATAGTAAGGAACAACTTGAAATTTTAGCTACAATTGAACCAGGTATTAAAAAATCAGCATTTGCTAATAAAGTGATAGATTTTTATATTGAAAGTCGTGATTTCAATGCATTTCCGAAAGACTTTCTGGAGTCAAAAAGAGAAAAAAATATTAATATGTAAAAGTTTTACTTAGAACTATGGAACATATTCAAAATTAATTTGCAGTTTGATTGTTCCGACAAAAAAATGGGTCCAAATTATGAGGAAAAGGCAGATATGAATTTTAAGACCCGTCAACAAATTATAGATTCATCAACTGATTTGTACAAATATATATTAATAACTCATATGAAAAAATAGTTTCGGAATTAGATTCCTTTGAAACTAAAGGTTCTGGCTGGTCATTTGTATCGTGTAATTATCTTTGTTTGCATCTAACTAAATATAAACCTCTTCATGGAAAACAATTTATGGACTTGCCGAAAGCGATGGCAAACAAGCATGCTGTAATTAACATAAAAAACTTGAACAACGATTGTTTTCGATTCGCAATATTAAGTAAAATTATTGGTTCCAGCGATCCTAAGTCCTATGAATATTTAGAAAATAATTACAATTTTGATTGCATTTCATATCCCACTTCCTTTAAAGACATTAAAATATTCGAGGATGTAAACAATGTTTTAATCAATGTGTATGGTTTAGATGAAAAAAACAAGGTATTTCCGTTAAGAATAAGCAAAAGAGAAAGTTATAACGAGAGATTTGACCTTTTGTTTCTTCAAAATAAAACAGACTCACACTATTGTTACATCACAAATTTAAGCAGGCTTGTTGGCAGTCAAATATCCGGTAACAAATCTGCTAAAGAAATTTGTTACAGGTGTTTAACATCTATTTCCTGGAGATACAAAACCAAAAGCGGAAAAAACGCGGAAGAACGATTAAGGCCCGGTGCACACGGACGACACTTTTCTGCGATGCGGACTATAAGCCAGGTCAGGGGTACTTGGAGTACATGTGCATCGGGCCTAAAGGAACATTTATTATTTTGCGGTGCGCATAAACCGGTTAGGAAAGATTTCCCACGCGATGATAAAATAAAATTTAAAAAGTTTCAGTGTACACAGAGAATAAAAATTGTAGCCTATGCTGATTTTGAATGTTACTTAGAAAAGATCGAGGGTCCTTGCGAAAATCCGTCAATTTCTTGAACGAAATCCGTGCAAAATCATAAAATCTTTTGTGCATCACTTATGGTTAAAGCAGATATTCCTCTATTACATCTTCAACCTTCAGTTTATACTGGTGCTAACTGCATGTTTTTGTTCATGGAGGCTCTTCATGAATTGGCAAAAAAGGTTGATGAAATATATTGCAAAATCGAACCCATGGCTCAAATGACTGAGCAAGAAATGTTGTATTATCAAACAACGAATAAGTGCGTTATCTGTCTGAAGACATTAAATAAAGACCAGAAAGTACGGCATCATGATCATGTAACATCTAAATTTATTGGTGCAGCTCATTCAAACTGCAACTTATAAGCAAAAACACCTGATTTCATACCGGTAATTATGCATAATTTACAGGGTTACGATTCGCACTTTATTGTACCTTTTTTAGCTAATCATGAAGGTGATGTTACTGTTATTCCGAGTAATTCGGAAAAGTACATCCGTTTTACAAAAACATTCAAAGATGGTAAAACTAAAATAAAATTCATAGATATTTATAAATTTTTAGCTTCCAGCCTTTAAACGCTAGTCCAAAACTTGAAAACGGGTTCTGAGAATCTCTCGATCACTTTCCCTCATTTGTATCAGTTAATCCCTGACAAATCCAAAGTTGAATTGCTAAAGAAAAAAGGAATCTATCCATATTCTTACATAGATTCATTGTCGCGGTTAGAAGAAACGCAGTTACCCACATTAGACAAATTTTACAATGACCTGACGTTAGAAAATATTTCTCAGTCTGATTACGAACATGCTCAAACGATTTGGAAAATTTTTAATATCAAGAACATAAAAGAATATACTGAAATATATATAAAAACGGACGTAATTTTATTATGTGAGGTATTTGAAAAATGTCGTAAACTCTGTATGGATATCTACTGTTTAGATCCAGCAGATTTTATGTCTCTTCCAGGGCTAAGTTACGAAGCAATGTTGAAAACGACAGATATTGAATTGGATATTATAAAAGATTTTGATATGGTTCTGTTTTTCAAAAAAGGACTCCGCGGCGGTATTACACAAGTTGTCAAACGATATGCTAATGCCAATAATTGTTTAATAGATAATTATGATCCGAATCAACCCATGAGCTATTTATTTTATGCAGACGTGAACAACTTGTATAGCTACGCAATGAACAGTTTCCTTCCGTAAGGGGGCTTCGAGTGGTACGATCAAGATTTAGATGTGCTAAACGTTCCTGACGACTCGGAAGTAGGGTACATTCTGGACGTTGACATTGATTATCCTGAAACATTACATGATTTGCATTCTCAATTTCTCTTATTGCCTGAAAAATCAAAACCTCCTGTCGATAAAAAAACAACTGAAAAGTTAATGACTACGCTTACACCGAAAACTCGTTATATCGTTCATTATATCAATTGGAAACAAGCTCTAAATCTAGGGATTAAACTGACAAAAATTCATAGAATTTTAAGATTTAAGCAAAAAAAAAAAAAAAATGGTTGGTACCATATATTGATCTAAACACTTAACATAGAGCAATGTCTACCAATCCTTTTGAGTCTGGTTTCTTTAAACTAATGAATAACTCGTGTTTCGGAAAATTCATGGAAATGTAAGAAAGCGTATAGACCTTAAAATTGTTACAAATGAAAAAACATTAAACACACTGGTGAAGAAGCCCAATTTCAAAGAAAGAATCATTTTTATCGATAATGTAGTTTCCATCCGGTTAGAGAAGGAAAAAATTGTATGCGGTAAACCGCTATATGTTGGCTTTAGCATATTGGAACTTTCAAAGCTTTTAAAAGGTAAGGTGTTCTTAACAACTTACGGTCCACAAAATATTGACCTCTGCTACATAGATACTGACTCTCTTTTGTATCATATTAAAACACCAGATATTTACAACGATATAAGTAATAATAGTTGAAGATATTATTTTGATACTAGCAATTTTCCGACAGACCACCCTTGTTATTCTGATAAAAACAAAAAAGTGGTCGGAATGCTCAAGGATGAAACAGCCGGTGACCCGATTGTCGAATACGTTGGCTTAAGACCAAAAATGTATTCTTTCATAACTAAAAAAGGTTTATTAATAAAACGGTCCAATGGAATAAAGAAATGTGCTGTTCGAGGATTCACGTTTCAAAATTATCTAGATTCTCTAAGAAATGATAAGACAATGTACAGCCAGTTTCAGATCATTCAATCAAAAAGACATCAAGTGCAAACAGTTTTAATAAATAAAAAGTCACTATGTCCGTTTGATGATGTCATAGGTTGGAAAACAAAGTCAATACCTTATGTCCATCATGCATTGACGCAACATAATTAAATCAGATGTGCAGTAATATAATGGTATTGTTTATTTTATGAACTAATTATATTTTAGGTTACGAAAAACTACAATTTGTGAGAAATAAATATATTTTAAATGTGGAGTTACAATAAATATATAAAATACACAGTTTTTGTAAAAAAAAAAATGAATAAATTTGTATTACAACAGAGTTTTTTTCTTTTAATATATTATGCAATATCCTTCTTGTCAATCCAGCTGCGTTCATCTAATCCCAGCCACTTTACATACAATTTATTTTATTTTCTTTTTAAAACTTTTTCTACAAGGTATACATCTGGATATTTAACTTTTTGTAGCTCTTCTTCATAAAATGCTCCACTTATCGGTTGTCCTTTCTGATCTTCCAGTAAATAAGTGTAAGGATATGTCTTTTGAATCTTGACTATCTTGAAAATGTCACTTGACCAATTTGATAAATATCCTTTTGAAAATATGGATTTTTATTTAGATATCCTCACAACATCGTCCTCTTCAAACTTCTGCTTTTTCACTTTAGTCCGAACTGTAGAATACACATTGTTTAGCAAGTATTTTTCCGATTTTGTATTACAAGCATCAATTGGTTTCATACAACAATTGTATGAAATGACGAGTTATATTCTTGTAGAATCTGAGGTAGGATATCTAAAAATTTGTGATTTCCTTGCATACTGAAGGCTTTCCTCATTTTCCCTTTTATTGTTCTATTAAACCTTTCTACAATGGAAGCTTTCGTATTAGTAAAGGTGGAATAATGATTAATTGAGTATTTTTTCATTAGAGATTTAAACTTGGAATTGTAAAATGCCTTTCCCTGATCACTTTAATATTTTTTGGAATTTGTCTACTCGAAAGAAACACACTCTCCATTGCTTTAGTCAAATTTTTATCCTGATTTCAGCTTTAGAGGCAGGGCCCAAGCATATTTGGAAAAACAGTCGATATCTGTTAATAAATATTTGTACCCTTTATTTTCTCGAGAATAAGGTATCATCTCTACTAGATCTATTTGCCACAAGTCATTTATTCCTTTCAAAACTGTCTTTCTCCTGGGATATTTCTTGCGAGCTGGCTTATGTAATTCATTTACAACAGTTCTTTTTATTATTGATGAATCCATCTACTTCTTCTTAAGAACTTTGTTTAGGTAACCAAGTGTGACCACATCAGATTCCTTTTCAGGTTCAGCTACGTTTGTTATTCTCTTACCAAGAGAGTCATACATACCTTCAACCAAGGTTAAAGCAACACTGTTTATAAATTCTTTGGTAACAACATCCTGTTTATTTATAGGTGCAAAGTTGACAAGTCTTTTTCTTTTTCCATCAATCCAATTACCAGGCCAATTGTTTAAATCTGTGTAGGTAGCCGCTAGCGTATCACAATACACTTTATTAGCAGCGTCATGAGTTGCGATTGGGTTTGCAACATTGATTATTCGTAAATTGCGTGCATCGATGTCCTTTACAGCCTTCAAAACGCTAAACGGAAAATAGCGTTTTTTATACTTGGAGTGCTTTAATGACATGTGAGATCCGAACTTGTTTATCTTCATGTTTATACTAAACCTAGCTATATATATATATATATATATACACTCTTACGGAGGCATTGGCTCCAGCTGATTACAATCCTTATATATATATATAAAAATCTCGTGTCCCGATGTTTGTCTCTCTATTTCTCAGAAACTACTCAACCGATTTTAATGAAATTTGGCTCAATGTATATAGTTTTGGCCAACTTAACGGACGGGATAGTTTTTAACTTGATTAGTGATCAAAATAATTCTTATATAGCGAATTATTGCAAATACAGTAGGTCGTGTTTCGATTTATTAACATGGCGTCATATGTCGATTTCATAATGTTTTTGTTTATAAGCATTCTATTGTAATACAGGTTATCATTATTATAATTTTGTATTGCGTTATGTGAGTGCAGTTATTTGTTCCTATATTATTATTTTCCACAGAAAAATAGTAATACAAATTTGTATTTATTGTTAATTTTCATTAAAGAATAAATAAATCAAGAAAAGGTTACAATCAATTCTCAAATGTGTAGGTACTTTTTCTTCCTTTTCCTTTTTTTTTTTGTATTTAAATTAAATTACTAGCTAAGCGCTGAAACGCTTTGCTGTGGCCCACCCTGATATCAACTTTTAGTAAAGTAAATAGATTTTAATAATTTAAATTAGGCTATTATTTGAAATAATACTCTATAAATGTTGTAACAGCACCTACTGTCATAGGTGTAACCTAATAGAAAACTGACTTGGGGAGTCAGTGTTGCCAAAAATTAGTGAAAATTAGTAAGCTGGCTACACTGCGGGTAAACAGTCGTAAAAACTCCCTCACAAAAAGAGTGTGTTTTGATTAGGTGTTGTGGGATACGTTGTGATTTGCTAAAGAACTGCATAATTATGACTTTAATATTATATTTTCAGTTGATTTATTTAACAGAAGTTTCTTTATTTTCATTATTCATTTTGTTATTATTATTTAAATACAGTGTTTTTTTATTTTACCAAACCTTTTTATCATTTTTATCCCGAGATCTGAACTGTAAAATTTAAAAAATGTCAGTGAAGATTTGTAATTCCTCCTTTATCAACAATAATTTAAAGTTGAGAAAATTTAATCCCAATCGAATAGAGGCTGTTACTTCCTATTCAGCAGAGTTGTAATTATCTTTAAGTGTAAAATTTAAGAAATGTTAGCGGAGATTTTAATCCTTTCTTTAATTTAAAGTAGGCTATTATTGGGAATGATATTTCGTTGTTACTTTCACCGAATACAATTTTTTACTTATCTTTAAATGATTGTTGATTAAGAAAGGATTACAAATCGCGGCATTTTTTAAATTTTACATTTAATGATTATTACACCTCTACTGAACAGGAATAATTGTTATTTGGGTAACCTCAAGTTTCAGATTTATCCGCCATAAATATGAGAGTACTACTGCAAAATAAACAATTGCTCTATATTGGAAACGGTGAAATAGAGCTGCATCGAAATTCAAAATTTATCAAATTACCAGAAAATTTCTGAACTGTTGTAGAGACGAAAAAAGAACTGTCTACGAAATATAAAGTGTCTTTCCTGATATTTTGAACAATTATTTGGACTATAATTGGCTGGGTAGTCGTGCTATTTTGGCAGCAAAAAATGTTGATTTCGATGAAATAAACTTTTAAAATCAATTGACAATGTTCTAGATGTAAACGAAGCCGTAAGTTTCCCATCTGAATTTTTTAATTCCCTGGATATACACCCAAACAATCTCCAGTTGAAGATTGGCTCACCGATCATTCTTCTTCGTAACTTAAATCCACCTCAATTGTGCAACGGTACACGTTTGGTCATTAAAAGGATCACAGGAAATGTTATTGAAGGAAAAATGTTGCCTGGAAGGATTACAGGAGATATCGTCCTGTTGCCACATATTCCCCTGGAACCGACAGAATTTTCAATAAAATTTAAAAGGCTTCAATATCCTATTCGTTTGGCTTTTGCCATGACCATAAACAAATCCCAAGGGCAAACAATGTCCACTTGGACTTTGAAAATCCGTGTTTTTCCCTTGGGCAATGGCATAACTCACTTGGGAAATGGTTATCGCCTGCTCACGTGTGTGGAAACCATCAAATCTTTGGTTTGTGTTAAAAAAAAACAAAAAAAAAACAGGTTAACGAAAAACATTTGAACAAATTAGTACTTGAATAAATAAAAATTCTTAATTGTATTATGTAAAAACCTCTTTAAGAAGAGATTTATTATCACTCAAATATATTGCTAAATTAAAAGCTTCAACACACCGCCCTCCTACCGAACACTTATTAGCCGAAGGGTTGGGAAATCGAGGTCTCAAAGAAATTGAGAAAAACGCCTATCAAAAGGACATATATGACGCGTTAACCAAGATTGGCATGACCCTGAGCAAAATTAAACCCGTTGTTAAACTAACAATACCAAGTTGAAGTAGTGTTAGGCCAATAATCAATAGATCAATGGCTGAGGTTACCAAACCTTACTTCAGTCATCCTTTTTAAAATTAGTGGAAAAATATAGCCATTTCGAGTTAGTTTATACCGATCCATAAAAAAAGGGCGATAGTGTTGGCAGCTCTGTGAGTTGTAAACACAATCAGCTCCTTTTTAATCAAACTACATTGAAGTATGAGATGTAAAAAATAAAAACTTTAACTTTCCTATATTCTTTACCAAATAATTTTAAATGGTGTAATGCTCTATTCTCAATCACGTTGGATTTTGACTAGCTGAAAGGTTTTCATCTTTATCAATGAATATTGGTATTACTGTATTTGTTTAAAAATATTAGCATGTAACTACTGAGCCACAGAACCGCGTGGCCGGGTCTGCTAGTATACAATATTTTCTTCTCGTAGCTCTTCAATTATTGATTCTATTTCGTTTCGGTGTCCTTCATGACCGGCATGAGCGGAAGCCATTAACAGCTTTAGACGATTTACTAGCTCATTGGGATCGTTCCAATACTCATACAGAGGTTTATCGGCTCTCATAAGTCCAGTTTCCCGTTTGTAATTGTGAGAACGGAGCTTCATTCTAGGAGCTGAGGAAGGGGGGGCAGGGTTTTAAAGATTGCGGTGGAAATAACTTGGATATTACATTTCTATATTTCTCAGATCTGTTTCTAAATACACCTTGTTCTTCGCTATAGCCTCTCTTGTGTGCATTGGTCGAGAGTAAAATATTCTTATAATTTTCCAAGTCGGTTTCGGTATAATCTTTTGGGTTTTTCAAGTAGAGTAGCTGCAACAATCCCGGAGTTCCTACATACTCTATGTCGTTTATAGAAATATCGTCGCTGTTTGGAAACAGCCGAACGTTTGTCGAATCTCCAATAGCTAATCCCCCTAAAGGCATGACTCTAATTCCATAACGATCGTCGTACTCCTCATCGTCTTTTTTTAAAATCTTATCCAAGTATTCCCTTTGCAGGTTTCCAAATTCGGCGAGATGTTCCTTCAATTCGGCTTCTCCTTGTGGAGTTTTAGCGTATTCTTTGACTTGCTCTGATAGTGGTTCGTCAGTCACATAATCGTTCTCGTATTCTTCAGATGATAATACGGGAAAGGAAAAAGTAGATAACGGTCTAGCTCTTTTGTAGTGAAGCGTTGTTTTCGGCAATAAAGTTGATTTTCGGTGTTGTGGCCAACACACTTTAAATTATTTTTTTAATTTATCTCAATTAACTTTAATTGTTTTTAATTTGTATTAACTAGTCATACTAAGTTAAGTGACATTGAATTCGAGTGTGGTGCGATGTCAGCTTCGAAAGCACTACGAAGGCTTCGGGTCACTTCGGAAGACTTCGGCCCGCTTCGGCAGCCCTCGGCTCCTCTCGTTCAATCATATTTTTAAATTGAAAAACAAAAGAATTATTAAATTAAAATTACACACAGGCAGTGTGAGTCTCAAGGCACATTAATTCTCAAGAGGACAAGCATCTATGGCCCAGCAGCCTAAGCAGGTTTTGGATTGCTCACTCCCAAAGTTGTCATCAGGTAACAACTTTTATTACTCACGGTGAACAATTATTCGCATTGAGCGAACAGATAGTGACCTCGGACCAGTCTGGGTGAGGTGTAATTATCCACAGTGGCTCATTGATATCGAAAGACTCTGCCGATTGAATTGCACCTTCCAGGATATCAGTATTTCGGTCCCGGTACGAAACTAGAAAAACGCTTAGCTAGAGGTGATAGCGGAATAAACGAGCTTGATAGAGCTTGTAAAGAACACGATATAGCTTATAGCATAAATAAGGATATGGAGAGTCGCAAACAAGAGGACACGATTCTTGCTGATGATGCTTGGAAACGGGTTAAAGCTCCAGATTCGTCATGGAGAGAAAAAGCGGCGGCTTGGTTAGTTACAAATGCCATGAAAGCAAAAAGGAAAATTGGTTCGAGGCTGAGGAAGAAAAAGAAGGAGATTACTTTTAAAGATTTGATTAAATCGTCAGAAGTAGATGATGTATCATCCATTCTCAATGCATCAAAAGCGGCATACAAAAAGGCTAAAATGCATCTACGTGGTAAGGCGAAACCTTCACCGCCCAGAGTTCTTCCGCTGCCAAAACAGGGAGGTTTTCTCCAATTTCTTGTACCATTGATGGCAGGACTTTCCGCTGTGGGGTCTTTAGCAGGGGGGGCCGCGAGTGTAGCCAAGGCGATCAATGAAGCTAAAGAAGCCAAACTAAAATTGGATGAGCAAAACAGGCATAATTTGGCCATGGAAGGTCAAAAAGTTGGAAACGGACTTTATTTGAAACCGTATAAGAATGGTTACGGTCTATTTATAACCCGACAAAAAAGACCAAGAAAAATATGACTACCAAATAAACCATTGACCGATTTGGAATTCAATCATTTAGCAAAAGTTTTAAATGTTCCAAATTTTCGTGGAGTGTTTATGATTGAATATCCAAAAAAACCTGAGTCAGCTATTGTAAATTTAAATACAAGTTCAGAACCTGGTTCTCATTGGGTCTGTTATGTAAAAAAAGATAATGTAGTGAAATAATTTGATTCTTTTGGAAATTTAAAACCTCCTTAGATTATTTCAAAGGATGTCAAGTATTATATAACCGCCGTCGTTATCAAAAGTGGAATACTCCGGTTTGTGGACACCTTTGCTTAAAGTATTTAGCCGATGTTTCTCATAAATTTTGATCATTAATAATCATGAGCTACACAGTAACGTTTACAGGCAATTCTAGCGTTCTTCATGCAAACTTCCTACCTCCTCTAGAATTAGGGTCGGATTGTACAATCGGGTTATTATCTTTTGACACGTATAATACTATTCCAAATATAAGAAAGGGTGTTAACGATATGTTTTATTTCGGTGATCTGGCCATTCAAATACCTGAAGGATCGTATGATATCGACGCTATACAATCTTTTCTAAGCGACGAAATCGCTCACCGTGATCCTGGTGCTGGACTTGTACTCAGAGGAAATCCAAGTACCCTGAAGACTGAAATTAGATCGTCTAAGCAGGTTTTTTTCAACGGTCAAGGCAAACCACATTCCATCGGTCCGCTATTGGGTTTTACTAGCCCCGAACATGTCATTAACCCAGGGCATCAGTATACTGAATCAAACGACATTGTGAAAATTCTTAGTGTAAATACTATTTCGATTCATTGTAACATCGCGTCGGGGTCTTTCGTGGATGGAGATCCGGATCATAGTATACATCAATTCTTTCCTGCAGTAGAACCAGGATATAAAATCATCGAAACCCCGAATCCAGTCATTTACTATCCTACTAACGTGAGGACTGTTGACAATATTACTGTTCGTTTAGTAGATCAGAACGGCGAGCTTATTGATTTTAGAGGAGAAACAATTACTATAAGATTACATTTAAAGAAAAATGGGGATTGATTTTACCAGAGATAGTCTTGACCGGAATCTAGCTGGTTATAAAAGGAGATGTTAGACCCCATTAAGATTTAGTAAATCTAAATCATCAAGGCGGTGAACACCTGCAAACGCAAACTTTTTAAAACAGTGTGGTTTTCGGTTACAAATAAAAACATGAATAATATACTAAACATAACATCAGACGTGAAATTTGATGACTCCCTTACACAATCTACATCAGCCATATGTAGGCAACACTTTTAACAAGTCTGATGAAATCAGAATTCCGATCCATCAACAAAATGTTTATACTTTTCCTTCTTTAAGTTTTATTTACATTGAAGGACGAATTTTAAAAAAAGACAGTACTCCAGGAACTACTTCAAAATTGACTAATAACGCGTTTGCGTTTTTGATGGATGAAATCAGATATGAATTAAATGACATTGAAGTTGATAGAGTCAGAAACCCTGGAATAACTGCAGCGCTTAAAGGTTATGCTTCATTTTCACCTAATCAAGTAAAAGGTCTTGAAAATTCGGGGTGGATAATACCTGGCATCGATAAAACTCTTTGAATCGATAAAGACGGATTTTTTAGCTTATGCTTGCCACTGGATATTCTCTTAGGGATATGTGAGGACTATCGCAAAATTTTAATTAATCTTAAGCAAGAACTCGTTTTGATCAGATCGAGTACGGAATTAAACTGCATAAAGGGTAGCGATGTCGTACAAATAAAATTAGATAAAGTGGTCTGGAGGATGCCACATGTTCGTGTTTCCGATCAAGAACGACTGAGGTTGTTGAAAATGGTAGAGAAAAACAAGATAATTACTATACCGTTCAGATCATGGGATCTTTACGAATACCCAAATTTACCTACTTCGCAGCAAGACTGTCAAAACATCGACAAATTTAGAAAAGCCGCGGTATGTTATTATCGCATTCCAGACTGATCGAACGAGAAACGCAACCAAAGATAACAGTCAGTTTGATAGTTTTAAATTGAAAAATTTGAAACTCTATCTGAATAGTGAACATTATCCTTATGATGATTAGAATTTAGATTTTGCACAAATCATCATTGCCCTTCTCTACGAAATGTATAATGAGTTTCAAACGAGCTATTATGGTAATAGACACTCTCAACCTCTGCTATCACGATCCGATTTTGAGGCCCTCGCACTTATAGTCGTTATAGATTGTTCTATATATTCGCTATATATTCTATATATCTATATATATATTCGCGTTCAACTAGAAGCGAGTGAGAACTTTCCATACTGCCTCATTTAAGGCATACTGCCTCATTCTTCATGATAATATAGTGGAATACGAAGTGGAAACCGGTTTAGTCCGCAAAATGTACTGAACCTCTGCACACGTTTGGCTGCATATAATCGCTATTCAAAACCGAAACAAAATCACTCCACTGCAGGTCTTTGACTATGACACACATGATGCATTCAGCGGTCATTGATTTTCAAGGCTATCGATCAGCCTCCAACTCTTTATTCGTTAAAGAACTATCTGTAGTCTCTGTCAGTCATGGCTCATCATGGCATTGGTTTTTCAAACCACCTCAGGGTGCGAGTGAAGATTTGGCTAAAGCACGGACGAACATCTGGGTAATGAAAAATATTCCTGGATTGAACTGGACCTATGGCGATGTAGAATATGAAGATATGAAGAATTGATTAGTATATGTTACAGAAGACTATGACGTATTATGGGGAAAGGGAATGGAAAAGTGCAAGTTTATAGAAGAACTCATGGATAGACCAGTCTATGATCTTCATGATTTCGGCTGTCCAAACTTGAAACAGTTAAATAATGAACAGATAGCTTGTCATTTCCATTTGAACACTTCCCTTGTTTGCTCATTAAATCAAGTCCATCGTTTGGCCACATGGGTCAGAAAAAATTCTGAAGCTGTAAATTTAAAAAAAGAAGAGATAAGAAGGCAAACATTTAAGAATATTGGTACACCTCATCATCTACTCTCATATGCTAGATTTATTGGAGGAGTCAAGGATAGAGTTGAATTTGTATATTGTGGACTGGTATTCGACAGCACATCATTAGTCAACCCTCTCAGATACCATAAAAAAAATAGTCCACATTGTCTGTGGTTCCAGGAGGAGGAGGAGTATTTATAAATACCTCCTAGGAAGTACCTTATCAGTATGATGGATAAAATGGAGTCAGCGATACGTCGTTTGGGAGAGGAAGGAATCGAAACTTTAACTATAGAAGAATTGAGAGCTTTACCTCCATCATTACTTTTGTACCTTTTCGACTATACATTAGACTACATCCTGGACAATTTACCTGAGGATTGGCAAGAGGACGAGGAATTTATCCAGAAGCTAAGACTGTCTTACCTCAATGAATACATTAATTATTAATTGTACTATTATATCTGTAATTTATCCCATGTATTGTTTCAAATAAACCATGTAAATTAATTTTTTTTTATTTATTTACCTTTATTCTCATTTTTACTTGGGAAGGGTTCAAGAAATAAAAAAGTATTTACAGAAATATTATTTATTGCATAAATTACAACTCATATGGGTATTTTCTTGAGTTCATTTAATAAATTATAAAGAGTCTCAGTATTAATATTAAAGTCCATTGATGTTGGTTCCACAGGTTCAGTCAGTTGACCTTCTTCATGTTTCTTATATAGTTCAGCCATTTTGGTTATCAATGCCAATGAGTTGTTGATGTTCTTAACGTCTTTACAAATTTTTGCCGTTTCATTTCTGCTAAAACATGTCGAAGGTGAATCGATCTGAAGGGTTGGCGAACTCTGATTAAACATTGCGATAGAAATAACAACCTGTTCTATTTTCATAACTCTGTTCCTTCCCCTCTTGGAAAATGTACAATACACATTTTTACACCTTACTCGGTCTTCAACCTCCACTTTCTTGGGCCTGCTTTGCAAAAGAGATAACATCCTTGTAATTTGATCGGCGACGAATTTCCATTCTTCCGTATTCATAGTTTTCTTGTCGATGACCGCGACAGTGGGTACAAAATCGCAAAGACCGACTCGCACTACTTTGCTAGTGGTGATGAAGTAGTCGGTCACCAGTTCCAATCGACGCGGCAAGGCTGCAACGTTGAGACTAAAAGATTCAATAGAGAGGAGGGGAGAAAGATGAAGTTTTTCTATTTTTTTTATTAGTTGATTTATTTTGTCTCTCTTTATTTCATACGTCGATATCTGGTTTTTCAAGTCGTTTATCTGTTGCAGAAAATTTCTAAGTCTCTTGCGGACATCAGCAACATCTCCAACAGTTTTCCTCTTCTTTTTTATCACATACGTCATCTATCATCATTCTTAGCTTCTCTAATTGTTCCAAGTACTCAATAAACGGACAATATTTAGACCATTTCTTGTGATCTACAAGAGGATAGTCATGTTCCAACCATTCATGTAATATTACTCCACAAAAAGGACACCTTGTCCGATATAATGTTTTCAAATAATAAAATCCGGCTGCTGCTTGTTTCAATGCACTCACTGGTGAATTCCAACCGACGAATGTGGACAGTCGGTCGGCCTCATACCTCATGTTCTTATTTCTTAGTATGTTCTTAGTCGTCCCATAATAAACTGTTTTATCAGTACTAGGACTATGATGAAGGCTTAATGTGGCGAGGGGTAGTGGGGGGAGAAACCTCTCGCTTTTACTAAGCTTGTATACGATACAATGAATTAAAAAGACGACACTTTGCGACTCGTTACATCATTCCCTTTAAACGAAGAAGAGCTCGAAAGGTATGACGTAATTGCACCCGGGCGGTTGATAAATATTGTTATCATTCCTCGACAAACGTTCTCAGCGGCGGCGCTACTCGGGCGGCATCCTTTCAAATAGAAAACACGTATTGCGATAGCTTCTCATCTGCTGACTGTGCATTGATAAAATGGCGGCATCGCTACTCGGGCGGCCTCCTTTCAAATAGAAAACACGTATTGCGGTAGCTTCTTGTCTGCTGATTGTACATATGGCAGCAGCACTATTTCATGTCTGGGCGGCTTACAAAACGCTGACTGACCACCGATAAGTAAATGAATGGTCCTTGTTTGACCACCTGCAGATCACATCTGCAGCGATTTCCAGAGAAACCTGACTCGACACTCCATTTCCTACATATCCCTCCCAGACTTCCCAAATGTCATCGAGTCTTTCATGCTCATGAACCACACGTGAGATCGTAATCGTAACAACAATTATGAATGAACTTGAATGAATTCTGAATGAAACAGCTGAGTCATGCTCCTATCGTAAACTAATTAAATCTCAACCCTCAAGGTCACGTATAGCCCTACTACGGCACGCTGTTGATACAGCTCGAATGTAAACAAAGCGATGTTGCCACATCTAACACATTCCATGCGACGTTGGCGGATCGTGCAACCAACCGCTCAAGGACACCCCCCTCGCCGTCAGTATACACCTCCCTCGCCCTGGCAGACGGCGTGACCTTGTTCACAATTGCACAATCCGTCGTTTATACTACTGGCGTCGAAAGACTCCATAGTACCCTTAGTGACCATCTGAGGGTATATCATGCCGATAAGGGGTTAACACTGGAAAATGTGATACCGAAAGCCATAGTGGCATATAACCATTCCATTCATTCCGCCACGGGATACTCCCCTTACTGTTCGGAATGCGTGCTCGAAAGAGGGATTACAGCGAAACGACGGTGGGAGGGTCCTCAGGGGAGGAAATCAGTGCCCATCATATCTCCGTTACAAAACGGTGGACCAAGGTTCGCGGTCTGGAATGTTATGGGCGATTTGAAAATAGGCACCGCAGTCTACAGGAAAATTAGCTCAAACAGAGGGAAAGAGATGCTAAGATATGAGGGTCCTTTCAGAGTAACAAACATCAAAGAGCACAATGTGATGACGATAGAAAGTATTCATGCACCTAGAAAACGTCGCACTGTCCATATTGAGCAATTCAAGTTTTTACTTTCACTTACCTATATATGAAATATATAGTAAGTGGAAGTATTGCGATCGTGAAAAATTTCGACTTCCGGTTTTCAACGGAAATACACGTTTTGGGGTCCCCTGAGTCGAAATGACCAAGTCCCGCGAAATGGTCTGTGTGTGTGTGTGTGTGTGTGTCTGTGTGTGTGTGTGTGAACAGACTAGCTCAAAAACTATAAACCGTGCGATCCTGAAATTGAGTATTTAGTGTAGGTATATGCCCGCGATGTGACAGCATAAATTTCATCAAAATTACTTAAAGGGAGGGGGTACTTTACTTAATAACTTTTTAGGTTTTTTTCGATTTTCTCAAAAATGGCTCTAACGATTTTGATTAAACTGAGTATTTGATGTATTAATATGCCCAAGATATGACTGTAAAAATTTCATCAAAATTGATTAACCGGAGGGGGGACTTTACTTAATAATTTTGTAACATTTTCACGTGTTTTTTTTTTATTTACTCAAAAACGGCTTTAACGATTTTGATCAAACGGGGTATTTGATGTATTTATATGCCCGAGATATGACTGTTAAAATTTCATCAAAATTGATTAACCGGAGGGTGGACTTTACTCAATAAATTTTGTATCATTTTCACGTGTTTTTTTTATTTACTCAAAAACGGCTTTAAAGATTTTGATCAAACTGGGTATTTGATGTATGTATATGCCAAATATGTGATAGCCAACATTTCATCAAAATTGATCAACCGAAGGGGGGACTATACTTAATAAATTTTGTATCATTTTCACAGGTTTTTTATTTACTCAAAAACGGCTTTAACGATTAACAAAAATAAGATATGAATGTAGAAAAATGTGTGACTTTGGGAAATGATATTTAGCAAAACACGTCAATGTCTAATCTAAGTAAGTTGGTAAGTGAAAGTTGTGTGTTGCGCGCACGCACCAGATTTTTACACGATGAGACGGACTTGACATCCTGAGCTGGAGTGTTTTCAGCGCAGTAGCAGATATCTTGAATATACTGGGTGTCCCAGACTTAGTGTAAAAAAATGGGTAATACTGCATGTTAAACAGGGTAGAATGGCGCAGAAATGAGTTTCCTATCTCAATCTGTTTAGGAGATATAATTTTTTTTGTTTTTATTTTTAAAATCTTACTTTTTTCTGAAAAATGACAGTTTTCTATACTTTGGTTTAGCGTAGAAACAAAAACGATGATATTTTCTCAATCAGCATTAAATTTCCTAAAAGATGAGATGGGTCTAATTATTTTAAATCCACTTTCAGAGGGACTTTTAACGCGCTAAACACAAAACATTTATTAATACTTAAATTTTTAATAGTTTTTGAAAATTCCTCACTCACCACTGGACCACTCTAGACGCTGTCAAATTTTCTAAAAACTGCGGAATTTAGTTAGCTTTTTAGTGGTGTGACCCATGATACAATTTCACTTCACCTTTTGAGTCTAAAAGAAGTTTTTCTGATGAAAAACACGCTAGAGAATGTCACTGCTGGGGCAATGAGGAAGCGCGCTAGAGCCTGCACCAAAGTAATGAATGCCGAACTTCCCATGAGTTAGAGTTAGTTTTACTTTTTTAAGACTGGAAAGGACAATGTATGAATCCTAAATAATATAAAAACGGTAATAATAATCTAAAAAAAAAAAAAATCATTAGTTTAAATTAAAAAAATACTTTTTGTTACATACTTTTGCAGGTCTTGTCCCTCAATGGGTTGCCTGTTTAAGTCAGAGCGTCCCTCCACTTCTCTCTATCCAACCAGTTCCCTTCTTCAAGTCCCCTGCCGGCCATCTCCTCCTCCACGCAGTATCTCCACCCGGTTCGGAGTCTTCCTTTTCTCCGTCTTCCTGGCTGTTCCCACAGCAGAAGTCTCTTAGACCACCTAGGTTCTGGCATCCGCTGGCAGTGCCCGTACCATCGTAGTCTGCTCCTCCCAATCCTCTCTGGAACTCCTTCGGTCACCCCCATCCTACCCCGAATCTCTGCATTTCTGACTCTTTCTAGGCGGGTAGTCCTAACACATCTCTGAGGAGGAGTCTGGCTTTGGCCGTGTACTGTGTAACATCAGCTCTGTGCTTGTCTTGTGTCTGAGAAGTTATATTGAGCCAACAAAAGTGATTTTTGATATGCTAGTGTAGTTCGTATTAAAGAGTATTTATTTAAGTTTTTATAGAGATACGTCAAGAATTGAAGGAGACACGAAGAGGTATTGGAAATTATTTCACAGTAAGTTGTTATCTCTTAGTACCTGCAAGCTTTTTCTCGTCAATCCCCACCGCTACTTTCCTAGATACTTCACGGTCTGGGCTATCATCTATCAGCTGTATTTACTAATATCAGCTGTATTTACTATTATCAGCTGTACTTACTTTCATCGTCAATATAAAGTATTTCTATCAACTTTTAATTTATATTTTTATTACAATGTCCGTCACTAACGAAGATTTGTTGGAGGTTATCAACCGTAATAACGAAGAATCCAAAAACTCGCTAAACAAAATAACAGTAATTCTGAACTCTTTAATGACTGAAATTTCTGACCTTAAGAAGAAAAATTTGGAACAGGATAAAAAAATTAGTTTATTAGAAAATGAAATAAAGTCTATAAAGAGAGAAAGAAGAAAAAACAACTTTTTAATTTTTAATTTGCCCTATACGGAGAACGAGGAAGTCTCTACAAAAGTAATTAATATGTGCCATGAAGTTAATGTAGAATTACCACCATATGCCATAAATAACTGTTTTCGAGTTGGTAAAGGTCGGGAACCAAGACCTATCTTGGTATCCCTTAATAATTATAGAATTAAACAGGCAATTATGAAAAGAAGAGGCGAATTAGCTAGAAATAATTACAGAGTGAGCCATGACAAGTCACCAGAAGATAGGGAAGAAGGCAGAAAAAAATTTAATTGCATTAATAAATTAAAAGTTTTGGACAAAAACGCCTCTTATAGAAGAGGTTTTTTCAAAGTTAGAGGAAGTCTATATCGCCTGAACGAGGCCGAAAACATGCTGGAAAACTCACCAACAGTTGATCAAGAAGACGAAAAAATTAACCAGTCACAGAAAAAAAGAAAAACGGTGGAAAGATTGAAGGAGTTCGAGTTCAGGCCAAGATCTACTTCACTCAGCGTACAACCTTCAGAAAATGACTCCTGACTTAATAACTATCAACACTCGCAAAGGCTTTTGGACCGTCAAAATAAATATAGTAATTGTAACTTTCCATTTAACCAAACTAACAATAGATATAAGATAATATTTAACAATATCTAAGGCTACCAAAATTTATTTAATGTCAGTTCAATTTCAGGTGCTAATATATTGGCAACATGTACAGTAGAAACATGGTTAACGAACGATAATTTTATCATACCACCTTGGCTTATGAATTTCACTCCGTTTATTAGTAACGCTGTTAAACCTAAACAACGAAGTAGGGCAAGTGGAGGTATCGTCACTTTCTTAAACAATGCAATGATAAAAAATATAGGGAACGTTATTGTTTTAGAAACTAACCAATACATGATCATAATTTCTTTTCAATTTAGTAATAAAACTGTATTATTGGGAAACGTTTACTTGCCCCAAGACTGTGATTTCGAAGAATGCCTGGAGAGAATTAGTAGGGTAGTATGTAATTTCGTATCCAACCACCCCAATACCAATATAATCTTGTGTGCGGACTTGGGCACATTGGAGGATTAAATAATTTAGAATTTGATTCCCTACAGGATCTGTTCCAAGCAGCTTTTTCTCAAAAAACTGTTCCCAAGGATTGGGAGTACAACATTCTCATTCCTATACATAAGAAAGGAAGCTCTAGCGACTGCAGGAATTACAGGCCTATATGCCTCTCCCAGGTGGTTTACAAGCTCAACACATCCATTCTAGAATGTAAGCTGAGGATAATCGTGGAAGAAAACCTTGAGGAGGAGCAGGCAGCATTCAGACCACAGCGCCAGACCCAGGACCACCTATTCTCTCTCAGGACTATTATTGAAAAGTCATGGGAACGAGGGAAAAGTATGTTTCTGGCTTTCCTAGATATCAAGGCAGCATTCGATTCAGTCCCTAGACATGAAATATGGGCAGCTCTAGCCGCTAAAAATGTTCCCAGTGCACTAATATATGCAGTAAAATCCACATATCGCCAAACTAAAGGCATAATAAGAATAAACGGAAGAGAATCCGAAGCCTTCGATATGAATAAAGGAATAAAACAGGGAGAGAGCCTTAGCCCTCTACTATTTATCATATTTATGGACGAGATCCTAAAAATATGCAAGCGAAGAACAGCGCGGACAGTTGTGGGGAAGTGGAATATGAGGACGGTACTTGCTCAAGCGATTGTTTTTGCTGACGATATTGTCCTCTTAGCAGATTCAAAAGAAAACCTGCAGCAAGCAATCATAGAGTGGGAAGCTGAGCTGGAGAGAAAGGGGATGATGCTCAATGCAAGTAAGAGCAAGGTGATGCATATAGGCCGAGATGTTGAGAATGTGGAGATCCGATGTAGAGGAGAAACCTTAGAGATGGCAGAGGAATCCTTGGAAGGAAATCTTGGAACTGTCATCAGCAGGAATGGAAAGATTGATGGTGAGGTTTCCACCATGGGATCAGGAAGGCGAACAACGTTTACTATCACCTGTGCAACACAGTTGCAGGAAAAAGGGAGATGGATAACAACGTGAAGCTGCACATCTTCAAGGCCATATACTTGCCGACTCTACTCTAAGGAAGCGTAAGCTGGGTCCCACTGGACAAGCACTGGAGCAGAGTAACAGCCGCAGAAATGAGGTACTTGAGGAAAGTGACTGGCCGAATCAGGAGAGATATGGTCCGAAATCAACGAATACGTGAGGACCTGGGAGTATCATCTGTAAGGGATATCATTGAAAAGAGGCAGCTGAAATGGTTTGGCCACCTTTGCCGTATGGAAGAGGACCGGGACCCAAGGAAGTACTCCGAAGCTAGGCCGACTGGAAGACGTCCTCGGGGCAGAACTAGACTAACGTGGACAGATCACATCACCAGGCTAGGACAGAAAAGAGGACGAGGCCTTAATGCCATGAAGGCGCTGGCTATGGATCGGGGTGCATGGCTGGCTTGGACTGAGGCGCCTCCACGCTGAAAGGCACATAGGAGGAAGAAGAAGAAGAAGAATCTGATTCCCTCCAGAACACAAATTTTTACGAAAACAGACGGGTAAATCATGGAAAAATAAATGCGAGAGGAAAGCTGTTAGTCGAAACAATGGAATCTATAGGACTACTAGTATGTAATGGAAGATGTCCATCAGACAGACCCGGAAAATATACTTATATTTCTAAAAATCGAAGACTTGGAAGTTTCTGTTTTCTCTGATTGTTCGGACCACTTAGCCTGTAATATCACTATTTGCTTCCCACATGAGCATGTTATAAAAATATGGAAGCCACTTGAATATATAAGATGGGATCCGGACAGAGCTATGGTCTTTCAAGATTATCTTCGCAACTCTAGAGGAATATATTTCAATTCTGAAAGTAGTGAAGAGCTGTACGTGAATTTCGTCGAGTCTATATCTGAATCTTTGGCAAACAGTGGGCTAATGTTACGTAAAAATAAATCATATCTCCAAAATCGCGTTTTTAAAAATAAATGGTATGATAATGAGTGTCAAGTACTTAAAAGAATTCTACGGCAAAAATACAGATTAATGGTTAAAAATAATTATTCGCAATCTTCACTTAAAACTTATCTTACAATAAAATATACAATAAACTACAAGGAACTTATCGAAAATAAGAAATCCAGTTACCGC
Organism: Aelia acuminata; assembly: GCA_911387785.2. Taxonomy (NCBI): domain Eukaryota; kingdom Metazoa; phylum Arthropoda; class Insecta; order Hemiptera; family Pentatomidae; genus Aelia; species Aelia acuminata. The sequence continues at coordinate 96,364,738 of OU426979.1, forward strand.
AATGTGATCACAAATAAACTACAAAACGTAAAAAATAGTAGTGAATTCCGGAAACTAATAAGAAATCTTAAACCGATAAACATGCACGCTAATGAAATAGATATTGATAAATGGGCAGAACATTATAAACATTTATATGGACCAAAACTGATATTGGAAACACTTTTCTTTTCGGTAACCCATCCTCTCTTGGACACTCCGTTCTCATTAGAGGAACTTCAACTAGTAATAAAATCCAGTAAAACCAAGAAATCCCCGGGTCACGATAACATCATCTATGAGGTCTTCAAAAACTTAACTCCTGAATGGGAACATTATTTATTAAACTTATTCAATCAAATAATGGAGACTGAAAAATTACCAACCGCCTGGTCAAAAACTAATTTAATTTTAATGCACAAAAAAGGTGATAAAACAGATGTAGACAATTACCGAGGGATATCATTGATTAATAATATAACAAAGTTATTTACAGGCATTTTAGCTCAAAGGATCCAAATTTGGACTGAAAGTGAAAACTTAATTCCAGAAGAACAAGCGGGATTTCGAAAGGGAAGAGGTTGTGTTGAACAAATTTTCTCACTTATGTCGCTTATCAATATTAATCTCCAAGTTAAGGGTAGTTATGTTTTCGCGACATTTTTGGATTTTGGGAAAGCCTTTGACTCCATTAACCATGAGCTGCTTTGGAGAAATTTGTTTGACTTTGGTATCAGCGGTAAGATAGTGAGATTGCTTAAAGCATTAAATATTATTTATTATTTAATATTATAATTAATAATGCAAATAAAAATTAGGAATGAGGGGGCAGGGGAAATCGAAATCAGTTCAGGACTACTACAAGGCGAAACTCTAAGCCCGATTCTTTTTATTATATTCGTTTCAAACATAATAACCTTCTTCGAAAAGAGCGGTGCATCTGGTTTAACAATAGATAGTAAAAATGAAGTTTTTATGCTACTATTGGCTGACGACATAGTAATGTTAAATAACTCGTGGCATAGCACCCAAAAAAAACTTCAGATCCTTGAACAGTATTGTGGCCAAAATTCACTGGTTTTAAACCCCGAAAAATCAAAAGTTCTGGTATGCCATAAGTCTCCACGAATGAAAAAATTAAAGTCACTGTTGTGGCAGAAAAACCCCTGGAATTTACAAAATGCTATAACTATCTAGGAGTGCCATTTTCAACATCGGCAAGATTTCATAAGGCTGCTGAACACTTTATTCAGAGGTCAAATGTTGCAGGAGTAAAGGTACGAGAGATTTTAATCCGAGGTAAGAGCGATGCGTGGGAAACAAAATTGTCTCTCTTTGATTCAATGGTCTCCTCATCTCTTCTTTATGCGGCAGAAGTTTGGGGCTTAAGATATTTTGAATCAATCGAACAGGCACAAGTAAAATTCCTCAAACAACTATATTTTTGGCCCAGAACAACTCCTAATTATATAGTTCGAGTGGAAACCGGCCGCTCACCGATTTTAATGGCAGTTTTGAACAAAACTATAAACTTTTGTATAAAAATATCTTCATTACCAGACCATCGACTTCCTAAAAAGTGTTTGCAGAAACTTGTGGATCTGGACACTAGGCAGCCTAATCTCGAATTTAATTGGATATCACAGATTAAAAATTTAGCGGCTTCCAATTTTGTTCAAGAGTACTTCAACGACTTTTCCGATCCAAAAACATTAATTAGGAACAAAAAAAAAAAATTTGTTATGTGTATCTAATAACTTACTCTCTAAAGACATTGGACGTGCATTTAATTCAAACTATAGCCTCACCTATAGGCGAATCTGTTGCTATAATCAGCCAGACCCTGAAAACTACCTGAAATTCACAACCTCTTTCCGAAAGCTGCGAACTGTGAGCCGCCTGAGAGTTTCGAGTGAAGACCACCTTGCGCTGTACCATGGGAATATTGCTCATCTTTTAAGGGCTGAAGAAGTCTGTAAGTGGTGCGGCCTCCTAATCACTAACCCTCTAAAGCATTTGGTCCTAGAGTGTTTATTTTTTGAGACCTACGAACGAGATATCTCTATAAATATATCAATGCGGGCTCGGATGACTTGTCACTGATGAGGGTTCTAGATATTAAAAGCCTAGAACACTTGGATAATGTGTTCTACTATATTGTGTCGTCAGTTAATATCTTAAACTCTGGCAATCTATCTGAAAACCCATAATTATAAAACAATCTTTTAATTATTCCTATGCTTGAGTTTTATTTATAAAGTGCATATTTTTGTATTTTGGTACCCTTTTGAATGACAAGTGCATCGCATCATTGTAATTAAACGAAATGTATATTTAAGAAAAGTTGGATATTATTTAATTTTATATAAATGGTGGTATTTATAAAATTTTTAATTTTTTCAGTAAGTTTATTTTTAGTATGAGTATAAATGAGTCGCTTCTGATAACACGCCGTCACCAGAGGCAAGCACGAGTTGATGAAGCTCCTTAAAGAAAGGGATTTTGCGTACTATGAAGAGGTTTAATGGGTGGATACAGAGGGGTCCAAGAGATATGCTGATATAGTGGCGTTTTCTAAGACCGGAAAGTCAGCAATCGTTCTGGATCCCACTGTTAGATACGAATCCAATGACCTCGACCAGGCGAGCAAAATTGAAAGGGAAAAGAAGGAAATTTACGTAAAATGTATCCCTTTTCTTAAAGAAAAGTTCCGTGAAGGCTTCGGCGAGAGAGACTTCAACGTGAGAGACCTTTGGTTCGGAGCCCGCGGAACTATACCAAGTTCAACAAGGCGCTTCATAGAGGATCTTGGTGTCGAAATCAAAGACGTAGCGAAGATTGCAGAATACATTGTTCTCGACTCCCTGGGAATCATTCACCACCACATCCATTCTTGGATATTAAATTACAAATCGTTGAGGGGACATGTATGTATGTATATTATTTATTTATTTGTTGATATACATATATTTACCACTAAACGTCTTTTATTTATATATTGCTCTTTTTGTTGTTGTAGCTTTTTTTTTGTCTTTTAAATCTTTTTATACTATTTCATGCTGCTGTTGTTATTCCATATTATTAATATTTTACCTATTTTTCAAGTTTTTAATTATTACATACAGACATTAGTTAATTTTCAGAGGCCAGTAAGTGTATGGAGGGAAAATGTTATAAATGTAAAAAAAAAAAAAAAAAAAAAGGAAAAGGAAAAAGAAAAAATATTATGTTTCTTTTTATATATATATATAAAAAGAAACTGTATAAACTGTATAAAAAAAAAAAGTAAGTGTATGGAGGGAAAATGTTATAAATGTAAAAAAAAAAAAAAAAAAAGGAAAAGGAAAAAGAAAAAATATTATGTTTCTTTTTATATATATATATATATATATATATATATATATATATATATATATATATATATATATATTGATACAATTACCTTACCCTCTCTCATATAAAATCTTACCTTTCTAAGGGTAAATCATTAAGAACTTGGCTGCTTGTCTCGATAATGGCCCCTCACGGAATACAGTTACATATTACACTTATACTCTTTCTCAATTTGAAGCTTATAAACATGAGGGGTAAGGCTCATATCAATGTGAAAAATTACCATGAAATTAAACTATCTTTTGCTATCAGGAGTGAATTGTGGAGGAGAAGAAGAAATTTTAATACATTACAAAATAATTTATTCATTAAGTATATTGGCATAAAATTAAGATGGTGACATTGATCTCTGATATTATCTTTTATGATGACAAAATTATTTAAATTTATTTTACAAAATTAAATCTTATTATTTGTTAATCATTCTAACTGAAAATGTTTAACAATGGTTGCAAGCGCTTTTGAACTAACTGAATATAAACATTATTAAAAATATTACTTTGAGCTGATTTATGAGATAAACAAAATTATTCTGCAGAATATAATTTATGGTACTTGCTATTGCTGATATACTGATGACAGGCTCTGCATCCTGGATTACTTTCCAAAGATCATATTCAAATCTACCGGTAAGCTGGGATGACTAGGACTAAGATGTTCGCGCGATGAATCTGCCTATTCCCGCTTCTCCCACTCTCGCCCTTTTCGTACTTTTTAGGGCGATATCTGGCGGCCACGTATTGCGATTATATATTTTTCTCTCTTCATCTGTATCTTTATCTTTCTTCAATATGGCCGTTAGAGTATCGTATGTTGTTTCCTGTACGTGCAGGTGGTTAATCACTTCTTCCTAATTCCCTTTGTCCTTCCTTTTGACCCTTAACTCCTTAGATTTTCAATTCTATAATATTTAAAATATATCTTAATTTATAATTTATTAAATTTTAATTAGGCAGTACCTGTTTCACGTATCTATATATATTAGTTTTATTAGTATTTTGTAATAATCTGTATAAGATAAATGAGAATGCTGTGTATAAGCAACCCAATATTCGTATAATTGGGCAGCAGCACTGCTTTCAATAAAGTGTTTCTCTCCCTCTCTCAACAAAAAAAAATATACTTAGTTCTATTATAAATATATAATAATTACACATGATTAATACTTTTTAAATATCTGTTACTAAATCCAATTATTTCTCCGCCTTATTAATCATCAATCTTCCGTAAATATGTTAAACTAGCATGGAGTATATATTTATTTGATTCTTATTATAATTTTATAATCTCAAAAGTTGAGAAACTGATACAATTTTTGTTTTTAAATATGCAATTATTCTTTTTCATACTGTCTTTTATTTTGTTTTCTGAGGTTTACTTATATTATTTTTTTCTATAGATCTTTTTACACATTTTCTTTTTTTTTCTTTTAAACTAGCCAGACAAATGGCTCTGGATCTGATCATGTTTTGTTATTCTTATGGGACTAGATGAAAAATTAAAAAATGTATCCGATAACATGGATTTGGTAGTAGAAAATTTAGACAAAAGACTGGAAGGGATACGGTCTGACTTAACCAATCAAATAAGAAAAAAGATTAGATAATCTGGAATTTGACAACGAGACGAACTTGACTATAGCAAACGAACAGATTATAATGGAAAATACAGAAAAATATGAAAAAAAAATCTGGTGCGATGCGCGCAACACACAACTTTCACTTACGAACTTACATAGATTAGAAATTTACGTGTTTTGTTAATTTCAATCTCTCAAAGTCACACATTTTTCCATATTCATTTTTTTATTTTTTCATTTGCTGTCTAAAGTACACTAATTTTTTTATTATTAAAAAAAAGTTTTTACTTGTGATAAATCGGCCAAGTCGTCTGATTTTATAATTCTCTATGTAGTTGTTGAAAAATTCGTTTAGTTACCATGAAACAAATAATTTCCATTAAATTAACAGAATGGAAATCGACGTGTTTCGATAACATGTAAACGCCTTTCCTCAACTTCTCACATTTTCCCACATTAAGTATATACTTATATTTGTATATCTCCATGAGTTATAGAGTATCTGTATAGCAAAATTTGGTAATTCCCAGCACTTTTCGATTCATTATTGCTAATCAATATATATTATAAAGCAAAGTGTACAATGTGCGTGCCGAAAAGGCTCAGAAACGACTCCACATACGATTAAGAGATTTATGTCAGCATGTAACTGTATGTCCCCTAACGGAGAAGAAGGTTTCAGTTTTTCTCTTAAGGGTGTGAAATTGAAGAGAAAAGGACTGGAATTTTAGGTCTCTCGCAACATGTTATTAGCCTACCTGAGGATGACATACGAGTTTATGAATGAAAAATTTAGTTCAAGCTGTAGACCCCCAGGAAGCGCTAGGGTGTGTTTCACTCAATGTTTATTGTTCATTCATTCCGTTATATCTTTAAAGGTTATATATTTTGTCAGCTGTTCTTTTTAAATTACTTAAAAATCAAGCGAAAATAATTAGTTTCACCTTTTCTTTTAAAATAAATTAATGATTTTACATATCTGCAATCAATTGGAAAACCGACTGGATACTTTACAAAATTAATTTTCTCATAAGAAGATTAATTGATAAACACTTTACATTTAATCAATATCTAACATAAACTTAAGTAAATTTAATGCAATATGAGTGAGCGAATAAAAACAGACATAAAACAAAAAGGAAGAGCTGAATAGACTGATTATAAACCGAAAATAACAGTTTGAAGTGTTCTTATTGTATGTAGTTATGAAAAATGGTTTTATTACTATGTATGATGAGCATTCCAGTTGACAAAATGATGAATTGACTCCAATAATACAATTTTTTCAATAAGACTTTATCACCGCTCATAGTTCAGGATAAAAAGAAATATGATGAAAAAATTGTGCCCTCATGATATTTTGGTTTTCACTTAGTAACAGTAGTAAGATTGGAGAAGTGCAGAGTTCGGCCAAATTAGGGTGGGGGGTATATATTAAGGGAGGTTGAACTGGAAGAAAGGTCTTACAAAAATGTTTCTATGAATCTTCGGTATTTTCTAAACTTCTGGATCTAATGGGACCATCACAGTAGTCGGCGCTTAAGTTGTACTCCAAATATAGTTTTTTTAACTAATAATCTAATAACTTATTATCTGCTGACTGCTTGGAATGAGCTTATAGGATTCATAATCACAGAAACCATCAAAAACGATGCATGACTCGACAAAGTTGCAGCAAAATTATCCACCATTTTCAACACCCTATAAAGAATATAGGGTTCCTTATTTGGGCGGATACTGCAGATCTCGAATCTTAATATTGATATAATGTTAAAATTTTCAAGGAAGTGCTAATTTTGTTCTATATTTCCTTTAATTTTAAAGTTTTTCTGTTATTAAAACTGCCACACTACTACCGGAGCGAAGCCGGGCACCCTAGCTAGTTTATTTATAAAGGTACTAATTTCATCAACAGTCGAGTTTTTTTTACTGCTTGCTTGTTTATTACTACGAGTTGCTTTTTGCAATACATCGTGAAGGTGAATCGATAGGTGAATTTACGTCTCTAATGCCTTTCTGGAAATCAAAAACGATTACTTTCCTCTAAAATCGCTTCATATTGTTTTCCAAAATTTATTATGGAACAAAAGTTTCTAGACTAAAATATACCTATATTAATTATAGACTATTATCTTATATCGTCGAACATGGAGAATGGAGGATTCGCTCTAATAAGGAGCTTTACCAGCTATATGATAAACCGGATCTGGCCTCAATAATAAGAGGAAGCTAAATCAGATGGTTGGGGCATGTTGCACGTATGCCTCGAGATTCGATTCCCAGACGCCTGCTGGAGGATAGCCCTGGTGGTCGTCGCGGTAGAGGAAGACCACGCCTTAGATGGCTGGACCAGGTGGAGGATATTATGAAGAGGATGGGCATAAGAAGATGGAGAAAGATCCAAAGAGAAGCCAGGGTCCTTGTAGGACTGTAGCGCTAATAAATAAATATCTTATACCGTATTTTTACACACCTGCGATGCTTCAAAAATTTGAGCATCACTTATTTATTCTTTTAAGTAACATTTATTTTTTTATTAATAAATAAAAGTTTTTATTTTCATAATACGGTTAATAAAATTTTGGCTGTCACATATTCATACATCAAATATCAAGTTTGATCAAAATGGTTAAAGCCGTTTTTGAGAAAATAAAAAAATAAAACAATTGAAAATAGAACAAAATTTATTAAGTAAAGTGCCCCCTCCATTTGACCAATTTTGATGAACTTTGGGCATCCGCATCGCGAGCATATACATACACCAAATACCGTGTTTAATCAAAATCGTTTTTGAGAAAATCGAAAAAAACCTAAAAATTAGACAAAATTCTTTAAATAAAGTACCCCCTCCGTTTGACGAATTTTGATGAACTTTGGGCAGTCGCATCGCGGGCATATACATACACCAAATACCGAGTTTAATCAAAATCGTTTTTGAGAAAATCGAAAAAACCTAAAAATTAGACAAAATTCTTTAAATAAAGTACCCCCTCCGTTTGACCAATTTTGATGAAATTTTTGCTGTCACATCGCGGGCATATACCCAATTTCAGGTCTGTGCGTTGAAAACCGGAAATCGAAATTTTTCACGATCACAATACTTTCCTTACTATCATCAAAGATCATTTTTCAAGGGAAAAGGAAAAAGGAGATCGAGAGGTTGAATAGCATCACAAAACTAAGAATGAATTAAAATGTTGAATGCTTCAGAAAAACTTGAACTAGCACTACTAAACTAACTTTGATTAATAACAACAATTTATAATTACAAATAAAGTTTTTACTTTTAGCTCTATTTTCCCTAAGCATTAGATTTTTGTTGCTTGTCCTAGGTAGACATGGAAAGATACAAAATACTACAAAGTAATGAGTATTGGCAACAATACTTATGTACATAAAAAACATATGTTAATTAGAAATAGATAGTTCATAAATAACCTTGTTTTTTTTAATTTTTTTTTTTCACCTTTTTAGAGAAAAATTAATTCGGTTTATGTTCCAACGCCTGCAACTCCAAACCGGATTCGCCAGATGAAAAATATGATAGCAAACTGTGTATAACAACTTATCTAAGTAGCTAGGTGGTAGGAGAAATTGATTATTACTATAACATTGTGAAGTGGAATGGAGGAGGAGGGGAGAGGTGTAGTGGTAGGGGGGAGGTCATCGTTCACGACCAGACGACTGAAATTAAAATACAAAAATTATTAAAAAAACATTAACGTCAGTTACAAGTAAAAATAAAACATTTTAGTCCATCCGTAGTTTTTGAGAAAACAAAAAAAAATATTAAAAAAATTGGCGGATTTTATGCCACTAAGCGTTCGACTGTTTGTGTACAGTGACCTCCCCCTCACCAAGCCTTCTCACCAAATTCACGATTTTTCTTCAAAATGTTAAATTAGATAAATGTTTACTTCACTGAATCATATAATACAGGTTTTGAGAAAGACAATTCCATATCATGAAACATAAAAATAAGCCTAAATATTACAAGTTTGAAAAATTGGCCCAATTTAGAAAATCTTTATCTCAGGTACTACATAGTCTACTCTGCTACTTTGGGTTTATGTTGTAGGTAATTCAATCTAGCTTAAAAATATTGAGATTAGATTTTGGTTCTTCCTGCTCAAAACGGCGAAAAACCTAAAAAAGTGCAAACATTTTGCAGGTTTTGGAAACTTCAAAAGTGATCGAGGGGCTGCCAAGGTCGGATCTTTCGAATCTAAGTCACATCCTATACTACCACCACTTGATGTAACTTAGACCACCCTTCATGATATGAGGGACTATTAAAATGTTTAGAAAAAGATCAATTTTTAATAAAAAAATATTAAATGAAAAAATCTGGTGCGTGCGCGCAACACACAACTTTCACTTACCAACTTACTTAGATAAGGAATTTGACGTGTTTGGTTAAATATAATTTCCCAAAGTCACACATTTTTCTACATCCATATCTTATTTTTGTTAATCGTTAAAGCCGTTTTTGAGTAAATAAAAAAACCCGTGAAAATGATACAAAATTTATTAAGCAAAGTCCCCCCTCCGGTTAATCATAAAAGGTTAATCAATTTTAATGAAATTTTAACAGTCATATCTCGGGCATATACATACATCAAATACCCAGTTTGATCAAAATCGTTAAAGCCGATTTAGAGTAAATAAAAAAAACACGTGAAAATGTTACAAAATGTATTAAGTAGAGTCCCCCCTCCGGTTAATCAATTTTAATGAAATTTTAACAGTCATATCTCGGGCATATAAATACATCAAATACCCAGTTTGATCAAAATCGTTAAAGCCGATTTAGAGTAAATAAAAAAAACACGTGAAAATTGTACAAAATGTATTAAGTAAAGTCCCCCCTCCGGTTAATCAATTTTGATGAAATTTTTACAGCCATATCTCGGGCATATAAATAGATGAAATACTCAGTTTAATCAAAATCGTTAGAGCCGTTTTTGAGAAAATCGAAAAAAACCTAAAAAGTTATTATGTAAAGTACCCCCTCCCTTTAAGTAATTTTGGTGAAATTTATGCTGTCACATTGCGGGCATATACCTACACTAAATACCCAATTTAAGGATCGCACGGTTTATAGTTTTTGAGCTAGTCTGTTCACACACACACACACACACACACACACACACACACAGACCATTTCGCGGGACTTGGTCATTTCGACTCAGGGGACCCCAAAACGTGTATTTCCGTTGAAAACAGGAAGTCGAATTTTTTCACGATCGCAATACTTCCACTTACTATATATTTCATATATAGGTAAGTGAAAGTAAAAAATATTTTCCTTAAAATTAATTGAAATATTTTTTTTTACACTGCACATACCTTCCTAAATCATTTTTTCCTAAAGGATAAAATGTTCAAATGAATCTTTGCCTGCAGAAATAATAAAAAAAGAGCAAGAGAGGCCTCTTCTACCGACCACGCATCATTGCAAGTGCTGGACGCGCGCTTACTCTGCTACACCTGTGACGGTTCCCCGCCCCCAAAATATAGTTACATATTTTAAAACAGCGAGGTATGTGCTACAACTTTTATTTGAACCATTTTTGGGTATTATTTGGAATAAAAGTTCTGTTACCTAAAAACTAATTCCAATGTAAATTTTAACTCGAAAATTTATGATATTATTGCTTATAATAAGAAATCAAAATTATAATGAACATTATATAAAATCTTTTAAAGAATAGATAAAGAGGAATAAAATTATAGAAGATGTATCAATTTCGAATGAAAAATAACGGATACTAAAAAATATCTTTATTATAAACCTTAATTATGACTTGTGGTATAACATTTTACTTTTTAACGGACGTCGAAAGAGGAGGTTACTCAATTCGATACTCTGAGGGTTATTTCGTATGTATGTTCACCGTTACTCCGGGATGGATGGACCAATCAGGACGAAATCTTTTGAATCTTGTAGAGTATTTTCCCGGGATGGCCCCATTAAAAACTTTTTTGGATTCTTATTTTATTGACGACGTTATCATGAAAAACATAAAGATAATTATTTAACTATCGCTCAAAAGTTTTACTTATAGAAAAACATAGGGCATATATTTTACTTATATATATATATATATATATATATATATATATATATATATATATTCATATGGACAAAAAATATCACGTGGATAGTTCCATATTTATAATTATATTAATTTTTTTTTTTTTTTTTAGTCGAAAGAGTAAGAGCATCCTTGAAACTACTGAAGACAACAGAAATGAAACAGCTTGAAACACCAGAATTTCTTTCATATAGGATGGAAAGAAACTTCCGTCACGGTTCTCCAACTATGTTCAATTCAACATTTTGTATCATGGAAGCTATGATGGCAGTCCGAATATCGTACATGTGTTTGAAGCAGATGGCTGACACGGAAGCTAGGGGTTATACTTTAGCCCACCAAGCCTTGTATTACTCCATGATATCATCGGTGAGTAAAGCAATAGTGGTACCCCTTAAACATGTTTATCCTATTTTATTTATCATTATTTTATGTATGACCTATTATTTTATATTTTACTATCGACCGACCAAAGTTGGTTTAAATAATTTTATTGACTTTAAATTATAATTTACAATGTCAAACAGGCAATCAATGCTCAAATTTGTAACAATGTTACAAACAAACTACTTAGAAGTGAAAGAACATTGACTAAAAGTAACCTTATTTTTCGATTTTCAAGGCATGACTTTTATGTATGACATGTAAGACACTCCTCGATCGCTAATCTGTACTCCAATGTGGGCCCACCCAGAATTTCGAGAACATTCCAAAACCTTTTATGGCGTCCTAATACAAGGCTGTAAACGTGCCACGCCAATCTAGAACTTGTAAAACGTAACAGGAATAAACATCTTTTGTTTCACATCAGGTTGTCCCTTACAGACGTTCCTCCTGAATGTCTTCTATGCCACACGCGACTGCTCTATCGCGATGGATTGTCTCATATTAAATCTGCTACGCCTGCTTTTCTTCACTGTTCTATATGGTGGCATATGGCGCTAAGTGATTATAGTGGACGACAATAGGCTTTCTTTTGGGATACTTGAAAACCCTGTAAATCGCATCGTTGGTCCGCTTCTTTGTCAGGTAGGGTCCCTCCCAGTTCTGAAAAGATTCCTCGCTATCTAAATGGGCTCAGAACCAAACGAGGTCTCCTCCTTTGTAACCGCCCTGATCGGCTCTACTGCCTGTAGTGTCTCTTCATTCGGTCACTTGCGAGTTGAATGTTTTTGCGAACTAGCTCATGTGTATATTCTTTTCTGGTGTTTGGACATATAATCTTGTTCGGATACATCCCTAATAGGTTTTATGCCAAAAATGAGTTCACAAGGTGATCTCATTCTCAACCAAAGAAAACATTCGTCTGTCAAGAGGATTCGTTTACTGCTGATCGGTATGCCATGAGGAAGGAAGAACGGAATCTGACAGTCCCAATCCGAATGGTGACCGGAGACTACATTTGGAGGGTTTCTATTATTCCACTAGACTCTGAATGAACGGCCTTAGTTCTCGTTTTTCATTTCCGAAATTTTTTGCAAACTTTTGGAATAATTTTCTTTCGAAGTTCCACACCTGATCTGAATGTAGATCAAGTGGTACACCGAAAAAGTTATCGCATACTAAAATGTTATCCAACGGTAGCAGCCTCTTGATTGGGGAAGCCATTTGTTCCACCCATCGGGAATATAATCCACAATGACAAAGTCTTATTTATTTCCACCGTCAGTTTCTGGGAAGTTGATATTATGTCTCTCACGAAGGAAAACCCAGCAATATACTGCAGCATCCGGATGCGGTGGTTGCGAGCTGGTCCATTGCTTGCAGAACGGGTGGTTCATTTAAGAACGAATCCTTAACATCATCAGAGCAGTTCACCTAGTAAAACCACTGGCGTACTTTCTGGAGCGTTTTCGTCACACCCAAGTGTCCACCTAAAAACTTTTTCACTGGCGAAGTACGTCCCAAGCCCTTGGTACCAGAAGCTAATCCCTGGATTAACTGCAGTCAACGTTCTAAACAACTCTCTTAAGAAAGCCGTCTTCCATTACTAGGGAGTTACATTGTGCCCAATCGCTTTGTGCGTCTTTATAGCATCTGATTAACTAGTATGTCAAAAAGCGTTGAAGTGGATAAACCGATACAGCAAATAATCACCCGCCACCCCATTATCCACACCACGTAATACATCTTATGGGGAAATAATCCATACAATCAGCTTTAAGATAGATAGATAGATAGATAATTTATTTGTCTTTGGGGATATTACCCCATACAAATAGAGTCAGACAGCCTGTACAAAATATCATAACTAAAAATTATTACAATAAAATTATACTTAATTAAATAAAAAAGTTAATAATACAATTGATACCTTACAGATGATTATATACATATAAAATTGATCAATTAAACATATATGCCTGATATAAATAAGATAAACAAATATAACGACCTTGATTAAAACATTAAAATTATAAGATATTAATCAACTAAATATTATGATAAATTGTTTTTTAAAAAGGTACAGCATAAACTAATGTAAATGAACTAAGTTTATACTAATTCACAAACAGACTTGTATTCTATTGTTATTATCCTCTTGTTTAGATAAGTATTTATATAACAGATAGCTGATTCAGACGTTTACTCATTAATAATAAAAGATGTAATTCTCAGACTATTGATTATATAATAATATGTTGCTTTTATTATTAATGGATCACTAAACTGAAATAAATTCGCGAATTCAGCTTCTGTTGCATTAGTAATAAACGGTATGTAGTGATTGCGGATAGAGGAGTATATAGGGCAAACCGAAATGAAATGATATAGAGTTTCAGATGTTTTCATATTACATATAGTGCATACTTCCTGTGGATTGATTATATATACATTATTTTTATGGGTAAATTTTATCTGATACTTGCCCGATAGGCGAGCTTGTGTTATTATTTTGACTATATTAAAAGAAAGGTGAGGTAAAGATAAATATTGCTGTAACTGTAGGGTGGGATTGTACATAGATTTGTAATAGGCACTGTAATTACTATTTATGAAGGAATTTTTACTTTCACTTACCTATATATGAAATATATAGTAAGTGGAAGTATTGCGATCGGGAATTTCGACTTCCGGTTTTCAACGGAAATACACGTTTTGGGGCCCCCTGAATCCAAATAACCAAGTCCCGCGAAATGGTCTGTGTGTGTGTGTGTGTGTGTGTGTGTGTGTGTGTGTGTGTGTGTGTGTGTGTGTGTGTGTGTGTGTGTCTGTGTGTGTGTGTGTGTGTGTGTGTGTGTGAACAGACTAGCTCAAAAACTATAAACCGTGCGAACCTGAAATTGGGTATTTAGTGTATGTATATGCCCGCGATGTGACAGCAAAAATTTCATCAAAATTGCTCAAAGGGAGGGGGTACTTTATTTAATAACTTTTTACGTTTTTTTTCGATTTTCTCAAAAACGGCTCTAACGATTTTAATTAAACTAAGTATTTGAAATATTAATATGCCCGAGATATGACTGTAAAAATTTCATTAAAATTGATTGACCGGAGGGGGGACTTTACTTAATAAATTTTGTATCATTTTCACGTGTTTTTTTTTATTTACTCAACAACGGTTTTAACGATTTTGATCAAACTTGGTATTTGATGTATGTATATGCCAAAAATTTGATAGCCAACATTTCATCAAAATTGATCAACCGGAGGGGAGACTTTACTTAATACATTTTGTATCATTTTCACGTGTTTTTTTTATTTACTTAAAAACGGCTTTAACGATTTTGATCAAACTGGGTATTTGATGTATGTATATGCCAAAGATGTGATAGCCAACATTTCATCAAAATTGATCAACCGGAGGGGGCACTTTATTTCATAATTTTTTCCAATTTTTACCTTTTTTTTCAATTATCTCAAAAACGGCTTTAACGATTTTCATCAAATTCGTCAGGTATAATGAAAATTAGGTGTTCTTTAATATCAGGTAACCTTTATCATTATTAAAATGTTCTCAGGGGGCTTAAATGGGGTAGAGACCTTTTTTTGTTTGTTTGTTTTTTTGTTTCCCATAAAGTACCTTTGTTTTTGTTTATATGGAGAAATTAACTGCCTCTCGTTACGCCTAAAAATAAGAAATGGCTAAATATGAGATATGATAAAAATCAAGTAAAAATATAGAGGTGAAAAAAAGAAAAATATTCAGTCAACTCATAAAACACGTTGAGCCCACACATGAGTAGTACGCCTTTAATGACTGACCATTGTTCATAATTAAAGCCGTTCTTTTCATTTAATGGAAATTATTTGTTTCATAGTAACTAAATGAAATTTTTAACAAGTACATAGAAAATTATAAAATCAGTCGACTTGGAGTATTATGCTTGCATTGCCGAATTATCTCAGGTAAAAACTTTTATTTAATAAATATACACTATAATAAACTCTATAATAAACACTAAAGATATTAGTGTTTTTATAGAGCAAATGAAAAGAAAAATTAGAAATGAATGTGGAAAAATGTGTAACTTTGAGAAGTGGCATTAACACAACGCATTAATTTATAATCTTAATTTCTAAGTTGGTAAGTGAAAGTTGTGTGTTGCGCGCACGCACCAGATTTTTATCTATATTTATCAGCATTTGTTTATATAGTTCCAACGTTTCTTTTATTTTTCGTTTAAAAATATTCGGGTTGATTTCAAACAGTATATGACTTTTGTTTATTTTATCTAAAATATTGTAAATTTGTGTAAACCAATTGTATTTAATAGATGGACAGGTTTGATGTTTTTGTTGAAGTTTCACAAAGCAAATTTTTGTTATTCTATTGTTATCCAGAGTGAGTATATTTAATATCCAATTTAGGGTTCGTTTTAAGATTATTATGCTAGAATGTTCAATATTATATTCCGTTCTTATGAGCCATTGAGGGATATTTTTATTTAAATTAAATAATTTTTTATAAAAGCTTAAATGTGCTATCTCGACGGTTTGTAAGTATCGCAAGCTCCATATTTCAGCACCATAGGATAATTGAGTTATTTAGACGCTCCCTGCTATCCCAAGAGTACAATTTAGTTTTACAATCTAGTACGTTATTTATTGCGGCATTAGCTTTTGACTGAGCAAATTTTGACGCTCGATGAAAAAAGGCGGAGGAGGATAAAGGGATACCTAAATAGACATGAAAGGAAGCCGTTTCAATAAGCGATCCATCGTAATAAAATTGTTTTAATTTTTTCTTTTTGCCTTTATGAAAGTATATAATTTTAGTTTTGGACGTATTTACTTCCAGATAGTTTTGTTTTGCATACGCTGATAGTATATTTAGTTTTTTAGATATGTCTGTGTAGGAATCACCGATAATTGCCTGATCATCAGCGTAACTAGGGCATATTACGTCACAATTTTGAGTTAGCTGAAAGCCGGTAGCACCATTTACTTTGAAAAAGTTTTCAATATCCGAAATATATAAACAGAAAAGAAAAGCTGATAAAACCTCCCCTTGTAAAACTCCTTTTGTCAACTTAATATCCTGAGACAGCCTCCCTTCACTTTTTACTCTTATTACGGCATTATCATATAAATTTTGAAGCAGTTTTATGATTTTTATGCTAAATCCGTAAGTGTGCATTTTGTACCATAATAGGCTGTGATTTAAGCTGTCAAATGCTCGCTTGTAATCAATAAAAACTATATATAGTTTTTTTTGCTATATTCTAATTTTAATTGTGCTATGGAATTTAATAAGAATAAATTATCTATACATGATCTGCCCTTTCTAAATCCACATTGTGTATCAGGGAGTAATTCTTTTTCCTCTGCCCAAACAGTAAGTCTATCTAATAGAATTTGTGTAAATATTTTTAATATACTATTAACTAAGGAGATAGGGCGATAATTTTCCGGTTGGTGTTTATTTCCTTTTTTATAAAGCATTGAGACATTTGATTTAGACCATTGATCTGGGATTTTTTCTGATAACATAATTTTAGTAAACAGTGAAACTAAGTATAGTTGCCAATTTTCCGGCAGATTTTTAAAACATTCGTTTGGTATGTTATCGGGACCCGGTGCCTTTCCAGATTTAATTTTATTTATTGAACATTTTAATTCTTCTATGGTTATTTCTCGGTCCAATACATGAATCGTTGGCGAAGGAAGGGAGTTAGGGAATATAATTTTTCCGTGTAAAAGTTATTTAAATAAATTTCCCACTTATCAATATCTATGTAGTTAGTATGATTATTTTTATTTCGGAATTGATTAATTGTTTGCCAAAATGTTTTGCTGTCGTTAGATAATTGAAGTTTATCCAGTATTAAAGATCGATATGTATTTCTTTTTTGTTTAACTAAATTAGTATACATTTTTTTTTATTTTATGTATAGGGGTTTTATAAGAGCATCGAAATTCGACCTTTTGAGTAATCGAAGGTTATATTTAATATATTTTTTCGCCATTTTACATTCCTTATCGTACCATGGAAAGTTATTCTTTTTACTTTGCAGAGTATTTCCTATTTTTTTTCTACAGATTATCTGAAGTAAACCAGCAGTTTCACGAATGGCTGCAATCATATTTTGGTACATTTCATCTGGATTATGAAATATTTTACCGCCAACATGAGGAGAGCACATTAATAATTCTTTATAGATTTTAGTTTTATCGGGTTGCCACTTTATTATGTCATGATAAACTGCAGGACATTCTTGAACGGTTTGACGTTTATTTTCTATTTGTAATGAAAGCTCAATTTTTAGAGGGAGATGGTCGGACGGGGTAGCTAACTCTTGAATTGAAAAATCATTGATTTCATTTAGGGAATCGATATTACTCCATACGAGGTCTATTACACTTTGTCCCTTATAATTAATGCTAGTGTAGTTTGCAGGATTATCGGAGGGAGATCTGCCGTTAAGTAATAGAAATCCTTGTTCTTCCATCATTTCTACTAGTTGTTGTCTTTTTTTATTTTCTACATCATCCCTACTATTGCGGTAGCCCGTGAAATGTGTTCCCGGTAATAGATCTATGTCAAATTGATTAAGCTGACCGACTCTACAGTTTGTATCCCCGCCAATAAGGATTAATGTATTATTAAATTTAGCTTTTATGTTAATTAAGGAAATCTAAGATATAGCTTATATTTATTGAAGGACGAAAATACAATAATCCTAAGACAAAAGATTGCTTATTACTTACACTTATTTTCACAAATATCCAATATTCGCACTTTTCTATAACCTCTGCTTTGTAGATTTCATTGTTGTATAGTAGAACTAAGCCCCCGCTGCCTCGGCCTCTGGTTTTTTCTTTGATGGCTGGTGAAGAAATAATGGAGAAGTTCTGAAATTTTGTAGGCACCGACAATAAATCACCAGTTAGCCACGTTTCACTGAGACAAAAAATTGTTGAGTTATTGAATTCTGGTGTTGATAAATAAAAGTTTTTAATGCCATGTACATTCCAGAAATAAAGATTTAAGTCCGACTGTTTCAGATTTGTATTAATATTTTGTTTCCTTCCTTTGTTGGCCGATAGCATTGATTGCTACGTCTTTGTTTCTTTGGTTTTTTTAATGGCTCTATCAGGGGTTACTGTGTTCTCGTTTCTATTTTTTCTTTTCTTTTTGCGATGTGGAAGTTGATTTATTTCTTCATTATCTGTTTCAAATTCTGAAGAATTTGTTTCGTATTCCTGAAGGTTTTTTAAGAAGGCTATGTCAGAGACAACTGCTGTATTTATCGCTTCATTTTTAACAAATATTTTTCCATTTTTACACCAGAAATGAGAGAACAAGCCTTTTCTTTGTAGAACCTTTGCTGCATTAAAGATTTCTTTATTTCTTAAATTCATGGGTTCGTTAATGTATATTTTTTTGTTTATATCATCTTGACTATTGCTTAATTTTAATCCAAACAAGTTCAGATTTGTTTTACAATGTTTGGCAGCCATTAAGAATTTTTCTTTATCTATTGTTCGAAGAAAAATTATTCTGATGGTTTTGCTATTTGTTTTGTCTTTATTTTTGATTCTGTAGAAGTTGTCCAGATCTTTGATAGATATATCACATTGTAGTTGTTCGAATATTTTTGAACATGATTCTTCTAAATTTTCTTGAGCTGTATACTCGATCCCGAAAATATTAATAGATTTCTTAAGGTTGGTTTGAGTCAATGAATGAAGCGTATTTTCTGTTTTAATTAGCCGGTCTTTCAGTATTTTGTTTTCGTTTTTTAACCTTTGGAGCTCATTGAGTGATTGTGAGATGTTTGAGATTTGTGATTGGCAACTATTAACATTAGTAATTAATTCACTGTAGCTTTGCTTGAGGGAGGATAGATCATTTGTAATTACTGACATAGACAGAATAAGCTTATCCAATTTTGCATCGATTGTTTCGCTTGTCGGCATTTTAAATAAATGGTGTTTTCAATGTAGTAGAAAAATACAGAAAAAGAATAATCTATTCTATTAGAGTGTAATTCAGTGAGGCTATAGATATTCGTAATATGTAATCACCTGTATGATGACGTCTCCAAACCTGTCCAGTAATGTCTATAATCCCATTGAAATGTGAATTTTTCTTTCTCGGCCTATGATAGCCAAAGTATTTTCTCTATTTAGATATAACTTTGCACATTTACGCTTTAATGTCATTCACACACTTGGGCAAATTTTCATGAACAACCGAGCACTTCAAACCACATAGATTTAACAATAACGTGGAGCCGATGTGAACACTACCTATGCCGGCTGTCTACTCCAGCTTTAATAAGAATAAGTAATTTTATATATTTTCAGATGCTGCCATTATCTCTCACACAAGATTTAATACTACAGAGATGTGAAAAAATGCTATCAGAAGTTAATGACGCATGGAAGAGAGGGATGCCAAACCAACTACGAGATCTTGTCATTGAAGAAGGTATTAATGAATAAGAGTATTTCTATAAAACGATTCCTATACCAATTAGGATGCTGAAAGATGTTACAAAAGATACTGAAATTTATATCTTAATGACTATCTAAAATGAATATTACAGTTGCTGTTTGTGGAATGAGTAAATACAAAGAATTCCTCACAATGCCAATGCTAAATTTCATATTGAATTTACAACATAAAGAAGGTTGCTTTTCTGTGGCAGAAAAAGGTTCTCTGTAAGTAAATTATATCGAATTTTCAAGCATAAAGGTAACATGATGAATCTTAAAAGTAATATAGAATAATTTTATATTTTTAAACTAAATTAAAACTTTAAACTACATTAAAATTTTAAACTAAACAAAATGTTTTTAAACTGAATTTTACTCATTCTGAAGTTAACAATCCCAACGATGTATTATATCTATGTATCATTTCCATCCACCTTTTTAACGTCAAATGTGACACTTTACAAGTCAAACGTAACTTTTACGGAATCAATTGTAACCTATTCCAAGTCAATAGTAACCTTTTTCAGGCTTAAATAAATTACTAAATATTATAATTTATTTAGAAATAAATATTTTAATTTCCGTTAGGACTTGTAGGACTGATATATTTTCGCCTTTGATAGATTTATCGTTTCTCGGATCACTAATCTATATCGTTACATTAATTAAATATTTTTGTAATTGTTTTTAAAGTAAAGAGGTAGGAGTAGGGAGCAATCATTTTGAAATGAGGTGGACTTTGGACCGATTTAACATTCTAACAAAACAGGCACCTTCTGATGTTGGCAGCACGTTGAAACATAGTATAACGATGATATCGGTTTCATCCAGTCAGAGGTGTCCAGGATAAGGTCGATCTAGGTTCTCTTGAAGTATGTTTTCAACATCGATGTTTTCGACAAAAACAAATATGTTTTAACATCGATGTTTTAACAATAACAAACATGTTTTCAACATCGATGTTTTGGACAAAAACAAATATGTTTTAACATCGATGTTTTAACAATAACAAACATGTTTTCAACATCGATGTTTTGGACAAAAACAAGTATATTTAAACATCGATATTTCAACAATAACAAAGTTATTTTTGAGAAAAACCAATATATTTAACATCGATGTTTTCGACAAAAACAAATATATTTTAACATCGATGTTTTAATAATAACAAACTTCGATGTTTTGGACAAAAACAAGTATGTTTTGGACGAAACAAAAATGTTTTGGACAAAAAACAACAATATATATGCTCCTAACATTGATGTTTTCACAATAAAAAAAATTGTATTCAACATCAATGTTTTGGACAAAAGCAAGTACATTTAAACATCGATATTTCAGCAATAACAAAGTTATTTTTGAGCAAAACAAATATATTTTAACATCGATGTTTTCGACAAAAACAATTACATTTTAACATCGATGTTTTAACAATAACAAACTTGTTTTCAACATCGATGTTTTGGACAAAAACAAGTATATTTAAACATCGATATTTCAAAAATAACAAAGTTATTTTTGAGAAAAACAAGTATATTTTAACATCGATGTTTGCGACAAAAACAAATATATTTTAACATCGATGTTTTAACAATAACAAACTTGTTTTCGATATAGATCATCATTCATCAGACTCGTCACTTTCAGGGATATTGTCGTATCCTTTTAAACATTTGTTGTGGTTGACCTTATTGCATAATCCTTGTTCATGGAACGAATTTTTGGCAGTTTCCAAGATCCCCCCTAGCGCCATCTATGGAGAAACTGGGGAACTAAATCCCTAAAGGTAAAAGTTCACCTGCAAAAATCATGCTTAGGACCTGTAGAGTACCTGTAGAGTTCAGTGAGTGCACTTAGACTGAAAAAGTACTCCTGTTTTTCATGAGCTTAATTTCCTCTACAAAATGATAGTAGTAGTGAGTAGAACAGACAGGCAGCCGCAGGGCAGGCGGCAAGGGGTAATAAAGAATGGCCATTTTTACCGAAAATTAGCAAGTACATATTCGCCAACCTACAAGTGAGAAGATTATTTTAACTTTGACTTCAAATTATCCACATCAACCATCTCATCGTTCAACTGTCTTCTAATACCTGTATTTAATAATTTTAATATGTACAAATATAACTTTTATGTTTCCAGCAATTTAATTAATATCTTTTATACAGTCCACTACCATTCTTTTCTTCTATATATTAGCATGCATTCATTTCCTTTCCCTTTTTTTTTTTATTTCATATTCTAATTAGTGTTGGTCAGACCGTGAAGCCGATGGCCAATACTAAACAAATGGTCCTCCGGGCCGGATGAATCAAACATATAATCTTTCTAATTAAATTGCCGGAACAACTATTTTTCTTTATCAATTGATTCATTAAAAACTATTTAAAACCAATTTGAATAACAGAACTAATATTTTTTTTTATATCAGAAATTTAATGTTAGCTATACCGCCATGAAAATGGTTTCAAATGGAGTATAAGTTGTAATTTTATTAGCCAGGAGTCTCTAAAATGCACTTTAATTAAGATATCACATTGAATAGTAAGTTCATTAATATAATTATATTATCATCTTATAAAACTTTGGTTTTAAAAATAGCCTGTTATCAGTGACATTTTTTCTTAATAAATCTTTCAGAGGAATATTTCATTATATTATTAATTTTTAAATTATGTAGAAAATGTGTAAATGTAATATATTTAATTATTTTACATCAATTTTAATTTTTCACATTCAATCATTTAAATAAATGCTGCATTAGACATTAAAATTGAAAGTGTTGCTATATTACATTTTCTATTGTGAGTAAAATTACATATATATAGACATACATATATATGCATATATCAATAGCATAAATCTTAAGAAGAGAGGCTAAAACACTTTCATTAGCAATAATTAAACAAACTCACTGAGCTAATTAATTC
The DNA here is from genome assembly GCA_911387785.2 of Aelia acuminata. Taxonomy (NCBI): domain Eukaryota; kingdom Metazoa; phylum Arthropoda; class Insecta; order Hemiptera; family Pentatomidae; genus Aelia; species Aelia acuminata. The sequence continues at coordinate 96,387,601 of OU426979.1, forward strand.
AATAGTTTAAGTAATTGATAAAGCTAACCAATTTATTCATTTTACATGAATTGACCTTCTTTATAGTTCTAGTCACTAATCAATTTATCTCTCAAATAATTTAATCTTAAATGTAACTTCTATAGTCATGTTATTATCATAATTTATGTAATATACCAATTGATATTATTTATCATTGTAAAGGCTACATTCTCCAATAATTATTGCACCAACACTCATTTGCAAATTGAGCAATTTCAAGTTTACAATATCTTTTCAGTTTAGTTTAATTTAATAATTAGTGCCAGCATTTTTTGTTTTTCACTTTGTCATTAAGTACCTTTGTACATAGAAAACAGATAGTTTCCAAAGCACATTACCATATTAATTCACCATCTATAATTAACTTATAATTCATACAATTTATACAGGGCATTGTTATTTACAAAACAAGTGCTTCATTAATCAATTTATTTAATATATTAACAATAATTAGGTAAACAATCAGTCACTGGCATGAGTTTCTAATAAACTCAACAGGTTAAACATTACTCTGATAACAACCTGACCTATAGGTAACCTGATTCTTCCAGCGAGGCATTACCAAAGAGGTAATACCTCCGGCATTCAGTTTGATGAATTGGCAGTTGATTCTCTGGCAGTGACGTCACCTCTTTACATAACTCATTAATTATCACTGCACAATTCACTTAATTTTCTTTTCTTCTTCTCTCTATCAGGTTACCGGCATCCTCTCATCATTTTAATTTCATAATTGAATTTAAACATCGAAGTCTTCATAATATGCCTATCTCAATCTTGTTTACGGTCAGGTTCTCAGTTATTTATTTTCATTATTCCTATCGTGCCCATCTTATTTCTTGCTCTTGTACCACAGCGACCTTGGCCAGTCGTTGTTACCCCTACCTACCGCCGCCTTGCGGAGTCCCTTTAAAATCTATTGCTATAATTATTCATTATGCCTCCTAAGGAGCCCAATTATGTCGCCAAGGCAGCGACCCTCGAGCGCCGTCTCATAGCTATCAAGCGAGACGTATTATTTGTGTCCCAGTTCAGGACGCATGAAATAAAAGGCGATGACTCATATCGCTTTCAGGCAAAATTATCTTTTGCAAAAGAGTGTTGGGCTGAGTTTAAATCCGTATGGGAGCAACGGGATGAGATCCAGGTGTACTTAGATGATGAACATCAGTTTCCCAATGATCAATGGCTAGCATTGTGGGATCAGCTCCGCGATGAGCTTATCGAAGCAGATAGCATCCTCTTAAAGCTGCAAAGATCATCAGAGTCGCAACACGCTGACACATTTAGTCAGTCATTTAACACTACCCTGGGCGGCCCATCCAAGCCTTCTCTCCCAAAAATCCAGATACCCACCTTTAGTGGAGATATTCTGCACTTCACTCATTTTAAGGATACCTTTGTCTCCATGGTTCACAGTCAGCCCAATCTGTCAGGTATCGAGAAGTTTCATTACTTGTTGTCAGCCTTAAAAGGTGAAGCTGCATCCTTACTAGCAGGCTTTCCCGTAGAGGAGCAATTCTACGCTCAGGCCTGGAACAAGGTCCTAGCAACATATGACAACCCCAGAATTCTTGCCAGTCTTCTTATAAATAAAATACTGGAATATGACAGCAGTAGGTACAGAGGTGAGCAGCAGCGTTACGAGGCATTTCTTAGCTGCGTTGCTGACAGCGTGGAAGCTTCAACGCACTAAGATTAGAAGATCCATGTGCCTTCGTCTTGGCGACCTTGTCTCTTCGCGCGCTTGATGCTGGAACCAGGAAGGAATTTGAGTTGTCCCTCAAGTCAACTAAAGACCTCCCGAAACCCAATGACATATTCACCTTCGTGAGACAACGGAAAACAGCGTTAACAATGGCTCAAGATTCTCGCATCTCGGGAAGCTGTAGCAGCGCAACTCATTCTTCGCCTAGAGGACCAAGGGACCCTAACAGAGAGTCACGAAAATATAACTCAGTTGCCTTTCACACCTCTAATGTTCCCAAGGAACGCTCTTCAGCTGCCAAGCAGAATCCGAAATCCCATGCTCCAGGAAAACGTCCAACATCAACTCATAGGTGCCCTCATTGCAACTCAACGCACCAATTATACGGCTGCTCATCTTTCCTGTCTCTAACCTCGCAAGAAAGAGCGGCTCTTTTACGATCCTGGAAAATATGCTGCAATTGTTTGAAGCCAGGTCACGCTACCAGGGATTGCAGATCCCGTTACACATGTAGATTCTGCAGAGCCAAACATCACTCCATTATTCACGAAGATACTGGAGATATAAAGACCACCTCTGAAAATCAAACCATGCAGCCAAGCAGCTTTATTGGATTTGGTTCCTCTCCTCTACCCTCTCCATCCAGTACTGAGGTACTTCTCGGTACTGCCAGAGTTTTGATCAAGGGTCATCGTGGAGATCTTCACTTCCCTGGACTTCCTCTGCCCTTCCTCTGGACTCCGGCAGCCAACACACCTTCGCGACCACCTCGCTCGCCCACAAGATGCCGTCATCACCCCATTTAAAGGTAATATCTTTGGCCTCGGAGAATCAGCAGTCCCGAAAACACAAATAAAGGGTACCACTGCGTGCTCAATAGTCGCTTTGCAGAGGAATCGGGAGTTTTCAATCACCGCAGTAGTGGTCGATCGAATCACAACATTCTTGCCTAGCAGCAATATTCCATCAAATGTTAGTGATGAGCTGATGCAACAACCGCTCGCTGACAGCCAGTTTGGTGTCTCTGGCCCCGTTGATCTGTTGATTGGTGCAGACCTTTACCCGCAGATCATTACTAGTGCTCCTCATCATTCAGGAAAACATGACCTCTATCTAGTCCCAACAATGTTCGGGCTAGTGGTAACGGGGAAGCTCAGTTCTCGAATATCCTCTACAACTTGTTCCTTCTTCCTAGAATCTCTAGGAGAGGTGAAGGCACAGCTACACAAGTTTTGGGAAATCGAAGAGCCCACCTCTGCCAATCGAGGCGACCCCGAAGGAACTACTGTGAGTGATACCAATCCATCACCTTTTGGTACCTCCTCAGCTGGTCCGAGAGCTCCAGGTTTCAGTGGAGCTAACAGTGTTCCATCCTTTGGAAGCGCACCAGCCTTTGGTAGTAGTTCTTAAGTACCAGCAATTGGCCCTTCCTCTGCTCCAACATTTGGGAATGCTTCAGCAACTCCAGCCTTTGGAAATCAGGCTCAACCTAGCTTTGGTAGCCAGTCGGGAACATCATTTGGCAGCTCTTCTACCTTCGGCCAAGCATCAGGCACCCCATCTTTTGGCACTCACAATACCTTCACTGCCCAAAACCAAAGTACTCGAGCCTTTGGTAGCAGTTCAACCAATACTTTTGGAAACACATCGGTACCTGGAACTACACCTGCTTGTGGCACAGATCCAGCGCCAGCTTCTGGAAATCAGGAAACCTCTAGACGCCGGTTTCTTCCCTCGTCCGCCTTTTCCCCTCTGACGAGGCAGAGCCGTCAGAATAATAATTCGCATGTGGAAGTAACCTTTTCATTTACATTTCATTTATCACTCATTACACTTATTTATTTTCACTTTTGGTTTTGTTTCGTTTTTTGTTTTTGTTTTTTAAACAAGTTTCCTCATTTAATTTATCTTTCACAATTCAGTTATCTCCCTTTATTATCCATTGCAGAGAATGGAGCCTTCGGCGACAAATACATGTCCTATCAATCATGTGATCCAGTAGTATAGTTTTTGTTTATTTTGTATTTATAAATGATACTTATTATGTTATGCATTTTGAACCTCATATGTACGTATGTATGTACGAGATACGTATTCATATTTGTATATCATCATTTATTGGTTATACTATAGGGACATCAGTCTGAGTTTTCAAGTAAATTAGCCAAGCTTAATTTAGGTGGGCGGCTTTGTTCATGGAACGAATTTTTGGCAGTTTCCAAGATCCCCCCTAGCGCCATCTATGGAGAAACTGGGGAACTAAATCCCTAAAGGTAAAAGTTCACCTGCAAAAATCATGCTTAGGACCTGTAGAGTACCTGTAGAGTTCAGTGAGTGCACTTAGACTGAAAAAGTACTTCTGTTTTTCATGAACTTAATTTCCTCTACAAAATGATAGAGTAGAACAGACAGGCAGCCGCAGGGCAGGCGGCAAGGGGTAATAAAGAATGGCCATTTTTACCGAAAATTAGCAAGTACATATTCGCCAACCTACAAGTGAGAAGATTATTTTAACTTTGACTTCAAATTATCCACATCAACCATCTCATCGTTCAACTGACTTCTAATACCTGTATTTAATAATTTTAATATGTACAAATATAACTTTTATGTTTCCAGCAATTTAATTAATATATTTTATACAGTCCACTACCATTCTTTTCTTCTATATATTAGCATGCATTCATTTCCTTTCCCTTTTTTATTTTATTTCATATTCTAATTAGTGTTGGTCAGACCGTGAAGCCGATGGCCAATACTAAACAATCCTTATTGTACGATGAAAATGGTTTTAGGATGAAGTAATTCTTGCAAGCATTTATAAATTAATCCACTTCTTCTAATAAGTGTTGGACATTCTTGAACCACTTTCTAACATTGGCTTCAAAAACACAAGCGCTGGTAGAAAGAATCGGCCGTGGTCCAAACGATGATTTATAAATTTATCACTTAATCTGAAGTTGCCAGAGGAGCCCTAAATCTTTTGTATGCTGATTTAATAGAAAAGCCATCCTTTATGGCCTTCGAGGAATCCTCTAAATCCTTCTGACTATAACTGGTTATAAATGTTCTTAGGTATACTAGTACTTGTACACACACAAAAAAGAAAAGAAATTTACTAGTAGGAACTGACAGAGTCAATAACTAGTCATTGAAACCAAAAACTAGTAATTGACACCCCATGTCAATATCTAGTTACACTAGAATTAAAGTTAAAAAAACATTACAGATTTATCAGGAAGGCCAAACTATCAAAATTAAAACAGAGCCGTCAATATTTGGAAAAAAAAATCATAATTTAGTTATTGACATGGGGTGTCAATAATAAAATTCATTGGAAAAAATGACCAGTTATTGTCACACCTGAATAATGATATTTAAATTGATTATTTTAATTTGAAATCACTCCAGACACTTCAATTATAGATAAGCAAATGGAATAAACTGAAAAAGCTTGATTAAAAAAGGTGTAGGAAGAGAATAGGTACAAAACTATTGGAAGAGAATCCTTATGGAAATCAGAAGGTTGTAGCCATTAAAAGGCTACCAACTGAATTCACGAAGGTATTAATTGTAAAATCTTCCCTGTGGTTAGTTTTCTAAACACTTACCTCCTAGATGACTTAGAGGACCATTCAAACATTAGATTCATGTATATCTTAAAATAAAATTAGGACTTGTTCGCTTATTTCTTTAAGTTAAAGATTAGGGTGTCAATAATTGTACTGAGTGTCAATAACTGTCTGGTTTACCCTATATTTTAACATCAATGTTTTGACAATAACAAAGTTGTTTTTAAGATCGATGTTTTGGACAAAAAGAAATATCTTTATAATATCTACAATTTAACAATAACCAAGTTGTTTTCATCATCGATGTTTTTGACAAAAACAAGTACATTAACATCGATGTTTTTGACATAAAACAAATATGTTTTAACAATAACCAAGTAGTTTTTAACATCGATGTTTTCGACAAAAACAAATATGTTTTCAACATCGATGTTTTGGACAATAACAAGCATATTTTAATATCGATGTTTTGGAAAAAAACAAGCCTGTTTTATCGTCGATGTTTTGGACAAAACATCGATATGTTTTAACAATAACCCGGTTGTTTTTAACATCGATGTTTCGTGCAAAAACAAATATGTTTTCAACATCGATGTTTTGGACAATAACAAGCATATTTTAACATCGATGTTTTGGAAAAAAACAAACCTGTTTTATTACTATTACTGTTATTGTTTTATTACTGTTTTATTATGTTTTAACAATAACCCGGTTGTTTTTAACATCGATGTTTCGTGCAAAAACAAATATGTTTTAACATCGATGTTTTCGACAAAAACAAATATATTTTAACATCGATGTTTTAACAATAACAAACTTGTTTTCAACGTCGATGTTTTGGACAAAAACAAGTATATTTTGGACGAAACAAAAATGTTTTGGACAAAAAACAACAATATATATGCTCCTAACATCGATGTTGTAGCTATAACATCGATGTTTTAACAATAACAAACTTGTTTTCATCTTCGATGTTTTGGACAAAGACAATTATATTTAAAAATCGATGTTTTGACTAAAACAAATATATTTCATGATCGATTTTTTGGACAAAAAACAACAATATAAATGCTCTTAACATCGATAGTTTAGCTATGAAAAACATGTTTTTAACATTGATGTTACAATATACTTGATTTTGTCCAAAACATCGATGTTTTAAACAAGTTTGTTATTGTTAACTCATCGATGTTAATAACATCTTTGTTATAGCTAAAACATCGATTTTTTTTATTGTCCAAACATCGGTTATAAAATATATTTGTTTTTGTCGAAAACATTGATGTTAAATACAACTTAGTCATTGTTAAAACATATTGGTTTTTTGTCAAAAACATCGATGTTAAAATATATGTGTTTTTTTCAAAAACATCGATGTTAAAATAAATTAGTTTTTGTCCAAAACATCTATTTTAAAATATATTAGTTTTTGTCCAAAACATCGATGTTAAAAACAACTTGGTTATTGTTAAAACATATTTGTTGTTGTCCAAAACAATGATCTTAAAACATATGTGTTTTTTTCAAAAACATCGATGTTAAAATAAATTAGTTTTTGTCCAAAACATCTATTTTAAAATATATTAGTTTTTGTCCAAAACATCGATGTTAAAAACAACTTGGTTATTGTTAAAATATTTGTTTTTGTCAAAAACATCGATGTTACAATATACTTGTTTTTGCCTAAAACATCGATGTTTAAAACTTTTTTGTTATAGCTAAACCATCGATTGTAAGAGCATATATATTGTTGTTGTTTTTCCAAAACTTCGATATTAAAACATATTTATTTTTGTCGAAAACATCGATGTTAAAAACAACTTTGTTATTGTTAAAACATGTTTGTTTTTGTCAAAAGTTTTTTATTGTAGAAAAAAAAAAAGGTCAAGTACTAAAAACATCGATGTTAACAATTCCCCACAAACATCGATGGTCGTAAAACATCGGCTGCGTAACATCAATGTTTCAGAAACATCGACATCGATGACGCATCCCTACTACCCACCCAATAGTCCAAATAATTATTTAAAATATCAGGAAAGAACCTTTCTATTAGTTCCTTTTTACGTCTCTACAACAGTACAGAAATTGTGTAACTATCTTTATATATAAAATTTAAAAAATGTCAGCGAAGATTAGTAATCCTTTATTTATTAACTATAATTTAAAGTAAAAAAAATAAATTTAATTCCAATTGAATACAGACTTTTTCTTCCTTTTCAGGAGAGGTGTAATTAACTATGAATGTAAAATTCAAAAAACGTCAGCGAAGTTTTGTAATCCTTTCTTTAATTTTAAGTAGGCTATTATTTGGAATGATATTTTGGGGTGAATTTCACCAGAATACATTTATTTACTTATCTAAAAGTTGATATTAGTGTGAGCCACAGCAAAGCGTTTCAGGGTTTAGCTAATAATTGGAATAACATCAAAATAAAATGGAATCCAAAAAATACAAATAAAATAGTTACTTCCTGTGCTTTTTAAATATTATTTTATGTAAAAGTATCAACTTTTAGATAAGTCTAATATAGTTATATTAGATATAACTAGATAAGTATATTCTGTTAAAATTTACCCCAAAACATCATTTCAAATAATAGCCTACTTTAAATTAGAGAATAGATTACAAATCTTCACTGACATTTTTTTAATTTTACAAATAGAATAATATTCCAAATAATAGCCTATTTTAAATTATTAAAATGTAATTACTTTTCTAAAAAATGATATCAGTGGGCCACAGCAAAGAGTTTTAGCATTTGCCAGTAATTAGAATAAAATACCAATAAAAAATGAAAAGAAAGCAAAAATATTTACAACTTTGAGAATTTATTGTAACCTTTTCTTGATTTACTTATTTTTTAATGAAAATTAACAATAAATACGAAGATTTGTATTACTATTTGTCCGTGGAAAACAATAATGTACGAACAAATAAATGCACTCATATAACACAGTTTATAACGAAACCTGTATTCAGACATACAATGTCATGCTGTACAAAAGCATGCTTATAAACAAAAAGGTTATGAAATCGACATATGACGCCATGTTAATTAATCCACGACCTAATGTAAGTGCAATAATTCGCTATAAAAGAAATATTGTGGTCAATAATCAAGATAAAAACTATCCTATCTTTTAAGTTGGACAAAACTATACACATTGAGCCAAATTTCATTAAAATCGGGTGAGTAGTTTCTGAGTTTACCTCCGACAAACATCGGGACACGAGATTTTTACACATATACGAGCAGACCCTACCACGCGTTGCTGTGGCTCAGTAGCTATAATGCGTTGAATTAGTTATATCCTATTTTTTTATACAGGCAAAATTCACTGATAAAGAGAAAAGCGTTTCAGCTAATCTAAAAACCAACATTTTTTACGTCTCATATTTGACTATCGTAAGTATTAATGATCCATTCATTTAGAACTTACTGGATTACTTACTCTAGCAGAAGCGAGATTAAATATAAATAACACATATGAGCCCCTTAAAGCACAAGTGGTGTAACTCCAATTTTTATGTTTTGTGATATTAAAGGGTTTGTTATGTTAAAACGTTTTTGTACTACTTGTTTCACCAGACCACAAATTAATGCAGAAATATGGGAAACTAGGAGTTACACTGTTAGTGCATTAAACATAACACAGGTTTTCCTACACGGTACAATGCCTAAAAAAAAAAAAAAAAAAAACGAAAATTGGAGTTACACCACTTGTGCTTTTAGGGGCTCATATGTTAAAGGAACTAATAAATAATATAATTGGAATAGAGTTTGGTAAATCACAATAGACAGATAGCAAAAATGTACCAAATTAATCTTTTGCCATTGAAATAGGTTATCAAAATGTCTTTTGCTAAAACAAATAGATTCGATGCTTTCCCCACACATGAAAAGGAGGCATATTATTGCCCTTGGTAAAGACACGGATTTTCCAAGTCCAAGCCAGAAAAAATAGATTGGGCTACTGGATGTTACCCACCCTAAATATCGAACGAAAATGAAGTATTGTGTCAATAAATCAACTTTGTTGGAATTGTTGGATCAAGTTGTTGGAAAATTATAGAACCTAAAATAATCACATTCAATTGTAGTATAATAAGCATTTAATTTGCAATAAAAGAAATATTGAAGTAAATAAGCAAGATAAAAATTGCCATAATACATATTAATCAAATTCAGAATATTACACATCATGATTGAGATATTATATAAGTTTACTTAAATATAACTTTAAACAGGTCATGATAGTATAATAAGCACTTAATTTTCAATAAAATAAATATTGAGGCCAATAATCGAAATAAAAACTATCCTATCTTTTAAGTTGGACAAAACTACACACAATGAGACAAATTTCATCAAAATCGGTTGAGTAGTTTCTGATTTTACTTCCGACAAACATCGGGACACAAGATTTTGATATATATATCTTATGTATTATATATATATATATATATATATATATATATATATATATATATATATATATATATATATATTATATATAAAATTCTCGTGTCACAGTGTTAGTTACCATACTCCTCCGAAACGGCTAGACCGATTTTTATGAAATTTTACATGCTTAGTCAGTAGGTCTGAGAATCTGCTACTATCTATTTTTCATACCCCTAAGTGATAAGGGTTGTCCACTCCTAACATATTTATTCATTTTTTTTGGACAATTTGTTTTTTTTATAATGTGGCATTAAAAATACATACAACCCTAAATTTTCACCCGTCTATCACCAACCTCTATTTTTTAAAAGTCATTTTAGTAAGATAATCATTTTTCATCCCGCTCGATCACTGATCAATTATCACTTGGCAGAGTTGGGCATATTTAAATAAAAATGTAATCATGATTATGACTATTAATCAAAAATGTGAATAATGATTGTAATCATCATTCACAAATCATTCTTTAGCGCAGAATCATTAATCATGAATTGTATTAATCACTGGTCGTGGAGTATTTATGAATATAATGTATTTAACAATCATGAATGACCATTATTCATTATTAAGTGTTAGTCAGTAATCATGATTAAGAAGAATTCATTATTCTTGATTACTAATTACTCATTAATCATGACTAATGGGAAGAGGACATCAGGAATAATGGGGGAAAATGGGGGGGGGGGAATTCACTATTCATGATTACAGATCATTCATTAATCTTGAATACTATAAATTCATTAATCATGATTACAAAAAAATCACAATTCTGAGTCTTACTAGTCATGAATGATGATTGAAAATTTGTTTCCTCTTTCTATACTTGTCAATAGACCTTTACTGATACCCATTGGAATTAGGGTCTAATTCTTTACTTGTGACTTCTAATGCTGTTCAGTTGACTACACCCACTCTTAGGACTTGTCCTTGCTCAATAGGAAATCTTTTAATTCAGAAATGCATCCTCGTATTTTAAATTTAAATGAATAATGATTATGAATATATCATATTCATGATTGATGAATGGTGAATATTTGTTATTCATGATTGATGAATATTAGGCATTCATGATTGATGAATATTATAATAATCCTGGCTTATGAATATATTTTATTCATGAATAATGACTCACTGAGTTTATCAGTATTCGTTAATCATGAATAATTGAATACCAGTTATTCATTATTAATTTCAAATGAATACCATAAACACTCAATAATCATCAAAAATACTCCGCACTGATTATGAATAATGGTTATTCATTATTCATCTGTTGTATGATTACAATTATTCATATTCATTAATCATTATTCAGATTACAATTTGCCCAACTCTGTCACTTGGTAAGTTATCCCCGCCAGTTGAGCCTAACATTTAATTGAAACTTATTACATGGTAACATTCTATCAATGTCATTTTGTCACCCGTCATAACAAATTGTAAACAATTCGTATATGCTTATAACGGAGTATATTATTTAAAATTAATAAAACTATAAAAAGTGCTGTGCGGAATTTACTATACACTATGTTGAGTAAGTTTGAAGAAAAACAAAAGGAGCAGCAATATCTCTCAACAAAAAAACAGCAATGTTTACTTGCGATAACGAGCTCCATAGGTTAGTTTACCAGAGGAGTTTTACTCGTATACCAATACACCGTCATGACACTACAGCACGTGTGTGCAGACAAAAGTTGAAGTCTTTAATGATTTTTATTACTAAATTAAATGTATTCGGTCCCATACGTTGCTGGCTGTATTCGGTTGAGTGGTAAAAGCGAGGATTACCTCATGCACACAATTTGGTTTGGTTAATCGACAAAATCCGACCTGAAGAAATAATATAATTTCAGCGGAAATTCCAGATCCGTACAGTGGTCCAAAAAAGCTGAAAATGGGAAAAAACCTAATATCTATTATAATTACTTTGCTAGCGGCTTGGAACCACTCGTAGATTGATTTTTTGAGGTGCCGAATCAGTGCAATGGGACCACCAGACATGGGCGGATCCAGCCGATCGTAAAGGGGGGGGGCTGCAGTCCTAAAGGGGGGGGGGGGGCTGCAGCCACACAGCCCTTCATTTGGATCTGCTAATCAGCTTTTTTACCTTTATGTTCCTTTCCCACAACTAAAATTATACTTGTTCTGCACAGGGTGGCGGGATGGCCGAGTGAGTAATCGCGTTAAAAAATACGCGTTGCCACGGACAACCAGACATAACATTGAGAACCAGAAAAATTTCGAAACCCGGAGCCAGGGGAAATTTAATAATACTGGGCATTAATCCCCCACCCTCTCCCCTGGCCCGGGAAACCCCGTATAGCCTAAACGGCGAGGAAGGGGAGGACCCAAAAAAAAAAAAATTATACTTGTTCTGCACATCATTTGTTCTTTAACTTGCTTCCTTACATTAAGGAAAGTCAAATTCTATCTTTTAATGACCTCAAATTTTCCAAAGGGAGGGGCTGCAGCTCCCGCAGCCCCCCCCCCCCCTGGATCCGCCAATGCCACCAGATCAAGTCCAAATTTGAGGTCAAAAAGTGAAAAATATCAAAAATTCCTGCTTGATATAGTCTTATATGTTTTTTAAGGAGCCGAATCTAATGAAATCAATATCACCGAAATCAGAGTATCAGTCCAAGTTAAAATTTGACGTGGAAAATAAAAAATTGAATAGATTTTTTTTTATTTAACATTTTTATGTACAATAATACAAATAGGATATAATTATTTAATCTTGTTTAAATAAATTGTATGCTTCCTTTGTTAGCTCTTTTTACTTTCACTTACCTATATATGAATTATAGTGTAAGGGAAAGTATTGCGATCGTGAAAATTTCGACTTCCAGTTTTCAACGGAACTGAGTCCAAATGACAATGTCCCGCGAAATGGTCTGTGTGTGTATATGTGAACATACTAGCTCAAAAACTATAAACCGTACGAACCTGAAATTGGGTATTTGGTCTATGGATATGCCGCGATGTGACAGCAAAAATTTCATCAAAATTGGTCAATCCGAGGGAGTACTTTACTTAAAGAATTTTATCTAATATTTACGTTTTTTTCGATTTTCTTAAAAACGGCTCTAACGAGTTTGATTAAACTTGATATTTGATGCATGTATGTGCCTGCGATATGACAGTCAAAATTTCATCAAAATTGATTAATTGGAGGGGGTACTTTACTTAATGAATTTTGTCCCATTTTCAGGAGTTTTTTTTATTTACTCAAAAACGGCTTTCGCGATTTTGATCAAACTGGATATTTGATGTATGTATTTTCCCGCGATGCGACAGCCGAAATTTCATCAAAATTAGTGAAACTGAGGGGATACTTTACTTAAAGAATTTTATCCAATGTTTATGATTTTTTTTTTATTAACTCATATACGGCTTTGATGATTTTTATGAAACTGGGTATTTGATGTATGGATATGTCCACGATGCGACAGCCGAAATTTCATCAATATTGGTGAAACGGAGGGGGTACTTAATTTAATAAACTTTTTCTTATGTTCACGCGTTTTTTTTATTTACTCAACAACGGCTGTAATGATTTTGATCAGACTGGATATATGCTCACAATGTGGCAGACAAAATTTCATCAAAATTGGTCAAATGCAGGGGGCTCTATATTTCATAACTTTTTTCCAATTTTTACATTTTTTTGGAATATCTCAAAACGGCTTTAATGATTTTGATCAAATTAATCATTTTTAATCAAAATTAAGTCATCTTTTTTATATTATTTATAGAAATCGCAATTAAAAAAAACATGTCGATTTCTAATGTAAGTAAGTTGGTAAGTGAAAGTTGTGTGATGCGCGCATCGCACCAGATTTTTTCTACATTCATTCAGTTATTTTTGTTTGTATTTGTTCTCTAAAGTACACTAAATTTTGTTATTGTTAAATAAAAGAATTTACTTCCGATAATTCGGCAATGCAAGCATAATACTCAAGTCGTCTGATTTTATAATTATCTTGTAGTTGTTGAAAAATTTGTTTAGTTACTATGAAAAAATAATTTCCATTAAATAACTAGAACATCTTTATTCATAAACAGTCGTGTGTCATTAAAGTCGTACTGCGCATGTGTGGGCTAAACGTGTTTTATGAGTTAAAGGAATATTTTTCTTCTTTTCACCTGTATATGTTTACTTGATTTTTTTCATATTTCATATTTAGCCATTTCTTATTTTTAGGCGTAACGAGAGGCAGTTAATTTCTCCATATAAACAAAAACAAAGATTAGGGTAGGTGTGGGCAAAGACCCGCATTTTTCACTTTTTCATTTTTCAACGAAAGGGGAAAGGTTAGTTTGCTTAGTTTAAGCATAGGTTAGTTAGATCTCGGAATTAGCTAAATGCCCATGATAATAAAAACCAGATTGCACCAATACGTCGCCGGAAATCCAACTTTTTGTTGAAAAAATAAGTGCGGGTCTTTGCCCCCTAAAAAATGGGGCAAAGACCCGAAGTGTGTGGCTTTGCCCTGATAAAAGGTTTTGTGGGGAAATACAACAAAAAGCATCTGTGAACTTTTGAATTAAAAATATATTTTATGAAATAACAGTACAAAAATATTTTTACTAAATACAGGGTAATTGTATATAAATATCAGTGGATAATGAACTGGGACAGGTCGATGGGGCGAACGATACCATTTTGTGAAACCTAGCGCTGTTGCTTTCTGTCGGTTTAGTAGATCTTTATTATTACATATAAATTTCATTATATTCATTATTATCATCTTTATTCATTACATCTTTATTATCAACAAATACTTCTTCTTTCGTTTCAGAAAATTTTAAATTATCCCGAAGTCGTTTATAATACACAACTTCATACCGACGTAACAATGGAACGAATTATTCTTTTTAACCTCTACTTTAACAAGAACGTAGTTCTTTATCGCAAGTATTGAAGTTGCTGTCACCTCATCTTCTGTGGATTCCTTATCTAAATCTGAAAGAAATGAGTCAAAATCCGAACTAGTGTTATGTAGGGAAATCGCACCTTCTGACTCAGAAGAGCTAGATTTAACCCTGTTCTTTTAATTTTTTTTGGCAACACTTGCTTGCGTGATTTTCTCATTGACAGACGTTTAACCTTCTTGCCTCTTAATGAACAAGGAATTCACCATTGAACACTAGGGACTTTTAGGTCTGCGTGGACTTGCCCCTTTTAGAGCGCGGGGCTTTGCCCCATTTTCACTCTTCCAAAATCACAACTCCTCCAACAATGTAAACAACTGTTAAGAAGTTATTTGAAACACAAACATGAAGCTTAACTAAGAGGCTAATAGCTGTAAGTTTGTCTTCAGAAATACCTCGAACCATCTTTGAAATAATTGACTTAAAAAAAGAAGAAATATTACATGAGAACAGAGAAAAATAAACTTACCGCATTTTCTCGGTCAACATTGAAGCTATTGCCGCCAATTTTGGTAAAGCAAAAACCAGGTGCCTAGTGGACAAAATGACAACTGTGAAATTTTCCTCCAAAACCCTACTGCGTGTCTTTGCCCCGTGCGGGTATTTGCCCCCACCTACCCTATAGGAAAACCAATAAGGCCCCTTCCATGTTTAAGCCGCCTCAGAACATTTTAATAATGTTAAAGTTTACCCAATATTAAAGAAAACAATTACTGTGTGTGTGTGTGTGTGAACAGACTAGTTCAAAAACAATAAACCGTACGAACCTGAAATTGGGTATTTGGTGTATGTATGTTAGGGTGTTCCTTATAGGTAAAAAATTTTAGATATCGAAATGCATACCTCCTAATTATTTTTAAACTACCCAGACTTACTTAAATACAAAATTTCATCTTCCTACGTCAACGTTAACCCGTGCCGACAGAACTCTGAAGATTTTGAAAATTGCTGTTTTTAACCCTTCCCGTTATATAAATCAAATCAAATCTAAATCAATTGAAATATTAATTAAAAGAAGATAAAATTACAGATCAGGCAGAATATTTTCTTTTGAGGGTCAATTTTTTACAGTCTGGATACAGATTTCTATGCTCTTGAACAAGGCGTAGTAAAAATTGCTTTTGCTCTTCCTTTACAGTGATAAAACTGAAAATCTTGCATATGTTTTACAGCTCTTTCAACCGTATCATTAAAGAAAACACTTTTCCTTTTCGCCTCTGAATAGGCAGCATCTTTATCCCATGTAGAAGCGGGTCTCTGGAGGAAACTCTTATTAATTTTTAATCGAGAAAATAAATTTGTGTTCTTGACAGACACAAAATCACTAAATTATTTTCCTGCAACAATAAATTAGGCAGTATTTTCAACAATTTATTAAAAACAGTATAAAAATAGTACTATTTATTGTATTCCTACTTACTATACAAATAATCAGGCATATCTTCTTCAGATGGAATGTATCTCTTCCCAGAATTATATAAACTCTCTCTTTGGAAATGCACTACAATTTTTGTTTTGGTTTGCTCATTAACTTCATCGAAGAGTTATAAAACGGAAATTTCCTCTGACAAGTACCAAAGATGTTGACTAAACTTGCTCAGGGCTGCTTTGGAGATCAATTTGTCAACAGTTTCATATTCCTTAAAAAGCACAGTTCTTGACTTGGTGCCTTCACCGCCAGACTACAT
Organism: Aelia acuminata; assembly: GCA_911387785.2. Classification (NCBI taxonomy): domain Eukaryota; kingdom Metazoa; phylum Arthropoda; class Insecta; order Hemiptera; family Pentatomidae; genus Aelia; species Aelia acuminata. The sequence goes on from OU426979.1 coordinate 96,403,994, forward strand.
CCAAGCCATGGTTTTAAATATGAAACCGCAATGAATAAGCAGACGTCTTGAAGTGCATGCTTATCCTTGGCGCTAAATTTAAACTGGGATTGCAACAAACATATCTTTAAAGAGTAAATAGCTTTAGCCATCCACCTTGCTTGATGCATCGCTCCAGGAGGTCTAATTTTAATTTCACTATCTCCTCCAAAGAAAATAATAGATAGTTCAATCAGTTCCCGATAATCGTCACGCCCAATGTTTTTTTGCAGTTCTTGATTATAAAATATCAACAAACCTATTGTTGTATTACAAAAATGTCATGTGACGATATCGGTATATGTTTCAATGGCAGCAGGATTAAAAGTTTTCCAGTTGTCTCTAAATTTTTTGAACATTGGAATATCAGGGCTACTTGTGACTTGGTGGATTTTTGTTTCGAACACACATTTTAAAACCAGTTCGTAAACGTGGCAAGCAAAGAGTAGTAATTCGCTGTCTAGTTTTTGTTCCAAAAGTACACAAGCTCCTTTCAATCGCCCTGTATTAGACGCGGTTGTGTCACAGCACATTATTTGTACTTCGTCATCGAGGTTCCAGTCATAAAGTGCGTTCAACACAGCTTTAGCTTGATCCTGGCCAGAAGAGCTCTCCAGTTTGGGTACAGCCAGAAGTTGTTCCTTATTTCCAAATGAAATTAGAATTGGCAGGCGTTTTTCTTTAGAACTTCTCACGTCAAGTCCAGGTAATAATTTTCCATCCCAGTGAACGGTCACCATTTCAGGCATATTATTCTGAAAATCTGATTTATAGATATAGATTCCACTCTTTATTTTCGACTCTGTGTGCGAATGCGTTGATAGACGATTTGTTTAAAGGAAAATCATCACAGCTAAGATCTAGTGCTTCTACTACAGCTTGAAGTATATAGACAGAATCCCTTATGCTTAATTGACATCTGTCTAAAGCTGCAACTAACTTAGGCGTGATAAAGTCTTTCTTTTTTTTATAAGTTTGAGAACTTACTATTTGAGAGGTGGATGCTAAGGGTTCCTCAAGGCTTTCATCAGAGCTGGTAAGCTGATTGTGATGTACTTGCGTTTGAATAGAATTTTGCGCAGTAAGAGATGACGATAAACCTCCGAAACGCATTTGCTCACATCTTTTTTTCTCTTCATTCAATTTCCTTTGTCTTGCCCTTTCTTCTTTTACAGCTAACTGTTTGTCTACACCCGCTAAACACCCTGGATGCCCTGGTTCTCTTTGTTTTTGTATAAATATTTTATCTTCTTCAATTTTCATCCGTTTCAAAGCATCAGCGTGTGCTATATCAAATAAATTATCTAAATTGTTCTTAAAGTCCTCCTCATGGCACTTGTAAATAACTTGTATTTTTTTAGAACTTTTTTGCAGCCCCCTCCTAGCATTGTGAAGATCCAAAAGTTTTTTTTACGCAGTTAGGATGGTACAGCTCTGGTAGGGATTCTAGCTCTTCCCCAAAATATAATACACTCCCGAATGACCCGAATGTGATTAGTCAATTTAACTTCACGAATGTTATAAAATACTTATAAAAAAGTACTGCAAGAACTTGACGATTAGACAGTAACTTTACGCCTGTTATTTGATAATTTACTTCACCAACTAAGAAAACAGATTTTTTATTGCTTCTTAATCCCACTGCCATCTTTTAAATGTAAAACAATACGTATTAATCGCGAGAATAATTGAGAATAAATGACAAATGCAGTGAATACGCACCGCTACTGCCGCGCAATATGTATGAACATTATTCGAAGCAAGTCGGCACGGGTTATCGTACTCCAAACAAGGTAAAAATCTATTTCCGAATGTTTTAGAGTCAAATGAACAGAACTAAGACCTTTAGAAATTTAAAACTTTGAAAAATAAGGGACGCCCTAATGTATATGCCCGCGATGTGACAGCAAAAATTTCATCGAAATTGGTCAAACGGAGGGGTTACTTTATTTAAAGAATCTTGTCTAATTTTTACGTTTTTTTTTTCGATATCCTCAAAAATGGCTCCAACAATTTTGATTAAACTCGGTATTTGATGTATATATATGCCCGCGATGTGGCAATTAAAATTTCTTCAAAATTAATCAATTGGAGGAGGCACATTACTTAATAAATTTTGTCTCATTTTCACGTGTTTTTTTTTTTATATTTACTTAAAAACCGCATTAACGATTTTGATCAAACTAGATATTTAATGTATGTAAATGGCCCCGATAACACAGCAAAAATATCATGAAAATTGTTCAAACGGAGAGGGCACTTTATTTAATAAATGTTTTTCCCATTTCTATGTTTTATTCGATTAAACGTCTTTATAAGTACAGTAATGAAAAATGATTACAGTATAAAAATTACAGTATAAAAATGATTACACTCAAGAAAAAAAAGTCCATTGATGCTCTTCACAGAACTGCAAAACTCAACATTAATATGAGCATTGTACGTATTGCTCAGCAGAGGCGAACATGGCATCACCCAACCATTGTCACATGATTGAGTACGCAGCTCTTTGTATCGGTTCCCTGTCAGAAGAGGCTCATGGAGAGTAGGAACAAATATTATAAGCAGTACAGGGAACATCATTCCAGGAAGATATCTAGAGTCGCAACAAATGAAGATGTTTTCCACCAATTAATTGTAACAAGCGACCCAAATATTACGGATTTAAGGCCAGTATACAAGTATAAAAAGAAAAAAAACTGGTGCGATGCGCGCAACACACAACTTTCACTTACCAACTTACTCACATTAGAAATCGACATGTTTTTTTAATTGCCATTTCTATAAATAATATAAAAAAGATGACTTGATTTTGATTAAAAATGATTAATTTAATCAAAATCATTAAAGCCGTTTTGAGATATTCCAAAAAAATGTAAAAATTGGAAAAAAGTTATGAAATATAGAGCCCCCTGCATTTGACCAATTTTGATGAAATTTTGTCTGCCACATTATGAACATATACATACACCAAATATCCAGTCTGATCAAAATCATTACAGCCGTAGTTGAGTAAATAAAAAAAACACGTGAACATAAGAAAAAGTTTATTAAATGAAGTACCTATGTACCTATGTATTATTCATAAAGATTTAAAATTAATGTGTACACATTATCGCTCTCATTTATTAGCAGAGTGGGTGTATTCGAATCATGATTTGATTTCTAAATTTATGTAGATTAGCTTCAATATAAAAAAAAAAGATATAAAAATGAAAAAAAAAAATGTTATTAAAATACTTAAAAAAAAATTAAAAAATGCTATTGGAAACAATTTTATGTTTTATTTATTTTTTTTCTGCACAGCGAATGTGTGCTTTGGTCACTGGCGCGGTATTGATTTACCCGTAAACCAATGTATGTTTGTTGGTCACTGGCGTGGTATTGATTAACCCGTAAACCAATGTATGTTTGTTGGTCACTGGCGTGGTATTGAATTACCCGTAAACCATTTTGAATGTTTTGAATAAGAAAAAAATATAACCTCCTTGATGTACCCTCACCTTGACGCGGTAAGGAGGCTTAAGTCAAAAAAAATGTTTGACGAACAAAGAGGGGTATAAAAGCTGTGGTACCCTCCTGCCACTCCCGCAAACATTGATTGAACTGCTTTGTATATGTATGAAACCTTGATAGGTCTGTTGTCAGCTAAGTTGTTTTGGAGTCTTTCCGTAACTAGCACCCACTTACGGTAAATATGGCTGATCTCGTATCTCTCCTCAATGATGCTAACCGAAAACGTGAAGAGATAGCGCGGATTTCGGATATGGTATTAGACTTGACTTATGAAGTTGTTAAGTTCCAAAGAATTCTAACGATATACGGTGTAGCCGTCGTCGCACAATTGAAATATCATGGACCTACAAACCTATTTGATAGTCATCCAAAATATGTTTTCTTACCTAAAATATTTACTGAAATTTTGACAAGTGAAAACATTGATGAATATAATTATACAAAAAGAAGAATTAATACTATATACCGAGGAATGAGCAATGGCAGACATGAGGTGGATTTCGTATAAGTTGGAATATTTAATTTGTTAGAAGTTAAGTTTGTTTGCATGTTGGTCACTGGCGTGGTATTAATTTACCCGTAAACCATTTTGTATGTTTTGAATTAGAAAAAAAATTAAAAAAACCTCCGTGATATACCCTCACCTTGACGTGGTAAGGAAGCTTAAGTCAAACAAATTGACGAACAAAGAGGGGTATGCAATGCTGTGAATTATTAATGAAATATATAAACCCCACACATGCCATATTTATTATATATGTCGGTAGAAAAATATTTTTTAAAATTTAAAATTGACTAAAATACTATTCACAACCTCCCTAACCTCATATAGAAAAGTTAATGTAAAAAAAAAAAAAATTATAAAGAGGTCGGTATTCGATCCCATGATCTTGATGGTATCCCATTCCTGTGGATGGTAGAAGTGGGTAAACGAACAATTCCCAGCTTTTGAACTCTACCGAAACCACTTTTTCCGAATTGAGTCTACGCAACAGTGTTAATCGTGTAAATTCGTTTACTGATACATAAGGTAATTTCCAACATAGCTTCGATAATTCAATTTTGGCTTTCTCTGCCGCAGCAGTAGGTCTAGATATGTAACTATTGTCATCAGTCCGACATCTAATGAGAATTAGCTCTTGTTTAACATTAACAATAATTTTTTGATAATCTTCTGCGAACCCTAGTACTTGTGATAAGGGGATACACATGTTGAAGTAACCGTCATTCGACACATCAAGTGAATCGGATGCAGGACAGCACCAACCGAGATGCTCCACAGAGGATCCACCCGGTAAAGACAACATCCCTTTTATAGTGCTAGTAATCCCCAAGTTGCGAACTCTATCTATTTCAACTCCACATAATTCATATCGAATTTCATCAAATAAATATGCCAAAGCATTATTCGTTAATTTAGCCGATGCGGGTACAGCTTTACCATCCTCTGTTAAAAACCGTCCCTCGAAATAAAGAAAACTTCTAGATGGTAGAGTCATAATATCCTGATGCTGGACTAATATTCTAATTTTATCACCTCGAAGTAGTTTAGTCGATGAGTAAGGGAAATAGGAATCCCCTCGATAGAATCGGTCAAAGCAGCAGTTGAGCCTAGATCAGTTATTTCCTCCATACTACACGATAACCTGCCAACTTGAGAAACTCAATATTTTCTTTTGTTAGAGATGTTACTCCTTTGAAGTCGGATGGGGGAATGAGCTTTTTTCCTGAATTATCTTTCCTTTTATACACTCTCCGAAAGTCTAGCCCCATTTTTTTAGATAATATTAGAAAGAAATAATAAACACAAGTGCCCACAAATGTTTGTATCGGGGTCTTGATATCTTTTACTAATGAAACTTATCCGACAATCCTTGAGATATTTGACTAGCTCTGAAGGAGGTCCTCTGTTACCAGAGCTATCAAAGAATTTTACATATTTACCGCTTTTGTTATAGCATACCCAGTGCGTTCCCCGGCCCTTTATACTCTCTAGATTCAAAAGCTATCAAGCCACGGCTTCGATGGCAAGTTATCTCTTACAAAGACACCGCGGAAATGAGGGATCTTATGTTTTTTAGCCAAAGATATAAGATCCGTATTACTCAAACTCATGTTTGGTAAGGTCCTCAACATCTGATTAGCTTTATCGCTGAAGGCCCCACCGATTTTTTTCGGAGGACGAATAACACGAACATTCTTTTTTTCTTTAGTTTTATCCTTACCGATGTTATCTGTCCAAGCGTCGGTGGGCGACTGAGAAGGATGAATTTGCACCCCTATACATTTATATTCTTACTGCTCTCCCAGCTGTTATGCTTGGAATCGAAGCCTAACCATTTTACTAAAACCTTGTCACCTCTCCTTTTCAAAATTTTTTCAACTAAATAAACGTTTGGATACATTACCCAACATTATACACAACATCCCGGCGGAGCCAAATCTTTTCTCTTCAAAAAATAAATTATTTAAAAATGCTTTTATTTTTAAATGCTAACATGGAGTCATGACTTGAAGAACAATATGTTTTATGTACAAAATACTTTTTAATTTTTACTAGCAAACGGGTTTTCATTTCATTTTAAGATGTCATCATTTTCATTTTTTTAACCTGGCTTACTTGGATTTTTTTTTAATTTTTAATAGTAAACGCTAACAAAAAATCGTAATTTTTCGTTTGAATAAATTTTATTTACATCCATACATATAATATACAGTGAGAGAGATACAATGTATAAAATAAATATACATGTTTATATCTACTTTATTTTGTTATCTGCTTATTATGTTTATTGCCATACAATTATTTATTTAAATTATAAATTAAAAAATCTAATTATAAATTATATAATTAAAGATTATAAATATCGATTTAATTTTTATTTGTAAAATTAGAAATAATAAAAATTTTTACTTGATAACTTGTTATTCTTTACATTATTATTTAAATAATCAATATATATTATAAAGCAAAGTGTACAATGTGCGTGCCGATAAGGCTCAAAAACCACTTCACGTACAACCAAGAATGTTATGTCGTCGTTTGGCCATAGGACCCCTAACGGAAAAGAAGGTTTCCGTTTTTCTCTTAAGGGTGTGAAATTGAAGAAAAAGCGACTGGAATTTTAAGACTCTCGCACCATGTAATTAGCCTAACTGAGAACGACACACGAGTTTGTGAATGAAACATTTAGTTCGAGCTCCAGACTACCAAGAAGCGCTAGGGTGCGTTTCACTCAATGTTTATTGTTCATTCATCCATCCAGTTTATTTGTAAAGGTTATGTATTTTTTCACCTGTTCTTTTTAAATTACTAAAAAATTAAGCGAAAATAATTAGTTTGTTTTTGATTTAAGGCTTATAACATTTCATGTTATCAACGCCTAATGGTTGGTTTTTTTTCCGTATATTAATTAGTTTTTCCTTTGCTTTCAAAATAAAATAATGATTTTACATCTCTGCAATAAATTAGAAAACCAAGTGTATTCCTTAAAAAAATAATTTTCTCATAAGAAGGCTAATTGGCTAAGAACACATTAAATTTAATCAATTTATAATATACACTTAAGTAAATTTAATGCATTATGAGTGAACATTTCTTAGTAGTACAGTGAGGGAATAAAATCAGACATACAAAAAAAAAAGGGATAAATTGACCGAATATAAATCGAAAATAAAAAGTTTGAAGTGTTCTTATTTTAGTTATGAAAAAGTTGGTTTGATCACCATTCCATTTAAAATTTCATGAAATTTTGGTTTTCACTTTGTAATAGTAATAAGATTCCAGATCTGCAGATACCGCTCAAAATATGGGTGTATATGTCAAGGGAGTTTGAAATGGAAGAAAGGTCTTAAAAAAAGTTTTTATGGATCTTCGGTAGTTTCTATACTTCTGGATCTTATAGGACCATCACAGTAGTAGGCGCTTAAGTTTATTTTTTTTAACTGAGATGTCAGATTTTGCTGCTTATCTGCTGACTGCTTAGAATGGGCTTAGAGGATTCAGAATCACAGAAACCATCAAAAGCGATGCATAACTCGACAAAATTTAATTGTTCATTCACCATTTTCAACCCCCTATAAAGTATGTAGGGTTCTTTATTTGGGCGGACCTTGCAGATCTCGAATCTTAATACTGATACCAAGTTAAAACTGAAGTTTCAAGAAGGTGCCAATTTTTTTCTCTATTTCCTTTAATTTTAAAGTGTTTCTGTTATTAAAACTACCACACAATTACCGGAGCGAAGCCGGGCACCCTAGCTAGTATTATATTATATGACAATATATTATATTATTATAATATTAAATTATCCCCCGGATTCCTTTCCTTTTTATGTTCCTTGGAGAGTAGTTTAACTTTTGAAAAGGTGGAGACAGAGGTCTACATACACTGGTGGAATTTACTCTCGGAACCGTTAGGTGGAACTGGAACGGTTAAGGGAACCTAATACGCAGTCGGAACTGGAACGGTTGGAGCTAATACGTCATTTAAACGTTCCGTAACATCCCTAAGGAAGGGTAAAATTAAGGTAGGGAATTAAATTAAATAAGACATATAGGTTTAAACATCCTAGTGACACCAGGAGCTATCGGGCTGGGAGAGAGGTGTCTAAGACTGACAAATTAAGACTGATTAATGTTGGGCAAAACGGCCCTATTTATACCTCAAGGGACAAACAATTGACCAATCACAGCCCTGCACTGTATAGTTAAGAGGATAGGACCTGGTATCTTTAGGCTTTATTTTATTGTTTTTATGTTTTTACAAGCCATTATTTTCAAAAAGATAACAAAATATAAAAGAATTTATCTTTTAAAATAGATTTTAAATTAAATAAGTTCGTAATGTTTGAAAATGTAGTTGCCGAATCGGCCACAGATGGCGCATGTGTTTGTTATATACACTCTTACGGAGGCATTGGCTCCAGCTGATTACAATCCTTATATATATATAAAAATCTCGTGTCCCGATGTTTGTCTCTCTATTTCTCAGAAACTACTCAACCGATTTTAATGAAATTTGGCTCAATGTATATAGTTTTGGCCAACTTACCGGACCGGATAGTTTTTAACTTGATTAGTGATCAAAATAATTCTTATATAGCGAATTATTGCAAATACAGTAGGTCGTGTTTCGATTTATTAACATGGCGTCATATGTCGATTTCATAATGTTTTTGTTTATAAGAATGCTATTGTAATACAGGTTATCATTATTATAATTGTGTATTGCGTTATGTGAGTGCAGTTATTTGTTCCTATATTATTATTTTCCACAGACAAATAGTAATACAAATTTGTATTTATTGTTAATTTTCATTAAAGAATAAATAAATCAAGAAAAGGTTACAATAAATACTCAAATGTGTAGGTACTTTTTCTTCCTTTTCCTTTTTTATTTGTATTTAAATTAAATTACTAGCTAAGCGCTGAAACGCTTTGCTTTGCCCACCCTGATATCAACTTTTAGTATAGTAAATGCATTTTAATAATTTAAATTAGGCTATTATTTGAAATAATACTCTATAAATGTTGTAACAGCACCTACTGTCATAGGTGTAACCTAATAGAAACCTGACTTGGGGAGTCAGTGTTGCCAAAAATTAGTGAAAATTAGTCAATTGGCTACACTGCGGGTAACCAGTCGTAAAAACTCCCTCTCAAAAAGGGTGTGTTTTGATTAGGTGTTGTGGGATACTTTGTGATTTGCTAAAGAACTGCATAATTAAGACTTTAATATTATATTTTCAGTTAATTTATTTAACAGAAGTTTCTTTATTTTCATTATTCGTTTTGTTATTATTTAAATACAGTGTTTTTTTATTTTACCAAACCTTTTTATCATTTTTATCCCGAGATCTAAAATGTAAAATTTAAAAAATGTCAGTGAAGATTTGTAATTCCTCCTTTATCAACAATAATTTAAAGTTGAGAAAATTTAATCCCAATCGAATAGAGGCTGTTACTTCCTAAGTTGTAATTATCTTTAAATGTAAAATTTAAGAAATGTTAGCGAAGATTTTAATCCTTTCTTTAATTTAAAGTAGGCTATTATTGGAAATGATATTTACTTATCTTTAAATGATTGTTGATTAAGAAAGGATTACAAATCGCGGCATTTTTTAAATTTTACATTTAATGATTATTACACCTCTACTGAACAGGAATAATTGTTATTTGGGTAACCTCAAGTTTCAGATTTATCCGCCATAAATATGAGAGTACTACTGCAAAATAATCCATCGGTAGATATATTTTTTAAACAATTGCTCTATATTGGAAACGGTGAAATAGAGCTAGCTGTATCGAAATTCAAAATTTATCAAATTACCAGAAAATTCCTGAACTGTTGTAGAGACGAAAAATGAACTGTCTACGAAATATAAAGTGTCTTTCCTGATATTTTGAACAATTATTTGGACTACAAGTGGCTGGGTAGTCGTGCTATATTGGCAGCAAAAAATGTTGATTTCGATGAAATAAACTTCCAGAATCAATTGACAATGTTCTAGATGTAAACGAAGCTGTAAATTTCCCATCTGAATTTTTTAATTCCCTGGATATACACCCAAACAATCTCCAGTTGAATATTGGCTCACCGATCATTCTTCTTCGTAACTTAAATCCATCTCAATTGTGCAACGGTACACGTTTGGTCATTAAAAGGATCACAGGAAATGTTATTGAAGGAAAAATGTTACCTGGAAGGTTTACAGGAGATATCGCCCTGTTGCCACCTATTCCCTTGGAACCGACAGAATTTTCAATAAAATTTAAAAGGCTTCAATATCCTATTCGTTTGGCTTTTGCCATGACCATAAACAAATCCCAAGGGCAAACAATGTCCACTTGGACTTTGAAAATCCGTGTTTTTCCCTTCGGCAATGGCATAACTCACGTGGGAAATGGGTATCGCCTGCTCACGTGAGTGGAAACCATCAAATCTTTGGTTTGTGTTAAAAAAAAAAAACAGGTTAACCCAAAACATTTTAAACAAATTAGTACTTGAATAAATAAAAATTCTTAATTGTATTATGTAAAAACCTCTTTAAGAAGAGATTTATTATCACTCAAATATGTTGCTAAATTAAAAGCTTCAACACACCACCCTCCTACCGAACACTTATTAGCCGAAGGGTTGGGAAATCGAGGTCTCAAAGAAATTGAGAAAAACGCCTATCAAAAGGACATATATGACGCGTTAACCAAGATTGGCATGACCCTGAGCAAAATTTAACCCGTTGTTAAACTAACAATACCAAGTTGAAGTAGTGTTAGGCCAATAATCAATAGATCAATGGCTGAGGTTATCAAAACTTACTTCAGTCATCCTTTTTAAAATTAGTGGAAAAATATAGCCATTTCGAGTTAGTTTATACCGATCCATAAAAAAAGGGCGATAGTGTTGGCAGCTCTGTGAGTCGTAAACACAACCAGCTCCTTTTTAATCAAACTACATTGAAGTATGAGATGTAAAAAATAAAAAATTTAACTTTCCTATATTCTTTACCAAATACTTTTAAATGGTGTAATGCTCTATTCTCAATCACGTTGGATTTTGATTAGCTGAAAGGTTTTCATCTTTATCAATGAATATTGGTATTATTGTATTTGTTTAAAAATATTAGGATATAACTACTGAGCCACAGCAACGCGTGGCCGGGTCTGCTAGTAGGTTATATTTTCATTCACATCTGTTTTTCAATCATAATGTCATTCTTTAACATTACTGTACTACATTATAAATACAATTAAACAAAATAAAAAGAATATTTTACTATTTACAGTGAATAATAACTAAAGAACAAGAAGGTTATGTTATTGATAAGAATATTGTATCTAACATTTAAATGAAAACAAGTATTGGTTACTTTCCTTTACTATTAAATATTATTAAATGACATTATCTTATTTTAATTAACCATTTAAATAAATACAAGTAATGAGGTTCTAAAATAAACAAATACTAATATTATTTCAATAAAAAAGGTTTACCTAACTGAATTAATATTCAAAGATAACAAGATTACTATATTATCACTTATAAGAACTATGAATTATTAAAAAAATAAACTTCTTTGTTAGAATCAAACCTATAAAAGTACTATTTACAGTTTTGTTTTAAAAAATACTCTTGGGCCTCCCTGACTATATTACATTACCCTCTTATGTGTTAAAAAAAAAATTATTTTTAAAATTTTTTTTTTTTAACTAAAAAATTTTGGTTTTAACACATTTACAAATGATTAAAATTATTAAATCATAAACAACTTAAGTTTTTAAATAAACATTTGAACCATTAAAATTTTACAAGTTTAATTTACAATGATCCTCTCAATTGATTAGTTTTTCAAACACAAGTAATTACATTTTTCACAAATAACAAATATCATAAGACATGTGGAATTCCATCGACATTGTCCTTGAAGCCATTTCCGAAAAGACTATCATCTGGTCACTATTGTTCCTTTATCTTCACCTTTCCCCGAAGATAGCTTTGTGGATCTTCGACTTCTTCTTGTTGAATTCTGCTGTCTGTAGTGACATCCTGGTTATGGATAATTACATCGGGTCTTGTCTTCTCCATTGGCTTAGACCACCTTTCTGTAGTCGAATCTTGAATAATTTTGTCGTTCTCAGCGATATTTAGTTTGTTTGGTGTCTTGTTGACTGGTTTAGATATCCTTTCAACAGTTCCACTGAGAGTTGACGAACTAAAATCTTCTGGCAAGTTTTCTAAACTGGATTCCTCCTTGTTCTTCTGAATTATTTCTGGTTTTAAACTTGTTATTTCTTTCACTGAATTTATTTGAATGTTACTCTTTCCTGGCATTATCTTCGTTTCTTGGCATTCAGTTTCTTCATTAAAAGGTTCCTCATCGTATGTAGAATAATGAATGTATTCTTTATTGTAAGCTCTACCACCATATGGTAGCTCTTCTGATGTGTCGTAATCGAAGATCAACTCATCGAATTTCGGTCTTGATCTTTTTGCTTTCTTTTTAAATTTTGTTGGGGGATCTCTATGATTTAGAGTTATTTCCGGTTCTAGATGTTGAAATTTTCTTCATTAGTTGTATTTGGTTCACGTACATTATTTAAAGACATATTTTGAGTAAGGTCTTCTAAATCATACTTCTTCGATTGTCAGTCCTCTTGACTCTCTTCTCTTCTATTAGTAGAAAATTTATTTATTTGATCCCCTATCATAAGGTTTCATATCAGTTTTGAATTGATGATTGCGTATAGCTTCATTATTGTAATTTTGGTGTAGGTTTCTTCCTTGATCATTTTGAAAAGTATTAATATCTTTCATAATTCTGTTTCTTCCAAACCTGTTTAATACTTCAAGAAATCCATCGATACTCTTGATTTCTTGATAAAGCATGATTTCTTCTATTGTTTTCCCAAAATGCCGTGCCATAGATTTGCAAATAAACTCTTCTTCAAGCTTATGTTCACAGGCCCGAGCTCTTAAAACATATTGCAGAAGTACTGCTGCGGAGTTAGATTAGTGTGGTAATAATAGCTCCCATGATTTCATTCTTCCCAGAATATAGGATCATATTTTCCTTTCCAGAATCTGTTCAAGAATTCCTCACTGAAGGCATCAATTCCCTTTATATTTGCTTCCTGCATTAACCACCATACTAAAGCTTCATCTCTCAGGTGTTGCCTTATGAAATCTTGGAATAAAAGCGTATGTCCCCATAGGTGGTATTGAGTTTTCAAAGAATTTATAAATTCTGTAGGGATATCCTTCTTACTGTTTCTGAAGAAAAGAGGTTTCTGGGGTGAATTATTATTTTGTTGTATTAAGGTTGAATTCAGAGCCTTGAATACGTCGGTGACGTTTTCTTTGTCGGCGCTTGTGCTCGGCATGTTACTTATGTTGGTCTTTGGTCTGTCCGAAGTTCCCCTTTCAACCTGTTCAACTCTCTTTGATACGTTTTCTTCCAGCAGGTTTACTCGGTACCTTAATGCTTCCATATCATTCTTTAAATGATTTATGTCCTCCTTCCTTTCTTCATTTTCCCTGTTAAAATGTTTCTTCAGATCCGTGGTTTCCACCTGATTCTTTTCTTCTAATAATATTAGTTTAGTTCCAACATCCTGTTCCAGATTATTTAGGCGGTCTTCATTTTTTCTTATCTTATTAGTCATATCAATCTGTACTTCTTCTAATCTTTTTCCTAATTTTTCTACGACTAAGTCCATTTTGTCACTTACATTTTTAAGTTTTTCTTCCAATTTTTTGGATTGGTTTTTAAATTCTTCTGATATTACTTCTCTCATCTCTGATTTTGCCTCGAGAGATCGAATTTTAAGACCTTCCGATTGTTTCTTGATTTCTTCAGATTGTTTCTGGATTAACTTTTTCATTTCGGCCTTTTCTTCAAGAGCTTGGTTTTTAAGGCTTTCTGATTGTTTCTGGATTTCTTCTGTTAGCTGTTTTGTTATTCTAGCGAACATCAACTCCATCCACGACTCATCTCTTCCAGAGTTTGTCTCTGTCTGTGTTTCTTCTTGACAATCTTCTACCTTCATTCTTTTTCTGCCCGTACCTTCCTTTCTAGGTCTTAGATTATAATTTTTGATAGCTGTAGCCCCTTTTTCATTACTGTCTTCTTCAATGATACTAGTCGCTTCTTCAAAATTTTCTTGGTTCTCCATTTCTCTATTAGTATCTTCTGGTTGTAGCTTCTCCATTTCTTCTTTTATCAAAGGTCGGTTATTTAAATCGTAATCCTTCACAAGGGATGCCAAATGTAATATTTTTTCTGAGCTCAATGTCTTCTATCCCCACAAGGGATGCCAAAATGTAATATTTTCTAACTTCAGGGGGCTTAAAGATTCAATAAGCTCCTAATCCTCTCCACAGATGTCTCCACAACAGTGTCTATAATAAAATTATTTATGAGAGAGAGAGAAGAGGAGGGAGAAGAGAAAGATAAAGGAGCCAGAACAGAGGGCCAACCAATGTTCAGCTTAAGGTGTGAGGAATAACGAAGATCCTTGCCAGAGCAACGCTACCCTTTTACCCCGAAAGGTAAAACTGATCAAAGCTAATTCCACGGGAGAGACGCACAGTGGGACGAATCGCCAATCTAGGGGGAAATAGTTTACATCAACGAAATGAAACAATCTTGTCGGTCTCTTGAAAACAGTAGTCTAGCTAAGGCATTTACAAATTATTAATCACTTTAAGCAAGTATTAACAGAATAATGGGGGTTTGAATACGGTAGTTCACTCATAATGCTTAGTCAGCTCATTTCCAAATTATATTGTAAAATCGATAGAATCATAGAATGTATCGTGTTTTTTTGAAAAAAATTTATGCTAGGCAATAGAAGACGATTCAGAAATTAAGTTTATATAAGTTCTTGGTTCTTTAAATGTGGATATAGTACAGAGTACCCTCCTTTCTTTTCAATAGTCGATAAGCTATATTTTTTTCTTATAAAAAAAGGGGTTACTAAAAATCTACACCGATCTACACAGAGATATTTATACAGAATATAGTCCACACTATATAGAAATAAAGTATTCATTATGAACTGCTAATACCTGCTAATAAAGGTGTGCGTTTTTTTTAAATATATAAATCTCTCATTGTTGAGAGCCTACATTTTTAATATTTTGAGGCAATACGAAGGTGCTAATGAAATTTATAGATATATAGTAAACCAGTTTAATTGGAATAAATTACGGCAATATCCGAAGCTATAAAAAAACGAGATTCGTTGACCCTTAAGTACAAAAATTAAAAGCAAATGGCAAGATTTTTCCCTTTTTAGGAATAAGAAAGAAATAAAGCAGGAAAACAACAGTATACCTTAGGTATATACAAACCATTAATCCCTTAAAACAAATCCCAACGGAATAACAAAAGAATAAACACGCCACATTCGTCACAATAAGTCAGTTAATTTGAACATCTTATTGATAAAGCGGCAACATAGATCAGCGAATTTCATATTGTTTTTGGAAAAAAATTTATACCACAGTATGGAAGACGATTCGGCAAGTAAGTTTATATGTATTTGGCTTTTTAAGTGTGATGTACCCTTCTTTATTTCCAGTAGTCCACTTAGTAAGCTACTTACTTTAAACTACTACTTATTTAATTATTGTTAGTAAAAATGCGATAACTAAAAATCTATAACGACTTAAATAAATAGACAGATATTTTCATAGAATACAATTAACATTATATAATTACAAATTTTTCATTACGCATTTTTTATTCCTGCTAATGTGTGGTACGGTGTTTTTTTCCAGGTGTAAACGTGTCATTATTGAGATCCGATATTTTTAATATATGGGAAAAGCACGGAGGTGTAGATGAAATGTATACATATAATATAATAAACCAGTTTTCATTAGAAGATATTACAGAAACCTCCAAAGCCATAGCTAAACCTAATCTGTCAGCTGTCATAGCTATATTAAAAAGCAAATGGAAAAATTCTTATCGTAACCGGGATTATTTTTTCTGTAGGAACAATGAATGGTTGGCAGGTACGTTAACACTTCAATTTAAAAAAGATAACATTTCTAATAATCCAGTCAAGAATCCGATAGGCCCACCATTGAAAAATTTTAAAGACTGCTGTAGAAAAACAAAAAGAAATAAACTGATGGACTTGCTTGCTACGAGAACTTCAGAGGAGCTAGTTTTTGCTGCCGCAACGGCAGTAAGAGATGCTGGGAAAAGAGATGCAGCAAAAATAATAACTGAAGTTGCATCATCCTCAGCAGAAGTTGCCACCCAAATAAAAAAACTTAAAAAAAATGATTGCAATGTTGAACCACGTTCTTTTTCAATAGAAGAAGCTCTGGCATTTTTCATTGATTCAAAAATGTCTAAAAAAACCTATAATATTGCTCGTGAAAGAGCGATAGGTATAGGCCATAATATTTACCCCTCATATTATAAAATAGCCAAGGCTAAAGTAAATTGCTACCCCAACGACACTTCCATGAGTATTTCAGAAACTCGAGTTGATATTAATCTACAAAGTTTATTAGATTTGACTGTTAAAAGACTGATACTTTCGCAGATTGAAACTTTTGAGGAAAATACTGCTATGAAATATCACTTAATAAGCAAATGGGGAGGAGATGGCAGCTCCGGACATAGCAGGTATAAACAAAGATTTGAGGACACAAATGATGATGATGATGTCTTTGGTGGCATATTCATTTGTGCCATTAAAATTACACGAGTGGGGGAATGAAAATAATGTAGCATGGTCTAACCCAGTACCTTCTTCTACACGTTATTGTAGACCTTTATTACTTTTATTTTCAAAAGAGACTGCCGACGTTACCCGAAGAGAAGTCCAAAAGATCCAAGATGAAATTGAATCGTTAAAACCTACTAAAATATTAATAAAAAATAAAGAAATTACGCTTGAATATATATTTTTGCTCACAATGGTTGATGGTAAAGTGTGCAGCCCTCTCACGGATGAAAAATCAAGCCAAACTTGCTATATATGTGGAGCAACTCCTAAAGCGATGAATGATCTACCAGGCGTTTTATCCCTAAATTGCAACGAAAATAATTACCGTTTCGGTCTTTCAAGTTTACACCTGTGGATTAGAATCTTCGAATGTTTTTTTAATGTTAGTTACAGACTAAATATTAAAAAGTGGGCTGTAAGAAGTGAAGAAGATAAAATTGAGGTTAAAATAAGGAAGTCAGAAATTCAGATCGAATTTAAAGAAAAGATGGGTTTGATCGTCGATAGACCGAAACCTGGTTTAGGTCCTACAAACGATGGAAATTCTGCCAGATGTTTCTTTAAAAATTTTGTCCTGAGTTCTTCCATTACAGGTATAGATGTAAATATTCTTTATAAATTTTATATACTTTTATCCGCAATTTCATCTGGTTACAATATTGATGTGCAAAATTTAAATGATTTCATTGCTGAAACGAGACAATTATACTTCGCTTATATCCATGGTATCATATGCCGGTGACAATGCATAAACTGTTAATTCATGGCGTTGAAATTATAAAATATTGCCTACTACCTATTGGTATGCTTTCCGAAGAAGCCCAGGAAGCCAGAAATAAAGATTTAAGGGGCTTTAGGGAGTTTCACACACGTAAGAACTCACGGGTTTCTACAAACAGGGATCTCATGAATATGCTACTGTTGACATCAGATCCTCTAATTAATACCTTTAGGGATGTACCACGAAAATCGAGAAACGCATTACCAAGAGATGTGCTTTCCTTGCTAATACCTACAGATGTCGATAACAGTAGGTTGATGATGGATTCTGAAGAAGAATCTAAGCTGGATTCCGATCCATCACATTCAGATGAATTTAATATATAATTTTTTAAAAATGTATTTTACGTTATTTTATAGATAATGTTTTTTCTTTTTGAATAACTGAAAATTGAATAAAAAAATATAAATAGAATTGCTCCATTATTTACAATTTATCTAAATAATTTTATATTGGTTTTTAATTTTTTTTTTTATTTATTTTTTTTTTTATTATTTTTTTTTTTTTTTTTTTATGAAACCATAGCCAAAAACCACTATTTTGAATTTTATTTATTAATTCATGCTTAAATGCAATTTTCTACAAACATTAACATAAAATAAGTCGCTTCCAGAATTATTTCCCCCTAGATTGGCGATTCGTCCCACTGTGAGACGTGGGCTTTGACAGCTCTAGGGTGCTTATCTAAGCAAGGCCACCTGGACAGAGGGCCAACCAATGTCCAAGCCCTGGGAGGACAACCCCCAGGATTCTATAGGTAGGGTGAAGGTAAAGAAGGACTGAAGATCCTTGCCAGAGCAACGCTACCCTTTTACCCCGAAAGGTAAAACTGATCAAACCTGATTCCACGGGAGAGAGGTGGGCTTTGACAGCTATAGGGTGCTTATCTAAGCAAGGCCACCTGGACAGAGGGCCAACCCATGTCCAAGCCCTGGGAGGACAACCCCCAGGATTCTATAGGAAGGGTAAAATTAAGGTAGGGAATTAAATTAAATAAGACATATAGGTTTAAACATCCTAGAGACACCAGGAGCTATGAGAGAGGTGTCTAAGACTGACAAATTAAGACTGATTAATGTTGGGCAAAACGGCCCTATTTATACCTCAAGGGACAAACAATTGACCAATCACAGCCCTGCACTGTATAGTTAAGAGGATAGGACCTGGTTTCTTTAGGCTTTATTTTATTGTTTTTATGTTTTTACAAGCCATTATTTTCAAAAAGATAACAAAATACAAAAGAATTTATCTTTTAAAATAGATTTTAAATTAAATAAGTTCGTAATGTTTGAAAATGTAGTTGCCGAATCGGCCACAGATGGCGCATGTGTTTGTTATATACACTCTTACGGAGGCATTGGCTCCAGCTGATTACAATAGGTTAGGGATGTTACGGAACGTTTAAATGACGTATTAGCTCCAACCGTTCCAGTTCCGACTGCGTATTAGGTTCCCTTAACCGTTCCAGTTCCACCTATCGGTTCCGAGAGTAAATTCCACCAGTGTAGGTAGACCTCTATCTCCACCTTTTCAAAAGTTAAACTACTTTCCTAGAAACATAAATAGGAAAGGAATCCAGGGGTTAATTTAATATTATAATAATATAATATAGTGTCATATAATATAATATTATTTAAATAATAATGATATTTAAAAAATAAGAATGTAAAGAATAACAAGCTATTAAGTAAACATTTTTATTATTTCTAATTTTTATAAATAAAAATTAAAACGTTATTTATAATCTTTAATTATATAATTTATAATTAGATTTTTCAATTTATAATTTAAATAAATAATTGTATGCCAATAAACATAACAAGCAGATAACAAAATAAAGTATGTAAATATAAACATGTATATTTATTTTATACATTATATCTCTCTCACTGTATATTATATGTATGGATGTGAATAAAATTTATTTAAACAAAAAAATTACGATTTTTTGTTAGCGTTTACTATTACAAATTAAAAAAATCTGGTGCGTGCGCGCAACACACAACTTTCACTTACCAACTTACTTAGATAAGAAATTGACGTGTTTTGTTAAATATCATTTCCCAAAGTCACACATTTTTCTACATTCATATCTTATTTTTATTAATCGTTAAAGCCGTTTTTGAGTAAATAAAAAACCCCGTGAAAATGATACAAAATTTATTAAGTAAAGTCCCCCCTTCGGTTGATCAATTTTGATGAAATGTTGGCTATCACATATTTGGCATATACATACATCAAATACCCAGTTTGGTCACAATCGTGAAAGCCGTTTTTGAGTAAATAAAAAAAACACATAAAAATGATACGAAATTTATTAAGTAAAGTCCCCCCTCCGGTTAATCAATTTTGATGAAATTTTTACAGTCATATCTCGGGCATATAAATACATCAAATACCCAGTTTGATCAAAATCGTTAAAGCCGATTTAGAGTAAATAAAAAAAGCACGTAAAAATGATACAAAATTTATTAAGTAAAGTGCCCCCTGCGGTTGATCAATTTTGATGAAATTTTTACAGACATATCTCGGGCATATAAATAGATCAAATACTAAGTTTGATCAAAATCGTTAAAGCCGATTTAGAGTAAATAAAAAAAACACGTGAAAATGTTACAAAATTTATTAAGTAAAGTGCCCCCTGCGGTTGATCAATTTTGATGAAATTTTTACAGACATATCTCGGGCATATAAATAGATCAAATACTAAGTTTAATCAAAATCGTTAGAGCCGTTTTTGAGAAAATCGAAAAAAACTTAAAAAGTTATTAAATAAAGTACCCCCTCCCTTTGAGCAATTTTGATGAAATTTTCGCTGTCACATCGCGGGCATATACCTAAACTAAATGCCAAATTTCAGGTTCGTGCGGTTTATAGTTTTTGAGCTAGTCTGTTCACACACACACACACACACACACACACACACACACACACACAGACACACACACACACACACACACACACACACACACACACACACACACACAGACCATTTCGCGGGACTTGGTCATTTGGACTCAGGGGACCCCAAAACGTGTATTTCCGTTGAAAACCGGAAGTCGAAATTTTTCACGATCGCAATACTTCCACTTACTATATATTTCATATATAGGTAAGTGAAAGTAAAAAATTAAAAAAAAATTCCAAGTAAGCCAGGTTAAAAAAAATGAAAATGATGACATCTTAAAATGAAATGAAAACCCGTTTGCTAGTAAAAATAAAAAAGTATGTTGTACATAAAACTTATTGTTCTTCAAGTCATGACTCCATGTTAGCATTTAAAAATAAAAGCATTTTTATTTTTACAGTTAAGAAAAAAGAAAACATTTTATTTTTAATTTGACTAAATATTTTTACAGCTTAATTAATTAGAATGAAATTGCTACAATGCTAATGTTAAGAAGAATTTAGGATTTTAATAAATAATGCCTTTATCGAGTTATAACTTCCCTATCCATTTATTGGTTTATCTAAAAAAATGTTAACATATTAATTTTTTTAAAGATCATATATTAGAAAAAATTGAAATTTTGTTTTATTTTATTTTAAATAAATAAAGAAATGAAAGACGGTGATGTTACAAAAAGAAAGATAAATAGAAATTGCTTCTTAGATAACCATAATATGCTGGCTTAAAAATTAGTTGCAATGTCAAATCAAGAATTCCAAACTAATTTCATGAACATTTGCACTAAGGCTCCATTCCGAAGAGAGCCTCGGAACTAATAAGCTAACAGCTCCGTTAGAATCAATGGGCGAGGAAAGGTTAAACAGCTCCGACCAGCCTCGGAACTAATAAGCTAACAGCTCCGTTAGAATCAATGGGCGAGGAAAGGTTAAACAGCTCCGACGAGCCTCGGAACTAATAAGCTAACAGCTCCGTTAGAATCAATGGGCGAGGAAAGGTTAAACAGCTCCGACCAGCGTCGGAACTAATAAGCTAACAGCTCCGAGCCGGAGCTAGTCTCGGAACTAATAAGCTAACAGCTCCGACTCCAGCTCCGTTAGAACCAATGGGTGGGGAGATATTAAACAGCTCCGACGAGCCTCGGAACGCATATATATTCACTTAAATGGTTTTTCAAATCCTTATAAATTACAGATTCTTCGGAGGTTATACTTAACATAACTCGTTCTTGCAAAATTTCATTTTCAATGCTATTAGTTAAATTATGAAAAATTGTTGGCCACATACTAATATTGTTAGAATGTATTCGGGTATTTACTTGATATTTCTGCAGCAATAAATTTATATTTTTAAACCAATAGACATTTCTCTCTATTGTTTTAAAAGCAAGAATATTTGTAAGGCTGTTTTGTGAATTAATAACTTTCAGGATGAGCTTGAAGTGTGCTTTTAGGGTATGGATATAAATAGGGCTTAACTTGGTTTCTGTTGATAATACATAATTCGGTGTGTTTGTGGGGAGTTTAAATATTTTTTTAAAAATAAAATGTCCGTAGTTTCTCAACAGTACCTTTGGCCACCCCAAACCTGAGATCCATAACGTAGTATACTTCTGCATACTGTATTAAAAATGTTTATTTTCGAAGTCAGAGGGACATCATTATTTTTTATAATATTAGACCGAAGTGAGTTTATTCCTGCCTTTGCTGCTGTAAGCCTTAGCTTAAAATGCAACTCCAGTGATAGTCTTGGGGTCAGGGTGATTCCCAAATATTTATAAGTTCCCTTAATTTCAATATCACTTCCTCCGAATTTCCACTTCTCTAGCTTAGAAAGCCTTCCTCCATTTCTAAATACTAATATACTTGATTTGGCCAGGTTTATTTTTAAGTTTAAGCACCGTTGGATCTGAAGATAGCAGAACTATATCATCCGCAAATGCTAATATTTTCACTTTTACGTCATTTATCATAATTCCACCCTCCAGTTCTGCGCATGCGTTGGCTCAACGTGTTTTATTTGTTAGACATATTGACCGCCCTAAAACCCCTATCCTATCCTAAAAAAATCTGGTGCGTGCTCGCAACACACAACTTTCACTTACCAACTTACTTAGATTAGAAATTAATGCGTTTTGTTAATTACCACTTCTCAAATGGACAGAACGGCTTTAATTATGAACAATGGTCTGTCATTAAAGGCGTACTCCGAGTTTTATGAGTTGACTGAACATTTTTCTTTGTTTTTCCTCTATATGTTTTCTTTATTTTAATCATATCTCATATTTAGCCATTTATTATTTTTAGGCGTAACGAGAGACAGTTAATTTCTCCATATAAACCAAAACAAAGGTACTTTATAGGAAACAAAAAAACAAACAAACAAAAAAGGCCCCTACCCCATTTAAGCCCCCTCAGAACATTTTAATAATGATAAAGCTTACCTGATATCATAGAACACTTAATTTTCATTAAACATGACGAATTTGATAAAAATCGTTAAAGCCTTTTTTCAGATCATCGAAAAAAAGGTAAAAATTGGAAAAAATTTATGAAATAAAGTGCCCCCTCCGTTCGACTAATTTTGATTAAATGTTGGCTATCACATCTTTGGCATATACATATATCAAAGTAAAGTCCCCCCTCCCGTAGATCAATTTTGATGAAATTTTTACAGTCATATCTCGGGCATATAAATACATCAAATACCAAGTTTGATCAAAATCGTTAAAGCCTTTTTTGAGTAAATAAAAAAAACACGTGAAAATTATACAAAATTTATTAAATAAAGTCCCCCCTCCGGTTGATCAAATGTTGGCTATCACATCTTTGGTATATAAATACATCAAATACCCAGTTTGATCAAAATCGTTTAAACCGTTTTTGAGTAAATAAAAACAACACGTGAATATGATGCAAAATTTATTAAGTATAACCCCCTCCAGTTGATCAATTTTGATAAAATATTTAGTCACATCTCGGTCATATTAATACATCAAATACTCAGTTTAATCAAAATCGTTAAAGCCGTTTTTGTGAAAATCGAAAGAAACTTAAAAAGTTATTAAATAAAGTACCCCCTCCCTTTGAGCAATTTTGATGAAATTTTTGCTGTCACGTTGCGGGCATATACTTTAGGGTGTCCCTTATACAGGGTGACATGCTACTCGTGTGACAAACTTCACCAGTAGATTCTCTACCATAAAATGAATAAAAAAGTTCATATTGACCATGGTCCGATTCTCAACCATTTCGGAATAAATTCGCTTTTTATCGAATTTGAAAGATATCACGACCTGGCATCGGAAAACCGTGATATCTTTAAATCTGAAGATTTCTCCAAAAAGCTGATAGCACCGTTGAAATCTACATTAATTGTTCAATTATAAAATGGTCATTTCAAAATTTTTAGGCCAATTTTTCGTGTTTTATTTCAGCCAGAACAACAAAATAAGTGAAAAATTTTATAAATCGAAAAAATGTTTAACATAATCCAGAGTTTATAATTTTAGTTTCAGAAGGCAGCAAATTTGAGGGGAAATACCTCATTTAATAACGCTTCTAACGCACTCTTCATTTTTTAATTTGGTGTTTCTAAGACCAAGATCTCGATGACAAAAAGAGAAAAACTGTATTCCCTAAGGCGTTTTTCAATCAGTGTTTAGGCGGAAGTTATTGGAGATATACTCATCGGTCCCTACTTAGATTTTCCGGTGAGATTAACTGGCCCAATTTATTTAAATTTCATCGAAAACACGCGGCATACCTTGCCAATTGTAAAGGACATTCCATTACAATTGAGGAGAAACATAATTTTTCAGCAGGATGGTGCGCCTCCTCACTCTTCTAGAATAGTTCAGGCGTATTTGAAGAGAACATTCGAAACGTGGATCGGCCGTGGTGGGACAGTTCTATGGCCACCAAGATCTCTTGATCTCAACCCCATGGAATATTTCTTCTGTGGACATCTCTAGGAACTGTTCTATCGCACTGAATTGACAAACATAGACTATTTGAGAGCAAGGATCTTCGCCGCTGCTGAAAAACTTCGACGTTTTCTCACTTTTGGTGTGACAGTTGGAAGTATGAAAAAACGGGCACCTTTGTGTATTGCAGAGAACGGCTTCCAATTTCCAACATAAATAAAATGATTAAAAATAAATTTATTTTAAAGATATTGGTGAGTGGTATTATTTTTTTTTTCAAATTTAAAATGTAAATTCTCTACCATAAACAATCTTTGAACCATAATTTTTACTTTCACTTACCTATATATGAAATATATAGTAAGTGGAAGTATTGCGATCGTGAAAATTTTCGACTTCCGGTTTTCAACGGAAATACACGTTTTGGGGTCCCCTGAGTCAAAATAACCAAGTCTCGCGAAATGGTCTGTGTGTGTGTGTGTGTGTATGTGAACAGACTAGCTCAAAAACTATAAACCACACAGACCTGAAATTAGGTATTTAGTGTTTGTATATGTCCGCGGTGTGACAGCAAAAATTTCATCAAATTTGCTCAAAGGGAGGGGGTACTTTATTTAATAACTTTTTAAGTTTTTTTAGATTTTCTCAAAAACGGCTCTAACGATTTTGATTAAACTGAGTATTTGATCTTTTTATATGCCCGAGGTATGACTGTAAAAATTTCATCAAAATTGATCAACCGGGGGGGGGGGACTTTACTTAATAAATTTTGTATCATTTTCACGTGTTTTTTTTATTTACTCAAAAACGGTTTTATCGATTTTGATCAAACTTAGTATTTGATCTATTTATATGCCCGAGATATGTCTGTAAAAATTTCATCAAAATTGATCAACCGCAGGGGGCACTTTACTTAATAAATTTTGTATCATTTTTACGTGCTTTTTTTATTTACTCTAAATCGGCTTTAACGATTTTGATCAAACTGGGTATTTGATGTATTTATATGCCCGAGATATGACTGTAAAAATTTCATCAAAATTGATTAACCGGAGGGGGGACTTTACTTAATAAATTTTGTATCATTTTCACGTGTTTTTTTATTTACTCAAAAACGGTTTTAACGATTTTGATCAAACTTGGTATTTGATGTATTTATATGCCCGAGATATGACTGTAAAAATTTCATCAAAATTGATCTACGGGAGGGGGACTTTACTTAATAAATTTTGTATCATTTTCACGGGTTTTTTTTATTTACTCAAAAACGGCTTTAACGATTAACAAATATGAGATATGAATGTAGAAAAATGTGTGACTTTAGGAAATGATAATTAGCAAAACACGTCAATTTCTAATCTAAGTAAGTTGGTAAGTGAAAGTTGTGTGTTGCGCGCACGCACCAGATTTTTTTAGATATCGAAATGCATACCTCCTATTTCTTTTTAAACTACCCAGACTTACTTAAATACAAAATTTCATCTTCCTACGTCAACGTTAATCCGTGCCGACAGAACTCTGAAGATTTTGAAAATTGCTGTTTTTAACCCTTTCCGTTATACAGCTAAATCAATGGAAATATTAAATTTGTTATGGAACATTTATAAAAAGAATCACTTAATGATTTTCCTGCAACAATAAATAAGGCAGTATTACTAACAATTTATTAAAAACAGTTTAAAAATAGTACTATTTATTGTATTCCTACTTACTACACAAATAATCAGACATATCTTCTTCAGATGGAATGTATCTCTTCCCAGAATCATACCTACCCTCTCTTTGGTAATTCGCTATAAATTTTGTTTTGGTTCGTTCATTAAATTCATCATCAAAGAGTGATAAAACGGCAATTTCTTCTGACAAGTACCAAAGACGTTGACTAAACTTGCTCAGGGCTGCTTTGGAGATCAATTTGTCAACAGTTTCATATTCCTTAAGCCCCTTTAAAAAGCACAAATCTTGATATGGTGCCTTCACCGCCAGACTACATCCAAGCCATTTACACATGAAACCGCAATGAATAAACAGGCGTCTTGAAGTGCATGCATATCCTTGGCACTTTTGAACTGGGATTGCAACAAAAATATCTTTAAAGAGTAAATAGCTCTAGCCATCCACCTTGCTTGATGCATCGCTCCAGGAGGTCTAATTTTGATTTTTTATATCACTATCTCCTCCTAAGAAAACAATAGATAGTTCAATCAGTTCCAATAAATGTTCTATTGCTGTATTGCAAAAATGTCGTGTGACGATATTGGTATATAGCTCAATGGCAGAAGGATTATTAGTTTTTCAGTTGTCTCTAAACTTTTTGAACAGTGGGATATAAGGGCTACTTGTGACTTGGTGGTTTTTTGTTTCGAACACACATTTTAAAACCAGTTCGTAGTAAACGTGATGGCGGCAAGCAAAGAGTGTAAAGGATATTAATTGTACATAATAATGTCATATGATCAGTTGTTATAAAAACATATGTTTTATTCAGTTTTTGTTTAATTCAAGGGAGTAAGCTATGCAACGGATATATGTATGTAAAATGTTGTTGAATAAAGATTATTTTTACTGTTATAAACTCTTTACATGGTGACAGCGGAATTCTGAACGATTGAAGAGTTAGCGCAAGCATTGCTGGAGGCGATAAAAAAGTCAAGTGAAGGGGCTTCAAAGGGGCAGTTAGAACAGCTTAATGTATTCTTAAAAAGAATGTTGATATCGCGGATGGTCTACTGGCCTTTAGGAGTAGTCCGGTTGATGGTGGTTACAGCCCTGCGGAATTGCTGTTTGGAAGAAGAATCAGGACATCCACGCCGACTAGGGGGTCTCAATTGGAGCCGAAGTGGCCAGATTTAAACGCGTAAAAGAAGACTCTGGAGGAAAGCAAAGCAAATTGCAAATTGTATTTTGATCGACGTCATGGTGCAAAGACTTTGGAGCCTTTGAGTAAAGGGATGAGAGTATGGATCCCAGATTGTGGAAGATATGGTACAGTGGTGGATTTCGGTGTTACTAACAGAGATTATATAGTGGATATCGATGGTAAAAAATTCAGAAGGAATAGAAGATTTTTAAAGCCTGTCTATTTCAAAGTCCCACCGGTGCCAGAGGAGGCCAATGAGAAGAGAGATAAACGTGAAGAATTTAGCACTCCCCATCGCAAGATAGAAAAGACGATACCTGATCTTCCAGTTAGGCGGAATGAAGACTTCGTAACGCGAAGTGGAAGAAGGGTAGTTCCTCCAAAGCGGTATTCACCTTAGCTTCAAAGAAAGGAGGATGTAAAGGATATTAATTGTAAATAATAATGTCATATGATCAGTTGTTATAAAAACATATGTTTTATTCAGTTTTTGTTTAATTCAAGGGAGTAAGCTATTTAACGGATATATGTATGTAAAATGTTGTTGAATAAAGTTTATTCTTATTGTTATAAACTCTTTACAAAGAGTAGTCATTCCCTGTCTAGTTTTTGTTCCAAAAGTACAAAAGCTTCTTTCAATCGCCCTATATTAGACGCAGTTGAGTCACAGCACATTAATTGTGCTTTTTCATCGAGGTTCCAGCCATAAAGTGCGTTCAACACAGCTTTAGCTTGATCCTGGCCGGAAAAGCTCACCAGTTCGGGTACAGCCAGAAGTTGCTTTTTTTCTCCAAATGATATTAGAATTGGCAGGCGTTCTTCTTCAGAACTTCTCACGTCAAGTCAGAGGGTTTAAGTCTCAGGAGAATCGATAGATGAATACATCACGGACTTATATAAGCTCCTGAATAGATGTGAATGGAGTTGTAATGAGTGCAAAATAGACCAAGATATTTTGCTTCTGAAATTAGTTACAGGCATGGCAGATCGTCATCTTTCCTCAGAACTTCAGTTACAGCCAAAATTAACATTTGAGATGGCTAGGGAAAGAGCTAGGCAGGCGGAACACATATAAGTACAACAAGATGCGATCAGGCGGCCTAATCGTCATTTTTCGAACGAGAAGTTTCCTGAAATAGAAACTGTTCACAATTTTAAACGAAAAGCAGTTTCCCCAAAGAAAAAACCTTCTACTTCAGGTGAGAAGAGATGCTATAGATGCGGGAGGTACCATCACGAGGATGATTGTCCATTCAGGAATGCAGTTTGTTTTTTCTGCAAGTGTAAGGGCCATATTCGGAGAAAATGTCCCCGAAGGAAAAAAAATAAGGAATTTGACGAAGTAGATCTCGAAAAGGTGGATCGATCATCGGAGTCAGATGAGGACATGGCTTCCAGTCGGGTCCGTCTTGATGCAATCTACTACACAAGTGGAAATGATGGAGGTAACCCATTTTATGTTTCTATTTTGGTCAATGGGAAAAAAATCAAATGTGAAATAGACACAGGGGCGGATGTATGTGTAATGGGTCTTGAAGATTCGAGACGTTTAAATCTAACTCCCCGACATACTAAGAAGGTTTTAAGGGGGGCAGGTGGAATTTCTTTAAATGTTATTGGCGTGTCTCAAGTTACACTAAGTTACGGGGAGCTAACCAGGGAGGAAGAAATTTATATTATTTCGGGCCAAAAAGAACCTCTCTTGGGAAGGGGGACTATTTCGGCGTTCCAACTGTTGAGAGGTAATATAGACGAAACAACTTCCCAAAATGAGGTTATTAAAAAATTTCCCCAAGTTTTTAGTGGACTAGGAGAGATCGTAGGTAACCCCTACAAGATAGTGCTTAAACCTGGAGCTAAACCGTTTTCTGTTCACTGCCCTAGACGAGTGCCTTTTCCCCTCCGGGATAAAGTCAAAGCGGAGTTGGATGACATGGTTAGAAAGGGGGTAATTCAGCCACAGATTGAGCCCACAGATTGGTGTTCACCAATTGTTGTGGTCCCAAAAAAGTCAGGAAATATAAGGCTGTGTGTAGATTACAGAGAGTTAAATAAGTTTGTGATGAGGGAAAGAATTATTCTGCCTTCGATTGAAGATTTGCTACCGTCTTTGGGTTCTGGAAGAGTGTTCTCCCCTCTCGATGCTAATTGTGGATTTTGGCAAGTTCCTTTAGACCATGATTCTTGGAAATTGACCACCTTCATTTCTCCTTTTGGGAGATATGTTTTTAAACGCTTACCCTTTGGGATATGTTCGGCCCCAGAATACTTCCAAAAAAAAAAATGTTTGAGGCTGTAG
The DNA here is from genome assembly GCA_911387785.2 of Aelia acuminata. Classification (NCBI taxonomy): domain Eukaryota; kingdom Metazoa; phylum Arthropoda; class Insecta; order Hemiptera; family Pentatomidae; genus Aelia; species Aelia acuminata. The sequence goes on from OU426979.1 coordinate 96,433,552, forward strand.
AAGGCCTTGACGGAGTCATGAACGTGGCTGATGATTTCCTTGTTTTCGGCAAAAATCATGAAGAACACGATTACCGTCTAAATCTTTTACTAAAGCGCCTGCAAGATAGGGGTATCACTCTTAACCCGGAAAAGTGTGAATGTAGGTCAACTAAAATAAACTTTTTAGGACACTTGATTGAACATGGAACAGTTAAACCTGATCCGGATAAAGTCAAGGCTACCTTGGGTATGAGTAGGCCTACGACTAGAAAATAACTTAGATCTTTCTTAGGCTTAGTGAATTACCTAATGAAATTTATTCCACATATGTCGGAACACACAAAGCCGTTATCAGATCTGCTATCAAATCGGAATCTGTGGACATGGGATGTTGTTCAAGAAAACTGTTTTATTCGTTTAAAATCTCTAATTGCAGAGGCAAGTTCCCTTGTCCCTTATGATGTCAATAAGGAGACTCGAGTAAGTGCAGATGCGTCTAGCTACGGAATCGGAGCAGTCCTCGAGCAGAAAATCCAGGGTCGGTGGTGTCCAGTGCAGTATTTATCTCGGAAGTTGAGCGAAGTCGAGAGCAGATATGCTCAAATAGAGAAATAAGCCTTGGGACTAACGTGGGCGTGCGAAAAACTAGGAAAATATTTATTGGGGAAAAAGTTCGAACTCTTGACTGGTCATAAGCCTTTAGTGCAAATTCTTTCTGAGAAACCTATCGGAGAATTATCGGCAAGATTACAAAGGTTCCGCATGAGGCTCCTTACCTTTGATTTTCACATCAGGCATGTAAAAGGGAAGGAGTTTATTGCTCCAGATGTACTTTCAGGCCGTTCAAGCCGACGATAATGATGCTTTGGACGAAATAGAGTGTCAAATCAGGTACATTTTTGAGGATATACTGATTATTGACCGTCGACTTGAAGCAATCAGAAAGGCCCAGAAAAGTGATCCACGGTATAGAGAAATAAAAGACAGTATCATGACTGGTGACTGGTCAGCGCTAGAAAATACAGATCTTAATAGGGAACAAGGTAACCTTGTCTTCCATAATGACCTGATCATGAGAGGCACTCGGGTATATATTCCTCCTTCCCTACGATCTGATATTTTGAGGCGTCTGCATAAAGGTCATTTTGGAATCAATAAATGTATAGGACTAGCAAAGGACTGTGAAAAGAAAAAGCCACTGTTTGGTGGCCAGGAATAACGAGAGATATAAAGTTAGAGATATCTCGATGTAACGACTGCATTGAAAACTCAGCAATTACCTTTGAACCTTTGGTTCCGTCGAACATACCAGATCGTCCGTGGCAATTTGTGGGAGCAGATTTGTTAGAATATGAAAACCAAGTATACATTGTTGTACAAGACTATTTTTCCAAGTATTTAGAATTGGTCAGTTTACATAGGACTAACAGTAAAGGCCTATTTACACACATCAGTGACGGCACAGTGGCGGTACCTGTCAGTGATTCAACTTCCTGTAATCTTTCAGTTCGTTCGATTCACACACAACCGTAACGTCACCGGCACCAGTCAGTACTTTTTTTCAGCTAAAAATTACGTACATTGTTGTTAAATATGCCCAGATTTTCTAAAAAAAAAGTTACTAATTATAGCACTTATTCTGGATGAAGAGGAGGAACAACTAGTTAGGAAACAGTGGGTTCACCAGGCTTAGAGAAAAAGACAAACAGAAGGAGAATTTGCAACACTCTATAAGGAATTGATTGACGATGGACCAAAGTTTTACGAATATTTTAGAATGTCTGAAAATGCATTCAATATTCTTTTATGGAAACTGGAAGCGAATTTGAAAAAGCAGGACACACACTGGAGAAAATCAATTTCTCCAAGAGAGCGGCTCGCGGTTTGTTTAAGGTAAGTCGGATATAATAAAACACACAACATAAAGTAAAAAAAAAAAATATTAGGTAAAAAAATATCTTAAACAGTATTTAGTAAAAAAAAAAGTTTTATAATAGTTTTATTAGTAAATCAATTTTAAATAAACTAGAAAAATATATGTTCTTTTTTTTTATTGTGCACCAAAATTTTGGTAATATGGTTGCCTTTCATGACCAAGATTTTGATTTTCATCCATATTAAGAATATGCTGAATTCCTCTTGAAGTTGAAGGCTCTCCGGAATATGTAGGGGCGGAAAATTGAGTTGACTGAGATCTTGCTTCTTCCTCCATCAGCAATTTGTTCTCGTACTTTTGTACGGTTGTGAATATTTCTTCTTTTGCATAGTGCCAGTATCGTGGTGGTAATTTTTTTAGGGCAGGAGCGACCCCATTTAGAAAGGCATCAGCAAGATCAAGTGGCGATTGTTCACAAGGACTGCTAGTTTCGTTTTGCTTTAGGAGATATTCCATTACAGTAGAAGCGGCTGTTTTAGCTGTTTTAACGGTTGTTTTTAGCCGTTTATTTTTTTTTTTTTTTTTTTGGTGAAGTAAAACGTCGTACGAAGTCCGTTTGTGTTGTAAGTGTTTGGGTATTTGAATGCTGATTAATTTCGTTTAAAGGATCTTCGTTTTTTTCACTTTTTTGGTATTTTCCATGATGCTTGAATTCACCATGCATTCATCTTCGTCATCTGAGAAGTCCCGGAAGAATTATTACCTACGCCAACGGAGGAAACGTGGAAGTGCATCGCTAATGATTTTCATGAAATGTGGAACTTCCCTAACTGTATTGGAGCTTTCGATGGTAAACATGTTGCAATACAGGCCCCTCCTAACTCTGCATCATTATTTTTCAATTACAAGAAAACATTTTCTATTGTTTTGTTGGCTCTTGTAGATGCGCATTGTAACTTTATTGCGGTTGATATAGGGGCATATGGTAGAAATAGTGATGGGGGAATTTTCGCTAATTCAAATTTAGGTAAAAGACTTCAACAAAAGTCTCTGAATGTGCCGGAAAATGCTGTGATACAAAACACAAATATTGAAGCACCATACGATATAGTTGCTGATGAGGCATTTCCGTTTAAAGAATATATGATGCGTCCTTACCCAGGGGGTGATTTGGATGATCGTAAGCGTAAATTTAACTATCGTTTAAGCCGAGCCAGGAGAACATCGGAAAATACTTTTGGCATTTTGTCTCAAAATTCCGAATTTTTAACAGGCGTATATAGGCATACCTAGAACACGTTGATGACCTAATTTTGGCCGCGTGTTTATTGCACAACTTTGTGAAAAAATACGACCAAAATAGTTATAGCTACCCTCCTCATGTAGAATCGAATAGTGGGAACCGCGCACTTCAAAATTTAGAATCTCAAGGTGGGAATGCAACATTACACGCATTTCGAGTCAGAGAAATATTCCAAGAATATTTCAATTTTGAAGCTGGAGCTCTTCCTTGGTTATAAATATAAAAAATAAAATGCTAAACGGGAATGCAACATTAAGCGCATTCCATTGAGAGAATAATTTACAGAATGTTTCATTTCAATTTTTTCAAAAATTATTATTCAGTGATTATGTTTTTCTCATCAGTGTGACTAAAAATACCAAGTTTTTATTTTTTCTGAACATTAGTATTTAAGTAAAAAATCCTAGAAGGGCAATATGCATGGAACATTTGGAATATCAAACGCTACATATATATTACTATACTATTAATACAATTTGACCCAGAATGAGGAATCTTGTACATATTTTTATAATTGCAAGGGCTTTAATTTAGCATATAACTAGTTTGCAGTACTTCAAAGTTTAACTTTTTTTAGAAACAAATAATTATTTAAAAACAATCCAAAATCGGATTTTAAAATATATACATTATTCAGATTGGTACAATGAAAATTTTTAATCTTTCTAGGACAAATAGTATTTGAGCTATGTGCGTTTACATGTTTTAAAAATTGCAATTCTTCGATTTTAATCAAAACAAAACAATGGTAACATATTTTATAAGAAATATGAAATATAAATAATAATTTATGTTTGTTATTTTACAAGCTAGTATTGACTCATTTTAAAAAATTCATGAAGATCTGCATGACCCATTGGCCTATTTTGTAAATCTAAACATTAAAAAGATATAGGATTTTGGTTATAGAATGTGATTACGTTAAATTGAATTTTTTTTTTTAGAAATAAATTAATTCAGTATTATATATAACTATAAAAAACTTTAAAGAAATTAGACAAATACAAATTTGTGTTTACTTACCAGTTGTTTTCATTTCCTCTCCCATTTTATCCCAAATAGTGTTTTTGAATTCAGTGTCCATGTACCTTGGGTTTGCCAGATCGTACAGCACAGGATACCAACGCACCAATTCAATGAGTTTTTCGTCATTCATCTAATTTTAATGAAAATCACTGTTTTAATCCGTCAGTGAAAAAATAAAAATATCGGTGAGGACCTGAAATATCACTGATGGATCACTGACGGGGCACTGCCCTTGATGCACTGATACAGTACTGTGCCTGTTGTGTGGAAACAGACTCATCTGAAATACATAGAAGAATATCTTAAAATAAGCCGGACGGATTATTTGCCGGTGCCGTCACTGATGTGTGTGAATAGGCCTTAAAGCAGTTATTAGCGTTCTCAAAGATATTTTCGCTAGGCATGAAATCCCAGAGGTTCTTCGGTCTGACAATGGAACTCAGTTTCGCTGCAAGGAATTTAATGATTTTGCAAACGAATTTAATTTCATTTTACTTACTTCCAGTCCCAAACATTCGCAATCTAATGGCCAGTCTGAAAGGGCAGTTAGAACAGCTTAATGTATTCTTAAAAAGAATGTTGATATCGCGGATGGTCTACTGGCCTTTAGGAGTAGTCCGGTTGATGGTGGTTACAGCCCTGCGGAATTGCTGTTTGGAAGAAGAATCAGGACATCCCCGCCGACTAGGGGGTCTCTAGAGGACTCTAGAAGACTCTGGAGGAAAGCAAAGCAAATTGCAAATTGTATTTTGATCGACGTCATGGTGCAAAGACTTTGGAGCCTTTGAGTAAAGGGATGAGAGTATGGATCCCAGATTGTGGAAGATATGGTACAGTGGTGGATTTCGGTGTTACTAACAGAGATTATATAGTGGATATCGATGGTAAAAAATTCAGAAGGAATAGAAGATTTTTAAAGCCTGTCTATTTCAAAGTCCCACCGGTGCCAGAGGAGGCCAATGAGAAGAGAGATAAACGTGAAGAATTTAGCACTCCCCATCGCAAGATAGAAAAGACGATACCTGATCTTCCAGTTAGGCGGAATGAAGACTTCGTAACGCGAAGTGGAAGAAGGGTAGTTCCTCCAAAGCGGTATTCACCTTAGCTTCAAAGAAAGGAGGATGTAAAGGATATTAATTGTAAATAATAATGTCATATGATCAGTTGTTATAAAAACATATGTTTTATTCAGTTTTTGTTTAATTCAAGGGAGTAAGCTATTTAACGGATATATGTATGTAAAATGTTGTTGAATAAAGATTATTCTTATTGTTATAAACTCTTTACAAAGAGTAGTCATTCCCTGTCTAGTTTTTGTTCCAAAAGTACAAAAGCTTCTTTCAATCGCCCTATATTAGACGCAGTTGAGTCACAGCACATTAATTGTGCTTTTTCATCGAGGTTCCAGCCATAAAGTGCGTTCAACACAGCTTTAGCTTGATCCTGGCCGGAAAAGCTCACCAGTTCGGGTACAGCCAGAAGTTGCTTCTTTTCTCCAAATGATATTAGAATTGGCAGGCGTTCTTCTTCAGAACTTCTCACGTCAAGTCCATTTAATAATTTTCCATTCCAGTGAACGGTCACCATTTCAGGCATATTATTCTGAAAATCTGATGTTATAGATTCCACTCTATCTTTTCGACTTTGTCGACTGCGAATACGTTGAATAGACGATTTGTTTATCGGAAAATCATCTCAGCTAAGATCTAGAGTAGTTATATTTGGCCGGTTGAGCAGGAGCACGAAGGAAATGACTTTGAGCGTGCTGTAGCAGAGCTATCTGTGACCTTGAGGGTCATTGACCGACCTTGTGAGGGCGAGGGGGGTGTTGTTTTAGGGTGAGGGGGGGGGTGTCCTTGAGGTGTGTTATGAGGTTTCAAGGGGTCAACGGATGTGAGATGCCCAACATGGCAACGTTGGATTGTAGATGTGGCAACAGCGCTTTGTTTACATCGTGCTGTAGCAAGGCTATATGTTGATATTTACTCAGCTGTTTCATTCATAATTTATCAATTGAATTCATTGATCAAGCTTTCTCCCCCCACCACATACATAAGCCTTCGTCATAGTCCTAGTACTGATAAACCAGTTTTCTGGTTCAGCTGTTTCATTCATAATTTATCAATTGAATTCATTGATCAAGCTTTCTCCCCCCCACCACATACATAAGCCTCCGTCATAGTCCTAGTACTGATAAACCAGTTTACTGGTTCAGCTGCTTCATTCAAGTTCATTCATAATTGTTGTCTTGATGTTGGAGGAACAACGGTCAATTCCAAACCCCTACCGTCCGGTTGATGTCGCTCTTTTATAGCCTGCATGCAGTGGTGGGGAGATGACGTTCGCTACTTGTTATCTACTTGATGATGATGCACAGTATGATGGTAATTATTATTGAAATACTTAATAAAGTTGTATAAAAAACATTTTATAAAAAATATTAAACCGTCTTCGAAACCTAGGAACCAGTAAAAATAAATTCACTGAAAAGTATGAAATAATTACGTTCTGATTTTTATGAATACACAGCAAAATTGAAAATGGTATAAAAAGTGGAAAAGTGCAATAAGACGAATAATTTTATTTTGATTTGTACAAATACACACTAATTGTTAGTAAAAATTATTAAATTTAAATATTAAATACTATGTTCAATACAACACAATCTTTTCGGAGGCGGCGCAAAATAGAAATAACATGTTACTGATACAATTCCATTAGTAGGAATTGAAATCAATAGCTGGGAAGAGAAGATCCATTTAGAAGATTTTCATAATGTCTAGAAAAAAATTTAAATTTTGCGCCGCCTCCGTAAAGATTGTGTTGTATTGAACATAGTATTTAATATTTAAATTTAATAATTTTTACTAACCATTAGTGTGTATTTGTACAAATCAAAATAAAATTATTCGTCTTATTGCACTTTTCCACTTTTTATACCATTTTCAATTTTGCTGTGTATTCATAAAAATCAGAACGTAATTATTTCATACTTTTCAGTGACTTTATTTTTACTGGTTCCTAGGTTTCGAAGTCGGTTTAATATTTTTTTATAAAATGTTTTTTATTTCACAATTTTTAGTTGGAGAAGATAACAAATGTAGAAAACCGTACGTTGGTTTAAAAATTTCGTTGGTAATTAATTAGTCGTTGATAAAATAAACGTTGGTTTAAAAATTTCGAAATCTTTTTAGGCTCTACCACGTTTGTCTTTCCCAGGCCTTTTTATTATACAATAATTGTATAAAATTATTATGAAATACACTTTACCTTTTCAATTTTATGAATACACACAGAAAAGTGGGAAAGCGGTGCGTGTATTATACAACTTTCAACACGCTACGTTTTATGATTATAAATGGATTTTTTTTTTTTTTTAAAAGATCAATGTTCAATTGGGAAGGGAACACATAAAATGTTTTTCCACAATGACAATATTTTTCCTTTGCTAAATGTCTTCAGTACTTGTCATTTACGTAGAGAATCAGTGTTCCGAGATGTGTTGAGTTAATTATACATAAATACACAAATCCGGATTATAAATGGATTTTTTTTTTTTTTTAAAAGATCAATGTTCGATTGGGAAGGGAACACATAAAATGTTTTTCCACAATGACAATATTTTTCCTTTGCTAAATGTCTTCAGTACTTGTCATTTACGTAGAGAATCAGTTCCGAGATGTGTTGAGTTAATTATACATAAATACACAAATCCGGCCATTCAAAGATAAGTCACTGAACAGTCATGATTTTGGCCGGTTTTAGACAAGATATCGTTAATGGAGAATCAATGAGGATGCTAATATGACCTATAGTAAATTTGAAAGTAATTTTTAAATTTTGATTGCTTGAATATCCTTCTGAAAACTATGGCGATATTATACACTACTTCATTGGATTATATTGTTGGATAGAAGTCCGTGCAAAAAAAGGGGCAACCATAAAATTTATCGATATCAAAAAGACTGCCCCGCTAGGATAGAAGCAACAGGGTTTGGGACTCACATATGGTTAATTTATTATTACGAAGGATATTATTATTCTCCGTATTAGACTACTGACTTAATTCCAAAGGTTGATTCAATTATGTTCGTAATTCCTTTCGATGAATTTTTGACTAAATTTATTACCGAAGTACTATGAATTATATCCTTTGTAATAAAACATTATTCAGAAAATAAATTGCTAAACAATGTTGCTTCAATTCTAATGGCGTAGCATTTCTCATCATATTATTCATTTCCATGGAGTCTGGCTCTGCTGCCTGAAGTACAAAGATCGCTCTCTGTGTACTTTGTGAAAATAGTGGTTTTTTTCCATCCAATTGATTTGAAAGTTCTCATAGTTGTTAGTTACCATACCAATAACCGAGCTGTGAAGTTTAAAGTGAATATATCTAGTGGTTCTCCTTTAATTTTGAAGAAGAAAAATATTCAACAGGAACCAATCTGTGCAGGTACGTGCGCTTATCAGTATTAGTTCAAGTAGTGGGGGCCAGTAACTTTGCTTTACTAATCCAGTTTGCTGCCTAATAGCACTAGGATAACGTCGCTTTTAGTTAGCAACAACCGTTTACGTAATATTTCACGTAAATTATCAAGAGTTTTCAATATTCATTTATTCTTCTTCCCTTACTAAACGCACATTAATAAAATGGTGTACACAATTGACGATATAATGGCGGAAATAAAGAAGGGTACCCAAGAGACTAGAGAAGTTAAAGATACGGTTGAGAATATAGCTACAGCTCTACGAGAAGCTTTTGTTGAAATATCCAACCTTAAAACGAAGTGTAGTTCTTTGGAAAAGGAGAACAGTCGACTTGAAAGCGAAATCAGATTGCTAAAACGTCATTCTCGCAATAATAATTTTGTTATATATAATGTTCCTAAACAAGAAGACAGATCAAAGGAAAATGTCTTAGAAACCGTTCAAAAGACCTGTGAAGTTGCGGGCATAGATTTAAAAGACACATCAATTAATAATTGTTTTAGACTGGGCAGAAGTACTAAAGACCGGCCAATTCTCGTCTCCTTGACCAGTAAACTACTTAAAAATTTAATAATGGTCAGGAAAGAAAATTTTTCCAAACTCAACACTCCAATCAGCCACGATAGGTCACCAGAAGATAGGGAGCATGGCAGGAAAATATTCAATATAATGAATCACCTAAAAAAAAATGATAAAAATGCTAAATATCGCAGTAATAGATTTAAATTTCGAGGCATTTTTTACAACATGGAAGAAGTAGAAGAACTTGTACAAGGATATTCACAAGACCCTGGACAACAAGATTCTAGCAACACAAAAAAGCTAAAACAACAGACCCTGAAAATTGAGGCCTTTCGATCGAGAACAAATACTTAATAACAATAAATGTAGGTTGGAAAAAAACTCAGAACTCTGTAACATATCGAATTATAATAATTTAAACAATACAATGGACTCTAATAATAATGTTAGAATTTTAAGTTTTAATATAGGTGGCCTAAGCACTAAGATAAGGGACAATAATTTTTTAAGTTTCGTTAAGCAATATGAAATATTTCTTTTATATGAAACATTCATTGAAATAGGAGACACTAAATTTTATGATAATTATTTTTCCGAATATCTAATAAAATGGATTCCAGCTATAAGAAATGATAGGCTAGGGCGAGCTATAGGAGGTTCACTTTATGGTATTAAAAGGAACCTAGACAGAGTAATTTCATTCTGTGAACTATCTGATTATTGGGTCCTTAGGTTAAATTGTGAAGGTAAACATAACTACTTAGTTCCGGCTTATATCAATTACAACAACTGTGAAAATGATTTTTCTAAATTGTGCCAAATTTTTAATGAATATTCAGGTCATCTATTCACCTTGATTGGGGACTTAAATGGCAGAATTGCAAATTCTCAAGTAATTAATAACCAATTAAGAATAACAAATTCTGGCATAAGGGATTATAGACAATCAAAAGACCTTCTTGAAAATGAACGGGGTAAAAAATTATTAGAATTGTGTGACACGGTAGATATGATTATACTCAATGGAAGAACAACTGGGGACCTTAATGGTGAATTAACTTATATAACCAGGGGCGGTTCCTCCGTTATTGACCTATGTTGTGTATCAAGGGAATGCATTAATCAAGTTATCTCATTTAAGTTAGAGTCACAGCTATTTTCACTCCATATGCCTATAGTTTTAGTTTATGCATTAAGACATCATTATGACCCTAGTAATATGCTACCTTTGTTGCCAAAATTGAATTGGAAGGACCAAAATGTAAAACAGTATAGGATTTCAATTGAAGAAAAGGTGGATAAATGTAAAAAGTCTATAGATATTAAGAATGTAAATTCTATTCTTGACATTATTAAAAGCAGTGCCACAATATTATTTTCGAATACCTCACGAAAACATTTTAGAAATAATAAATGGTTTACTAAAGAATGCGCTAGGGCTAGATTACAATCTTATAAAAGTCTTCGAATCTTTAAAAAAACGAACTTAGTAGACGATAAGATAAATTATTTAAACCTAAACAAGGAGTATAAATTAATCTGTAAAGAAGCTAAGAGGAAATATTACCTAGAGCAGATAGATAGAATAAAGAACTATAAGGATTCGAAAGAGTTTTGGACCGCGGTAAGGTATTTGAGAGGTGCACAGTTCTGGTCAATAGATGTAGGAATAAAAATAGAGGATTGGGTAATCTACTTTAAAAATATGTATAACCCCCCACTCAACGCAGAAAGGATACAGATATGTGAGCCATTTGTAATTGATGAGTTTCTCGATGCCCCGTTTACTATAGAGGAATTAAGAACAGTAATCCATATCGCTAAAGATAACAAGGCTCCTGGAATTGATCGAATTCCATACGAGTTCTTTAAAAATTCTCCGGACAAATTTATAGATATCTTACTGTCTCATTACAGTAATATTTTTTCATCTGGAAAAGTTCACAGCACTTATAATCAGTCTATAATTTTTCCCTTACATAAAAAAGGTGATAAAGGAGTTGTTACCAATTACAGGGCTATTGCATTCGAAAACGTTATAGCTAAAATTTTCTCGGGCTTAATTTTACAGCGACTAACTCAATGAGTAGAAACCAATAATATACTTAAGGGATTTCAATCAGGGTTTAGAAAAGGCTATTCTGCCATAGATAATATATTTGTATTAATTAATACAATAAATCTGAAACTAGCCACTAAAAAACAGAAAATTTATGCATTTTTTGTTGATTTATCGTCTGCATTTGATAGTATCGATCGTTACTCGTTAATGTATAAATTGATGCAGCTAGGTATGTCAACAAAAATGCTTTGCATAATCCGTAGCCTTCACGAAAATACCGAGGGATTTGTATGGGGTAAAACAGGAATTTCCGAAGGTTTTCCAATCTCTATGGGTGTCAAACAGGGTGCTCTTCTTTCGCCTTTGTTATTCTCCCTGTTCCTAAATGATATAGACGAATATCTTGATGGGGGCGTACAAGTGCACAATTTTAGAATAAAACTACTGGCTTATGCAGATGACTTAGTTTTATTATCCTCAAATCCCGTTACAACGCAGCTTATGATAAATCAAATCGAATCTTACTTTCTAGAATGGAATCTGAAAATAAACTTAAATAAATCCAAAATAATTGTTTTCCGAAACGGAGGGAAGCCCGCAAGAACTGAAAAATGGAAGTTTGGACATGCAAGTATCGAAGTGGTAAACAACTATAAATATTTAGGCATAACGCTATCTTCTGGTCTCTCTTTGGAAAAACATCTTAGTGAAAGATTACAAACTGCAAAACAAGGCTTAAATTCTCTCTGGCACACATATGTAATGAATAATGATATTTCGCATTCTTCTAAAGTCCATATATTTAATACAGTCTCTAGGTCAATTTTGTGTTACGGGGCGCAGCACAGTGGGACGAATCGCCAATCTAGGCGGAAATAGTTAACATCAACGAAATGAAAAAATCTTGTCGGTCTCTTGAAAACAATAGTCTAGCTAAGGCATTTACAAATTATTAATCACTTTAAGCAAGTATTAACAGAATAATGGGGGCTTGAATACGATAGTTCCCACATAATGCTTAGTCAGCTTATTTCCAATTTATATTATAAAATCAATAGAATCATAGAATGGATCGTGTTTTTTTGAAAAAAAATTATGCTAGGCAATAGAAGACGATTCAGAAATTAAGTTTATATAAGTTCTTGGTTCTTTAAATGTGGATATAATACAGAGTATCCTCCTTTCTTTTCAATAGTCGATAAGCTATATTTTTTTCTTATAAAAAAAGGGGTTAATATAAATCTACACCGAGATATTTATACAGAATAAAGTCCACACTATATAGAAATAAAGTATTCATTATGAACTGCTAATACCTGCTAATAAAGGTGCGCGCTTTTTTTAAAGGTATAAATCTCTCATTGTTGAGAGCCTATATTTTTAATATTTTGAGGCAATACGGAGGTGCTAATGAAATTTATAGATATATAGTAAACCAGTTTCATTGGAATACACTACGGCAATCTCCGAAGCTATAAAAAAACGAGATTCGTTGACCATAAGTACGACAATTAAAAGCAAATAGCAAGATTTTTTCCTTTCTAGGAATAAGAAAGAAATAAAGCATGAAAACAACAGTATACCTTAGGTATCTACAAACCATTAATCCTTAAAACAAATACCAACGGAATAACAAAAGAACAAACATGCCACATTCGTCACAATAAGTCAGATAATTTGAACATGTTATTGATAAAGCGGCAACATTGATCAGCGAATTTCATATTGTTTTGGAAAAAAATTTATACCACGGTATGGAAGGCGATTCGGCAAGTAAGTTTATCTGTATTTGGCTTTTTAAGTGTGATGTACACTTCTTTATTTCCAGTAGTCAACTAAGTAAGCTACTTAATTTAAACTACTACTTATTTAATTATTGTTATTAAAAATGCGATAACTAAAAATCTATAATGACTTAGATAAATGGACAGATATTTTCACAGAATACAATCAACATTATATAAAAACAAATTTTTCATTGCGCATTTCTTATTCCTGCTAATGTGTGGTACGGTGTTTTTTTTTCCAGGTGTAAACGAGTCATTATTGAGATTCGATATTTTTAATATGTGGGAACAGCACGGTGGTATAGATGAAATGTATATTTCAGGTTTTTTCTTTCTTTCCTAGCTAATTACCGCTCGCATAGGTAAATATTCAAAAAGTCTTTATTATGTGGTGTAGTGGTGGGGGATCGATATCAGTAAGGAACGATTGGGTGCGATTACTCGTCTCGAAACGAACAATAAATACATAGGTTCAGGGAACTTACCAGGTCTAAAATGAATACCGTAAGATACCGGAAGATTATTCCGGTCTGGAAGCATCCTTTTCTTCAATATTTCCCGAATATCTGGGTTAATTCCAAGGACTAGGGAGCATCTGAAGGTACAAGTTTTAAGGGGTTCAATTTGATTTAGGATGGTAACGAGATTGGATGTAAGGCATTCTACCATGTCGTCAATTGATTCATAGGAATGGATATACAACGGGATAGTAGATCAAGGGATAGATTTATTTCATCTGCTGTCAGGTAATCTAGGTTTTTCCAAGATATATATTTTAGAAATAAAGTATGATTCGAAAGATCATTGGAAATACGTATTAAGTCGTGGCTAAGTCGTCGCTCTCAGACTTTGTGAGTATGATACTAGTTGTTGACAAAAGTACTCGAAACTATGATGGATATCAGTAAGGAAAGATTGGGCATGATTACTCAATTATTACTTTTTGAATAATTTAAAATTGAATAAAGAAATATAAATAGAATTACTCCATTATTTACAATTTTTTTTTTTTTTTTTTTTTTTTTTTTTTTTTTTTTTTTTTTTTTTTTTTTTTTTTTTATGACTATTGCCAAAAACAACTATTTTGACTTTTATTTATTAATTCATGCTTAAATGCAATTTTCTACAAACATAAAATAAGTCGCTTCCAGAATTATTTCCCCCTAGATTGGCGATTCGTCCCACTGTGCGCAGGTTTGGGGAGGACAAAGATATAGGAAGGTTGAAAGTTTATTAACATTTTTTATCAAAAAGCTGTATAGTCTGCCTTTTAATACACCTAATTATATAATATTTAATGAAACCAATTTAGACCCCATATTTATCCATACTATTAAACTTCATTTAAATTATATTTTGAAAGTTATGAATACCCCTAACAGGCTCACACAGGCTACCGCTATCGAGATTGTTAAAAAAGATCTTTCCTGGTATAAAAACATATATTTACTATTACAGAAACATAATCTCCCGCTGATAAATCTGGATAATTTAAACGACTGGCCAGAGATCTTTAAAAATTTAATTAAAAGCATACGGGATAGCTTAAAAAATGACCATATAGAATCTGCGAAAAATTCATTAACTAGTACCCTGTATAAATATCTAATGTTTGAACTACATGATAATGTAGGCTATTTCAAAAACTTCAAAAGAAATGATATTAAATGGATAATGAAGTTGAGGGGTGAACTGTTGTGTCTCAACTACCGGAGGTATTCATCAAATTCGGAAATAAATTGCTGTTTATGCAACAAACAAGAAAAGGAAGATATACTCCATTTTATAGGTATTTGTCCGATATTAAATGAATACAGGTTGAAATGGTTTAAAAAAACTACATTAACCAGGACAGAAGTCATTAATTATTTGAATGGAAAAAATTGGATCTCTTTAATCGGATATGCAAAAGAAGCCTGAAAATACAGGTATACGGTTATAATTGACTCCCGTTAATAGAGGGCCACCTTTGTATTATTTGTATTTTTCTTTTCTTCTTAATTCTTTTTTTTTTTTATATTTTTTGATTATTATTCTTTTTCTATTTATTTATTTTTTATGTTTGTATATAATTATATCATTTTCAAAGTATATCATTTTTCATATACTTTAATTAATTTGTATATTTATAAAGGAGTAATATAATTTACAATGAGTGAGATATGTAAATAAGCAACAGTTTACTGACTTAATGCTGAAGATATAAATGTACATATTTATTTTGTAAACAAGCCACGACTCTCCTCTAATGGCCTAATGCCAAGAGTATGTGTCTAATTAATTTTTTTTGTTTTGTATTTTGTATTCAAATAAAGACAAAAAGACATTATATTCATTTCCATGACTGCCAAATTTTTGCTGAGGGGACTTTCATACAATGAGGTTGTTTTCGGGTAGTTATCAAGTTTTATTTTGTAGTTTTTATTGATGGATGAACACCAGCTAAAGCCTCGATAATTGTAGAAACAAATTTAAAAACCGATACTAGTAATCCGGATAACATAACAGAAGTGTCACCCATAAAGGATCGGCACAATACCTCCGCCAAGATATTCAAAAGTAACCGAGTGTATCCGGAAGAAGACAGAGGTATCTGAATCCTTTATTAAGTCAACTGAAAATGAGCTTTTCCAGGAATTATTGTATTCTTTTTTAATGTGCATAGTCAATAAAAGATAGAAATCAAAATCTAATTTAAATCAATAATAGCTACGATTTTAAATTTAAACGATCCTTCGGGAACTTGAAGAAGTCTTAAATTCTGCTTTAAAACGATTACCAATACTCAGTCTTTCTTGGAATTCCAAGAATTTTGTGATTTTATGATTATGGTGTCCAACCGTCGATTAGATCTAAATTAAGAAGGTTTACTGTTATCGTTGAATATACATATATCTATTATTTATGCTGATATCGCTACAGAAAACGACTGCGATATTATATTCTGCTGATATTTATATCTTCATTTAAATCTAATGTTGAAAAATTATTTAAGGTTATGTATAGGTTTGTTCCAACAAGCACGTAAAACACATCGATAACTAACAGACTGCTCATGTTCTCCCCCCACTCTTTTGATTCTGAATTTGATTGGTTGGTTTTCCCATTTGATTCATCCAGCAGTAATACAATATTTGGATTTGTTAGTTATCAATTAGTTTTAATAGCTTGTTGGAGCATACCTTATGTTATATATGCCATATGTTTTTCCAATAATTAAACAATTTGAGCGATAATTAAATAATTATTTTCATGTTTTTTCTTGATAACTTCTTAAATAAATTAGGAACCCCAAAAAGGTTTTTAAATGGGACAACCTTGGGAAAATACTCAACAAGATGCAAAAGGTTTCGTTCCAATTGGTCCACCCATATCTGAGTAATCGGTGAACATACATAGAAAAAAAAAAAGAAAAAAAAAAGGCACAAAAAAAAAAAGTCACATACGTATCGAATTGAGTAACCTCCTCTTTCGTTCGAAGTCGGTTAAAAAACATTACTATGCTTAGCTAATTGATGTTTTTAGGTCAACTGAAATTTAAATATTGCGGGAAAAAGAAAAATTCATATGAATTAACGTTTATGTAAATATTACTATCGTGTAAGACCTAGTTATAATCTATGTTTAATTTAATTTAAGGATTTAATAAAATGAATAATAAAAACAATTATTTGTGTGAGCAATGTGGGTTATTGGTTCCAAATAGACGGCACAGATGTAAATGGTTGTTTTTTTATTGTCAAAGCTGTGGGAAAGAATTTAATAGAAAGTTCAATTTTGAACGTCATAAAATAAACTGTCAAGTTGTTAGTGGGGTTAGTAGTAATACGTTCAACGTGAGCACAATGGAAATACCGAATAAAAAAAGAAAATATAGCATGTTTGATAGACAGATGCGAGAGAAGGCGATTGCTGAAGAAAACGGGATCATTAGAGCTTCTTTAGGAAATTCGAATGAGGACGTATACATTCCTAACGATAATAAAAAATTAGTAGCTACCGTATTTTTAAACAATAAAAAAGAACTCTTAGTAAATTTATTATGTTGAAAATTGGAAATCGTTTAAAATAAATGTAATGTTAGAATGTACATATATTAAGAAAAACTGAAACACTATTAGTGAAAGAACGGATTTTAATTTTAAATCGAAAAGTAATACGATAGATGTTAGCATAAATGTTGAAAATTATGTTGAAACAACTTTTGAAATTTTTTTAGCGGAACAGGACGAGTTTGAAAAAAAAGGTTCTGGTTGGATGTATATTTCATCAAACTACATATGCTTACATTTAACAAAATATAGACCATTTGGAGGATCCCAGTATATTGAATTACCTAAAAAAATTAAGGATAAACGTTGTGTTATAAATGTAAAAAATAATAATAATGATTGCTTCCGTTTAGCTATACTTAGTGATGATATTAGATCAAATAAATTTAATGAATACCAAAATATTCAAACCACATATTCCTTTGATTCGATATCGTTCCCGACTCCAATAAAGGAGGTAAAGCGATTTGAAAATTTAAATAATGTGTCTATAAATGTTTATGGCTTAGACGAGAAAAATAATGTGTATCCAATTAGAATTAGTAAAAAGGAAAAATATAATAAAATGTTCGATTTATTGTTTTTACAAAATGGGGAAAATTTTCACTATTGTTTGATTACGAATCATTCACGATTAGTAAGTTCTCAATATATCGTTGAAAGAACATGCATTTACTATATGTCGTAGATGTCTGACCACATTTCCAAAGACGTATGTAAACAAGTTTGGGAAAAATGGCAATGAGCGAAAGCGAGAACATGAATTATTTTGTCGTAATCGTAAAGATGAAACCTTTGGAGATCCTATTGTCGAATTTGTCGGGTTAAGACCTAAAATGTATTCTTAAATAACAAACAATGATATAACGGTTAAAAAGTCAAAGGGAATAAAAAAATCAGCTGTTAGCGAATTTACTTTTAATGATTATTTAAACACACTTAAAGAGAATAAAAGTGTATATTCTTCGTTTTATATAATTCAATCTAAAAAACATAACGTTACAACCTCACTAATAAATAAAAAGTCATTATGCTCATTGGATGACAAAAGGCGTACATTAAGCGATGGAGTGCAAACACTCCCTTATGGTCACTATAGCCTTGATGAATAAAAAAAAACAGCCATTGAATTTAATATGTCAAAATGATAATAGAAGACAATTTAATGTCTCTTTGTAACATTAGCACTAGTACTATTTCGTAAGTTTAGGTTAAAGAAAAACAACAGTTTGTGAGAAATAAATATATTTTAAATGTAGAGGTACAATAAATATATAAAATACACAGTTTTTGTAAAAAAATTAATAAATGTATATTATAACAGTAAGTGTTTTTTTCTTTTAATACATTATGCAATATCCGTTTTGTCAATCCAGCTGCGTTCATCTAATCCCAGCGACTTTACATACAATTTATTTCCTTTTCTTTTTAAAACTTTTTCCACAAGGTATACATCTGGATATTTAACTGTTTGTAGCTCTTCTTCATAAAATGCTCCATTTATCGGTTGTCCTTTCAGATCTTCCAGTAAATAAGTGTCTAAGTAAATTATAAATAAGTTCCAGTAAATATGTCTTCTGAATCTTGACTATCTTAAAAATTTCACTTGACCAATTTGATAAATATCCTTTAGAAAATGCTGTTTTTTGTTTAGATATCCTCACAAAATCGTCCTCTTCAAACTTCTGCTTTCTCACTTTAGTCCGAACTATAGAATACACATTGTTCAGCAAGTATTTTTCCGATTTTTTTATTACAAGCATCAATTGGTTTCATACCAATTGTTGTATGAAATGATGAGTTATATTCTTGTAAAATCTGAGGTAGGATATCTAAAAATTTGTAATTTCCTTGCATACTGAAGGCTTTCCACATTTTCCCTTTTAACGTTCTATTAAACCTTTCTACAATGGAAGCTTTCATATAAGAAAAGGTGGAATAATGATTTATACAATATTTTTTCATTAGAGATTTAAACTTGGAATTGTAAAACTCCTTTCCCTGATCCCTTTCAATATTTTTTGGAATTTGTCTACTCGAAAGAAAAACGCTCTCCATCGCCTTAGTTACATCTTCATTTCTTCTTTATTGGTATGGCCCATGCATATTTAGCAAAGCAGTCTATAACTGTTAATAAATATTTGTACCCTTTATTTTCTCGAAAATAAGGTATCATCTCTACTAGATCTATTTGCCACAAGTCATTTATTCCTTTCAAAACTGTCTTTCTCCTTGGATATTTCTTGCGAGCTGGCTTATGTAATTCATTTACAACAGTTCTTTTAATTATTGATGAATCCATTATCACGTACTTTGTTTAGGTAACCAAGTGTGACCACATCAGATTCCTTCTCAGGTTCAGCTACGTTTGTTATTCTCTTATCAAGAGAGTCATATATACCTTCAACCAAGGTTAAAGCAACGCTGTTGAAAAATTCTTTAGTAACAACATCCTGTTTATTTATAGGTGGGGCAAAGTTGACAAGTCTTTTCCTTTTTCCATCAATCCAATTACCAGGCCAATTGTTTAAATCAGTGTAAGTAGCCGCTAGCGTATCACAATACACTTTATTAGCAGCGTCATGAGCTGTGATTGGGTTGGCAACATTGATTATTCGTAAATTGCGTGCATCGATGTCCTTTACCGACTTCAGTATGCTAAACGGAAAATAGCGTTTTTTATATTTGGAGTGCTTTAATGACATGTGAGATCCGAACTTGTTTATTGTCATGTTTATACTAAACCTAGCTATATATAGTCTTTAATATATAATATTTTCTTCTCGTAGCTCTTCAATTATTGATTCTATTTCGCTTTGGTGTCCTTCGTGACCAGCATGGGCGGAAGCTATTAACAGCTTTAGACGATTTACTAGCTCATTTGGATCGTTCCAATACTCATACAGAGGTTTATCGGCTCTCATAAGACCATGGCCCCTTTTGTGAGAACGGAGCTTCATTCTCGGAGCTGAGGAAGGGGCATAGAGTTTTAAGGTTTCCGGTGGAAATAACTTGGATATTACATTTCTATATTTCTCAGATAGGTTTCTAAATACCCCCTTGTTCTTCGCTATAGCCTTTCCTGCGTGCATTGGTCGAGATTAAAATATTCTTATAATTTTCCAAGTCGGTCTCGGTATAATCTTGTGGGTTTTTCAAGTAGAGTAGCTGCAACAATCCCGGAGTTCCTTCATAGAAATATCGTCGCTGTTTGGAAACAGCGGAACGTTTGTCGAATCTCCAATAGCTAATCCCCCTAAAGGCATGACTCTAATTCCATAACGATCGTCATATGCCTCATCATCTTTTTTTAAAATCTTATCCAAGTATTCCCTTTGCAGGGTTCCAAATTCGACGAGATGTTCCTTCAATTCGGCTTCTCCTAGTGGAGTTTTAGCATATTCTTTGACTAGCTCTGATAGTGGTTCGTCAGTCACATACTCGTCCTCGCATTCTTCATATGATAATACGGGAAAGGAAAAACTAGATAACGGTCTACTCTTTTGTAGTGAGGCGTTGTTTTCGGCAATAAAGTTGATTTTCGGTAAATACTAGCAGACTCGTTTTTATCTGGAGATTCGTCCCGCTCATTAACACCTTCTCTGGAAGTCTGTTCCGGTTTAGGTTTTAATGATTGTTTAATGTCTTCTAAAGGTTGAAGCACGGGTGTAAAAAATTCTTGACGACCCGTTTCAATATCCTGGAGGTTACGCTTCAATGCTCGAAATTTGTTTTTCAAAATCTCACTTGTTCTTATTATTTCACGAGTGACTTTCGGGTCCATGATTGTTAATAATAATTACTGCCGAGATCGCTCTTTATATATCTACAATATATGTGTCGATTCTTTTTCTAAAACGTCCATCGTTTATACCCCTACTGTTATCAATAACGAGATAGCCAAACGGTTCTTTCCAGCTTAAAGAGCACATGTCTTTAAAAAGAGTAAAACTTAAATCTGGCATGCTTACGTGTTCATCATAAATATGTTTTAAATTTAATTCATCTTGAGGAAAAACTATTAAAAAGTTAAAATTACACCTGATAAGATGTCTCGGGATACAAACATAACTTTGTGTTAAATAAAAGCAATCGAGGTTCATATGACGGCCATAACTAAAGTATCGTTTAATTATATCCTGATCTTCCATGGTGACATCATCAAATATGCTAAACCGAATTTGATTCGACTTTTTGAGGCAATTCCTTTGCATCTTCAAATTCATATAATTTTATTTCAGGGACAAGATTTATGACGCTTTTTAAATACTGGTATTTAGGTTGATGTAAAGTTTTTCCAAACAGATACACATTTTTAAACTTTAAGCCGTTAGGGTTCAATAGCAATCCAATCATAATATTAGTCTTTCCACATCCCCTCGGGCCACATATCGAGGCTCGGATAGTGTTTGGTAATAATGAACTATGTCTCTCCTCCGATTGTCCTTTAACTGGGGAAAAGTTGGTAGTAGAGAAACATTGCACTTGTTTAACTAATTTCATTCTGAACGCAAACAACATCAAGACGGCTATATATACCCTATTGTTACATTTTCTGAGTACAGTATGAGTCACAAGGCTCGCAGAGGCAGAGGCTTGCTGAACAGTCTTATCTATAGGTTGCCGATTAAATTGCACCTTCCAGGATATCAATATTGCGGTCCCGGTACGAAACTAGAAAAACGCTTAGGTAGAGGTGATAGCGGAATAAACGAGCTTGATAGAGCTTGTAAAGAACACGACATAGCTTATAGCATAAATAAGGATATGGAGAGTCGTAAACAAGCGGACAAGATTCTTGCTGATAATGCTTGGAAACGGGTTAAAGCTCCAGATTCGTCATGGGGAGAAAAGGCCGCGGCTTGGTTAGTTACAAATGCCATGAAAGCAAAAAGGAAAATTAGTTCGGGGCTGGGGAAGAAAAAGAAGAAGATTAGTTTTAAAGATTTGGTTAAATCGTCAAAAGTAGATGATGTATCATCTATTCTCAATGCATCAAAAGCGGCATATAAAAAGGCTAAAATGCATCTACGTGGTAAGGCGAAACCTTCACCGCCAAGAGTTCTTCCGCAGCCAAAACAGGGAGGTTTTCTCAAATTTCTTGTACCATTGATGGCAGGACTTTCCGCTGTGGGGTCTTTAGCAGGTGGAGCCGCGAGTGTAGCCAAGGCGATCAATGAAGCTAAAGAAGCCAAACTAAAATTGGATGAGCAAAAGAGGCATAATTAGGCCATGGAAGGTCAAAAAGTTGGAAACGGACTTTATTTGAAACTGTATAAGAATGGTTACGGTCTATTTATAGCCCGACAAAAAAGACCAAAAAAAATATGACTACATAATAAACCATTGACCGATTTGGAATTGAATCATTTAGCAAAAGTTTTAAATGTTCCAAATTTTCGTGGAGTGTTTATGATTGATAATCTTCTAAAATATCCAAAAAAACTCGAGTCAGCTATTGTAAATTTAAATACAAGTTCAGAACCTGGTTCTCATTGGGTCTGTTATGTAAAAAAAGATAATGTAGTGAAATACTTTGATTCTTTTGGAAATTTAAAACCTCCTCCTCAATTGTTAGATTATTTCAAAGGTTGTCAAGTATTATATAACCGTCGTCGTTATCAAAAGTGGAATACTCCGGTTTGTGGACACCTTTGCTTAAAGTATTTAGCCGATGTTTCTCATAAATTTTGATCATTAATAATCATGAGCTACACAGCAACGTTTACTGGCAATTCTAGCGTTCTTCATGCAAACTTCCTACCTCCTCTAGAATTAGGATCGGATTGTACAATCGGTTTATTATCTTTTGACACATATAGTACTATTCCAAACATAAGAAAGGGTGTTAACGATATGTTTTATTTCGGTGATATGGCCATTCAAATGCCTGAAGGATCGTATGATATCGATGCTATACAATCTTTTCTAAGCGATGAAATCGCTCACCGTGATCCGGGTGATGGACTTGTACTTAGAGGAAATCCAAGTACCCTAAAGACTGAAATTAGATCGTCTAAGCAGGTTTTTCTCAACTGTCAAGTTCACCACACCAAGCCACATTCCATAGGCTCGCTATTGGGTTTTACTATCCCCGAACAAGTCATTAACCCAGGGCATCAGTATACTGAATCAAACGACATTGTAAAAATTCTTAGTGTAAATACTATTTCGATTCATTGTAACATTGCGTCGGGGTCTTTCGTGAATGGAGATCCGGATCATAGTAAACATCAATTCTTTCCTGCAGTAGAACCAGGATATAAAATCATCGAAACCCCGAATCCAGTCATTTACTATCCTACTAACGTGAGGACTGTTGACAATATTACTGTTCGTTTAGTAGATCAGAACGGCGAGCTTATTGATTTTAGAGGAGAAACAATCACTATAAGATTACATTAAAAGAAAAATGGGGATTGATTTTACCAGAAATAGTCTTGACCGGAATCTAGCTGGTTATAAAAGGAGATGTCAGACCCCATTAAGATTTAGTAAACCTAAACGATCAAGGCGGTTAACACCTGCAAACGCAAACTTTTTAAAACAGTGTGGTTTTCGGTTAAAAATAAAAATATGAATAATATACTAAACATAACATCAGACGTGAAATTTGATGAGTCCCTTACACAATTTCAATATCATTCGCATCAGCCGTATGCTGGCAACACTTTTAACAAGTCTGATGAAATCAGAATTCCGATCCATCAACAAGATGATTATACGTTTCCTTCTTTAAGTTTTATTTACATTGAAGAACGAATTTTAAATAAAGACGGTACTCTAGGAACTACTTCAAAATTGACTAATAACACGTTTGCGTTTTTGTTTGATGAGATCAGATACGAATTAAATGGCATTGAAGTTGATAGAGTCAGAAACCCTGGAATAACTACAACGCTTAAAGGTTTCGCTTCGTTTTCACCTAATCAAGTAAAAGGTCTTGAAAATTCGGGGTGGATAATACCTGGCATCGATAAAACTCTTTCAATCGATAAAGACGGATTTTTTAGCTTATGCCTGCCACTGGATATTCTCTTAGGGATATGTGAGGACTATCGCAAAATTTTAATTAATCTTAAGCAAGAACTCGTTTTGATCAGATCGAGTACGGACTTGAACTGCATAAAGGGTAGCGATGACGTACAAATAAAATTAGATAAAGTGGTCTGGAGGATGCCACATGTTCGTGTTTCCGATCAAGAACGACTGAGGTTGTTGAAAATGGTAGAGAAAAACAAGATAATTACTATACCGTTCAGATCATGGGATCTTTATGAATACCCAAATTTACCTACTTCGCAGCAAGAAAATCGGACTGTCAAAACATCGACAAATTTAGAAAAGCCGCGGTATGTTATTATCGCATTCCAGACTGGTCGAACGAGAAATGCAACCAAAGATAACAGTCATTTTGATAGTTGTAAATTGAAAAACTTGAAACTATATCTGAATAGTGAACATTATCCTTATGATGATTTGAATTTAGATTTTGCACAAGGAAAAGTCGCCCTTCTCTACGAAATGTATAATGAGTTTCAAACGAGCTATTATGGTAATAGACACTCTCAACCTCTGCTATCACGATCCGATTTTGAGACCCTCGCACCTATAGTCGTTATAGATTGCTCTAAACAATCTGAAGCAATAAAAAGTACAGGTTTCTTAAATGTTGTTTAAGGCTTCCATGGTCCGAATCCATTGTCTGCATTTCTTCTTCAGGGTTTGACCATGTCATAGGTTTTCCAGCGACCAAGCTTTCACCCATCTTGCTGTGGGCTTCTTCAGGGCCAATACAAGAATGAGAGTGGAGAAGGGGATCAGTAACTTATAATCTTCCGTCGGGGGCGAAGTCTGTGTTCCCATTGGCTAGCGCCCGAGGGGGCGTGGTCAGGTGGAGGGGGTAGGGGAGGGGGGATGTCGTCAGCTCTCTGAGATACGTTGTGTTGTCTAATGTTATTTAGTGCAG
This sequence comes from Aelia acuminata, assembly GCA_911387785.2. Taxonomy (NCBI): domain Eukaryota; kingdom Metazoa; phylum Arthropoda; class Insecta; order Hemiptera; family Pentatomidae; genus Aelia; species Aelia acuminata. The sequence continues at coordinate 96,458,621 of OU426979.1, forward strand.
GGTACCAGTTTTTGCTAAGTCTGTATCCGTCTTCTTTGTTTATATTGTTTGGTTGTTTTATGATTTCTATAGCCTCCCTGATGGATCTGTGGTGGTAGTTATCAATCCTAACTATGGCTTTGGTGTCTTCGAAGGCTATAGTGTGTTGTGTATTGTGAAAGTGTTCTGCTATGGCTGATTTATCCGTCTGTATTTTCTTAACTGCGGCAATATGTTCCTTCAGTCGTGTGGAGATGTTCCTTCCTGTCTGTCCTATATATTGTTTACCGCATGAGCAAGGGATGCTGTAAAGTCCAAGTTTGTTGAGTCCAAGATTGTCCTTTGGATTGGGCAGGATCTGTCCAATTTTCCTGTCTGTGGTGAAGATTGTTTTGATGTTGTTTTTAGTAAGTGTTCTGGCTATTTTTTCCGAGGTGCCTTGTATGTAGGGGATGACAGCTATGAGCTTCTTTTCTGTTTCATTTTCTTCAGGAAGATGGTTGTTAGTTTTGGATTCTTGTTTGATGAATTCGGATGTTATGGTTTCGTCCGAGTATCCGTTCTTTTTGAGGGCGGTCCGGAGTTTTCTTTTTTCTTTTGGAATTTTTGTGGGTTCAGTTATGGTCAATGCTCTGTGTATGAGTGTTGCAATGATCCCTCTCTTTTGTGATGGATGATGTTGAGAATCTGCGTGTAAATATCTGTCCGTGTGGGTCGGTTTCCTATAAACTGAATGTCCTAATTTGAGGCCTATAAACTGAATGTCCTAATGTGAGGTCTATAAACTGAATGTCCTAATGTGAGGAAGAAGAAGCCCTAAAAAGAGCCAAGTTCAAACCAGCTGTTTGGTATCGCTACGTAGACGACACCTTCATAATATGGGAGCACGGAGAAAAATTGCTTAAAGAGTTTCTTCATCACATCAACCACATACACACCAACATACAGTTTACAATGGAGACCGAGGAGGACAACAAGCTACCTTTCCTGGACGTACTAGTAGAAAAGAAGGAAGACCTCACATTAGGACATTCAGTTTATAGGAAACCGACCCACACGGACAGATATTTACACGCAGATTCTCACCATCATCCATCACAAAAGAGAGGGATCATTGCAACACTCATACACAGAGCATTGACCATAACTGAACCAACAAAAATTCCAAAAGAAAAAAGAAAACTCCGGACCGCCCTCAAAAAGAACGGATACTCGGACGAAACCATAACATCCGAATTCATCAAACAAGAATCCAAAACTAACAACCATCTTCCTGAAGAAAATGAAACAGAAAAGAAGCTCATAGCTGTCATCCCCTACATACAAGGCACCTCGGAAAAAATAGCCAGAACACTTACTAAAAACAACATCAAAACAATCTTCACCACAGACAGGAAAATTGGACAGATCCTGCCCAATCCAAAGGACAATCTTGGACTCAACAAACCTGGACTTTACAGCATCCCTTGCTCATGCGGTAAACAATATATAGGACAGACAGGAAGGAACATCTCCACACGACTGAAGGAACATATTGCCGCAGTTAAGAAAATACAGACGGATAAATCAGCCATAGCAGAACACTTTCACAATACACAACACACTATAGCCTTCGAAGACACCAAAGCCATAGTTAGGATTGATAACTACCACCACAGATCCATCAGGGAGGCTATAGAAATCATAAAACAACCAAACAATATAAACAAAGAAGACGGATACAGACTTAGCAAAAACTGGTACCCTGCACTAAATAACATTAGACAACACAACGTATCTCAGAGAGCTGACGACATCCCCCCTCCCCTACCCCCTCCACCTGACCACGCCCCCTCGGGCGCTAGCCAATGGGAACACAGACTTCGCCCCCGACGGAAGATTATAAGTTACTGATCCCCTTCTCCACTCTCATTCTTGTATTGGCCCTGAAGAAGCCCACAGCAAGATGGGTGAAAGCTTGGTCGCTGGAAAACCTATGACATGGTCAAACCCTGAAGAAGAAATGCAGACAATAAAAAGTACGACTATTGATATTCGCGTTCAACTAGATGCGATTGAGAACTTTCCGCCTAATACTAAGGCATACTGCCTTATTCTTCATGATAATATAGTGGAACATGAAGTGGGAACCGGTTTAGTCCACAAAATGTACTGAACCTCTGTTCAGTACACGTTTGGCTGCATATATTCATTATTTAAAACCTAAACGAAATCACTCCACTGCAGGACTTTGACTATGACACACATTCAGCGGTCATTGATTTTCAGGGCTATCGATCAGCCTCCAACACATTAATCGATAAAGAACTATCTATAGTCTCTGTGAGTCATGGCTCATCATGGCATTGGTTTTTCAAACCACCTCAGGGTGCGAGTGAAGAACTGGCTAAAGCACGGACGAACATCTGGGTAATGAAAAATATTCACGGATTGAACTGGACCTATGGCGATGTAGAATATGAAGATATGAAGAATTTATTAGTATATGCTACAGAAGACTATGACATGTTATGGGGAAAGGGAATGGAAAAGTGCAAGTTTATAGAAGAACTCATCGATAGACCAGTCTATGATCTTCATGATTTCGGCTGTCCAAACTTGAAACAGTTAAATAATGAACAGATAGCTTGTCATTTCCATTTGAACACTTCCCTTGTTTGCTCATTAAATCAAGCCCATCGTTTGGCCACATGGGTCAGAAAAAATTCTGAGGCTGTAAATTTAAAAAAAGAAGAGATAAGAAGACAAACATTTAAGAATATTGGTACACCTCATCATCTAATCTCATATGCTGGATTTATTCGAGGAGTCAAGGATAGAGTTGAATGTGTATACTGTGGACTGGTATTCGACAGCACATTATTAGTCAACCCTCTCAGATACCATAAAAAAAATAGTCCACTGTGTTTGTGGTTCCAGGAGGAGGAGTACCTCCTAGGAAGTACCTTATCAGTATGATGGATAAAATGGAGTCAGCAATACGTCGTTTGGGAGCGGAAGGAATCGAACTACAGAAGAATTGAGAGCTTTACCTCGATCATTACTTTTGTACCTTTTCGACTATACATTAGACTACATCTGGGAAAATTTACCTGAGGAGTGGCAAGAGGACGAGGAATTTATCCAGAAGCGAAGACTTTCTTACCTCAATGAATATATTAATTATTAATTGTACTATAAACCATATAAATAATTTTTTTTTTATTTATTTACCTTTATTCTCATTTTTACTTAGGGAAGGGTTCAAGAAATAAGAAAAGTATATAAAGAAATATTATTTATTACATAAATTACAACTCATAAGGGTCTTTTTTGAGTTCATTTAATAAATTATAAAGAGTCTCAGTATTAATATTAAAGTTCATTGATGTTGGTTCCACAGGTTCAGTCAGTTGACCTTCTTCATGTTTCTTATGTAGTTCAGCCATTTTGGTTATCAATTCCAATGAGTTGTTGATGTTCTTAACGTCTTTACAAAGCTTTGCCGTTTCATTTCTGCTAAAACATGTCAAAGGTGAATCGAGCTGAAGGGTTGGCGAACTCTGATTTAACATTGCAAAAGAAATAACAACCTGTTCTATTTTCATAACTCTGTTCCTTCCCCTCTTGGAAAGTGTACAATACACATTTTTACTATCAGTGGTTTATCAGTACTAGGACTATGACGAAGGCTTTTGTAAGTGGTGGGGGGAGAAAGCTTGATCAATGAATTCAATTGATAAATTATGAATGACAAAGCTGAACCAGTAAACTGGTTTATCAGTACTTGGACTATGACGAAGGCTTATGTAAGTGGTAGGGGGATAAAGCTTGATCAATGAATTCAATTGATAAATTATGAATGAAACAGCTGAACCAGTAAACTGGTTTATCAGTACTAGGACTATGACGAAGGCTTATGTAAGTGGTGGGGGGAGAAAGCTTGATCAATGAATTCAATTGATAAATTATGAATGAAACAGCTGAACCAGTAAACTGGTTTATCAGTACTAGGACTATGACGAAGGCTTATGTATGTGGTGGGGGGAGAAAGCTTGATCAATGAATTCAATTGATAAATTATGAATGAAACAGCTGAACCAGTAAACTGGTTTATCAGTACTAGGACTATGACGGAGGCTTATGTATGTGGTGGGGGGAGAAAGCTTGATCAATGAATTCAATTGATAAATTATGAATGAAACAGCTGAACCAGTAAACTGGTTTATCAGTAATAGGACTATGACGGAGGCTTATGTATGTGGTGGGGGGAGAAAGCTTGATCAATGAATTCAATTGATAAATTATGAATGAAACAGCTGAGTAAATATCAACATATAGCCTTGCTACAGCACGATGTAAACAAAGCGCTGTTACCACATCTACAATCCAACGTTGCCATGTTGGGCATCTCACATCCGTTGACCCCTTGAAACCTTATAACACACCTTAAGGACACCCCCCCTCACCCTAGAACAACACCCCCCTCGCCCTCACAAGGTCGGTCAATGACCCTCAAGGTCACAGATAGCTCTGCTACAGCACGCTCAAGGTCATTTCCTTCGTGCTCCTGCTCAACCGGCCAAATATAACTACTATCTAGTGCTTCTACTATAGCCTGAAGTATAAAGGGGTGATTCTAAAATTATGGTGGTATTTGGCTCTTAATTTTTTAGGATTTTCAAAGTCATGTTTTCTTGATTTTCTGTTTCTTGATGGCTTGGACAAATGCTCCTTAGCAATGATGTCAAGTGTACTATAGGGAGGGACTCACCATAAAAATATTTTTCAGTTTTACACCATCCTCCACGTCCTGAAAGCAACTGAGTGAACTTAGGGAAAAATTATATGAATCGACGTACAGTCAGGTTTATAACAAGGGTACCCCATATGTTCTCAACTCGAAATTTCTTTTTCTGAGGAGATTGGTGGGTGTATGAAAAACTAGCTAGGGAGTGACCTCACAACTGTGTGACAAAGGGAAAAACTGTTGTGGTACTTAGCCTGTACCCTTTGGAGTCCTGGCTCAATTTTATTTCGCATCCTGAAAGTATGCTGATAAGATTAGTGCCTGAGTTTTTAGAATTATTGTGATGGAAAAGTGTTTAATTGTTTTTCAAAGTACACGACCTACACTTTGTGACAGGCTAGGGAGAGACAAAAAGAGCATTGTTATTGATTTTATGGAAGGTTATCCTGTATATGGCCACTTGAAAGTGTGATAGCTGTATTCATAACAAATGAGGTAATAATTAGGAAAAAAAAATTGAAAAATCCTTCAGGCGGTTCTCGATATATCACGTTGAGACACAAATACCACCATAATTTTAGAATCACCCATAGACAGAATCCCTTATGCTCAATTGACATTTATCTAAAGCTGCAACTAACTTGGGCGTAATAAAGTCTTTCCTTCCTCTTTTCTTTGGTATTTTGAAAACTTACCATTTGAGAGGTGGATGCTAAGTTCCTCAAGGCTTGCGTAGTATCAGACGACGATACACCTTCGAAATATTTTCTCACATTTCTTTTTCTCTTCATTCAATTTCCTCACCCTGGACGCCCTGATTCTCTTTCTTTTTGTAAAAATATTTTACCTTCTTCAATTTTTATCCAAAGAATCAGCATGTGCTATGTCAAATAAATTATCTAAATTGTTCTTAAAGTCCCCTCACGGCACTTGTAAATATCTTGTATTTTTTTAGAATTTTTTTCCAACTCCCCCCAAGCATGGTGAAGATCCAAAAGTTTTTTTACATAGTTAGGTATAGCTCTGGTAGGGATTCTAGCTTTTTCCCAAAATATAATACACTCCCGAATGAAGAGATTAGCGCTTTTACTAACAGTTAATTTAACTTCACGAATGTTAAAAAAAAATACTGCAAGAACTTGACGATTAGACGATAACTTTGCGCCTGTTATTAGATAATTTACGTCACCAACTAAGAAAACACATGTTTTATTGGTTCTTAATTCCACTTCCATCTTTTAAATGTATAACAATAGGTGTCTTAACACATGCACGCTTTCCGCACTGAAAGAGTCCCAAACGGGAAAGAGCGAGGGAAAGAGTGTATGTGTAAATATGACATTTGGAGTGTGGGATTGTGCTCGCTCTTTCCCGCACGCAATCCTGTGGTCCGTATAAAATATTACTATAAGATCTGAGATTCTCGCGGGATAAAACGGCGTTTTGGAGCTACAGTAACCGCATAACAAATTTAATTTCTCTTTCTCGTTATAATAGTCTAGGCAACGGCACGTGCCCTCGCTCAGTGGCCCAAAAAAAGCTGAAAATGTGAAAAAAAAACTAATATCTATTATAATTACTTTGTTAGCGGCAAGGAACCACCCGCGTATTGATTTTTGAGGTGCCGATTCTAATTAAATCAAAATCAGTGCAATGGGACCATCAGATCAAGCCCGAATTTGAGGTAGAAAAGTAAAAAATTCGTTTTTGGTATAGTCGTATATGTTTTTTGATATGCTGAATCTAATGAAATCATTATTAACGAAATCAGAGCATCAGATCAAGTAAAAATTTGACGTGGAAAATAAAAAAATTTGTATAGATAATTTTTTTTATTTAAAATTTTTATGTACAATAATACAAATAGGATATAATTATTTAATCGTGTTTAAGTAAATTGTATGCTTCGTCGGTTAGCTCTTCTCGGCTAGCTAGACTGAGGAAAAAATTTAAAATCATTACTTTCATTGAAAAAGTTTTCAACAGAAAAATACCTCATACTCAAAAATAAAACGTATGATCACACATATTGGCGCTACAGTCCTTGTATTTATTTAACTCAATTTATTTACATTTTCCTCTAGAGGGCAATATGCATAAATTAAGGAATGATATTGTTAGGGGATACAGGTTTTTAAGTTCGTATTTGAATATTTATACTTTGTATTTGAATCAGATCCCATACACGACCATGCTGCGTGTCGGTCTTGTGTGACCATACTTTAATTGTTTAAGTGATGCTGCGTCTTCTTTGAAGTTCCATAATCGGTTAAAATCTCACTCCATCACTGAACACAACAGTATTATCAATGTGAAGTATAGATTTTTTTCCGATATTCAATATTTTTATCACCGATACCATCTGCTTCGATATTATCGACTATCGATATCTTTCCTTCTTATTCACACCTCATGTTAATTATAAAATTAAAATTAAAACTAGCGTTTTCAGAAAGCTCGAAGGATTGTATATATCCTCTATAAAAAAAATCTGGTGCGTGCGCGCAACACACAACTTTCACTTACCAACTTACTTAGATTAGAAATTGACGTGTTTTGCTAATTATCATTTCCCAAAGTCACACATTTTTCTACATTCATATCTTATTTTTGTTAATCGTTAAAGCCGTTTTTGAGTAAATAAAAAAACCCGTGAAAATGATACAAAATTTATTAAGTAAAGTCCCCCCTCCCGTCGATCAATATTGATGAAATTTTTACTGTCATATCTAGGGCATATAAATACATCAAATACCAAGTTTGATCAAAATCGTTAAAACCGTTTTTGAGTAAATAAAAAAAACATGTGAAAATAGTACAAAATTTATTAAGTAAAGTCCCCCCTCCCGTCGATCAATTTTGATGAAATTTTTACAGTCATATCTCGGGCATATAAATACATCAAATACCAAGTTTGATCAAAATCGTTAAAACCGTTTTTGAGTAAATAAAAAAAACACGTGAAAATGATACAAAATTTATTAAGTAAAGTCCCCCCTCCGGTTAATCAATTTTGATGAAATTTTTACAGTCGTATCTCGGGCATATTAATACATCAAATACTCAGTTTAATCAAAATCGTTAGAGCCGTTTTTGAGAAAAACGAAAAAAACATAAAAAGTTATTAAGTAAAGTACCCCCTCCCTTTAAGTAATTTAGATGAAATTCATGCTGTCACATCGCGGGCATATACCTACACTAAATACCCAATTTCACCATTCGCGGAACGGGAAATCGGGAAATATCAAGCTGGTTTTCGGAGAGGCAGATCCACTATAGACCAAGTTTTCTCCCTCAGGACAATACTGGAGCGGGGCCACGAGTACAAGATCCTGACGCATCACCTTTTCGTCGACTTTAAAAGCGCATATGACAGCATCAATCGTCCTATGTTGTATGAGGCTTTGAGAGAAATGGGCATTCCAAGCAAACTGATACGTCTTGTGAAGCTGACAATGAAGAACGTTAGGTGTCAGGTGCGGATCCAATCTGACTGCTCCGATGAATTTCCCTCTGACAAAGGACTAAGACAGGGGGACGGACTGGCTTGTCTCCTCTTCAACCTTGCACTGGAGAAGGTTGTTCGGAATTCCGGGATCCAGACAAGCCACACTATCTTCACGCGCTCTGTCCAGTTGTTAGGATTTGCTGATGATCTGGATATTGTGGCAAGATCCCGATCGGCATTGTTGGAAGCCTTTGGGAAATTCATGGACGCTGCCTCAGCCTTGGGACTGACCATAAACCAAGAGAAAACTAAATATATGTTTACCGGAAATGGCAGTGAAGAAGAACTGGTTTTCGGTCCTTACAGATTTGAGAGGGTCAATGAATTTACTTATCTAGGATCCCAAGTAACCCAAGCAAATGATGTCTCAGCTGAGATAAGAAAGAGACTTGTGGCGGCAAATAAGGCATATTTTGCCAAGCTTAAAATTTTACGTAGCAGATCCATTACTAGGGGAACTAAATTGCTCTTATACAAAACTCTAATACGTCCTGTTCTTACATATGCATCCCAAACCTGGACTATGTCGAAAACCAATGAAAATGACCTACATATTTTCGAAAGGAAAATTTTACGACGGATAGTTGGTCCAGTGAGAGATGGAGATGGATGGAGGATTAGAAGGAACAGAGAGCTTTATGACCTCTACGGGGACATAGATGTGGTCAGGTTCATCAAGCTAGGGAGACTAAGTTGGGCCGGCCACGTTGCACGAATGGAAGAAGACGATATCCACAGGAAAGTATTGGACACCGCCCTTCACAGCTCGCGTCAAACTGGTAGGCCAAGGCTTAGATGGGTTGACGGAGTGGCAGCTGACGCACGAAGCCTTTTCAGGATCAGAAACTGTAGAGCGGCAGCACAAAATCGGGCCGAATGGCGGTGGCTCATTGAGGAGGCCAAGACCCACCAAGGGTTGTAGCGCCACGTAGAAGAAGAAGAAAGAAATACCCAATTTCAGGATCGCACGGTTTATAGTTTTTGAGCTAGTCTGTTCACACACACACACACACAGACACACAGACACACAGACACACAGACACACACACAGACCATTTCGCGGGACTTGGTCATTTCGACTCAGGGGACCCCAAAACGTGTATTTCCGTTGAAAACCGGAAGTCGAAATTTTTCACGATCGCAATACTTCCACTTACTATATATTTCATATATAGGTAAGTGAAAGTAAAAAGGTAAAAATTGGAAAAAAAATTATGAAATAAAGTGCCCCCTCCGTTTGACCATTTTTGATGAAATGTTGGGTGTCACATCTTTGGCATATACATAGATCAAATACCCAGTTTGATCAAAATCGTTTTTGAGTAAATAAAAAAAACTCGTTAAAATGATACAAAATTTATTCAGTAAAGTCCCCCCTCCGTTTGATCAATTTTGATGAAATGTTGGGTATCACATCTTTAGCATATACATACATCAAATACCCGTTTTGATCAAAATCGTTAAAACCGTTTTTGAGGAAATAAAAAAAAACACGTAAAAATGATACAAAATTTATTCAGTAAAGTCCCCCCTCCGGTTGATCAATTTTGATGAAAATTTTACAGTCATATCTCGGGCATATTAATGCATCAAATACTCAGTTTAATCAAAATCGTTAGAGCCGTTTTTGAGAAAATCAAAAAAAACTTCCAAAGTTATTAAATAAAGTACCCCCTTCCTTTGAACAATTTTGATGAAATTTTCGCTGTCACATCGCGGGCATATACATACACTAAATACACAATTTCAGGTTCGCACGGTTTATAGTTTTTGAGCTAGTCTGTTCACACACACACACACACACACACACACACACACACACACACACACACACAAACACAAACACACACACACACACACAGACCATTTCGCGGGACTTGGTTATTTGGACTCAGGGGACCCCAAAACGTGTATTTCCGTTGAAAACCGGAAGTCGAAATTTTTCACGATCGCAATACTTCCACTTACTATATATTTCATATATAGGTAAGTGAAAGTAAAAATATTTATCTTGAATTACCCTTAGATAGTAGAGTTGTAAAGCGTACGGAGGTTATAGAAATAAACCTGGTGCACCGCAGCAATTTTATGGTGCTTAATGATATTTGCATTCCACAAAGATTTATTTTACAAAAATAAAATAAATAAAAATTTCTTTTTTCTTCGGGAAGTTAAAAAAAAGGTTTGCTTTTCTTTTTGATCAGAAATGAAAGGTCAATATATAAATATTTTGTGAGGTCTACCTGCTTATAATTTTGGGAACCTTCCTTCATTATTACAGTGGTCTTTTCAGTCTTCTTCTAATTGAAGATTAATACTCAAGAAATGAAAGAATTCGCGAGCATTAGGGAGTACAAGGAGTGTGAGACATCATGGAAGAGAGGCAATTAATGTGGTACATCCATGTTTTACATGTTTATATACTGATACACGTTATTTAGTTATATTCTATTTCTGTTTAGTTTCCTCCATTTAAGCATTATTCACAATACTGCAAATTCTTTTTTCAAAATCTTTGCGTTTCTAACTTTCCCATATGAGTCCTGCACCCTTGAGACCAAGCATGAGAGCCAAATCCAAGCTATGGAAATGCGCTACCTAAGAAAAATATAGGAATAAGCCTGACGGAATCGTGTAAGGAAGCAACCGTAAGAGGAAACATGGACCCGAGACCTGCAGAAAATCGAATAAAACCAACTCAAGTGGGATGGACATATAATGCAAATGGTTCGGCCACGCTACTCTCAAACGCCATGCTACTCTCGTAGATGTAGTCGATGGGAGGTAGCCGCAGGGAAGATTAATGAAGATCTGGGAAGAAAGAATTACAAAAGACTTTGACAGGAGAGGAACGGACTGGAGGAGAAGAAGCTGGCTCAGGACCAAGACACAAGGGTCAGGCTCTGTAAGGAGGTGCCTTCATTGTGGATAGGTACAAAAAGTGATTTTTACAAAATCTGATCAAATTTCTTCCTTCCCCTTTCTTTGATATCCGTCTCCTTCTTTATTGGATCAATAAAATGTATCAGGAATCCAGAATACATAAGGCGAACCGTGCAGAATCGTCGCATGCAGAGCTAGTATAAGCCCAATGGAAGATAATTCTTTAATGAAAAGTAAAAAAAATACGCAATTATGAGTTCGATCAGTGTTCAGTTGTAGGAGCGTTATGGCGCCGAAGATATGCAAAAATTTAAAGTGTGGAAACAATAAATTCAAATGATAAAAACTTTTGACCAACAATAGTTACACTAACAATGCCGCCAAAATATGTCAGTTTAGTAAGATTGGAACTATCTTTATAATATCATAAGAATAGAAGTATACAGATTTTTATAGGCTGTAGAAAAATAAAATATGGAGGCACCGGTGGCAATGTGGGTTATAGCGTGGTAGGCTCACGAGCTTGACAAAACCCAGAGTGTAAAAGAACAGCTAAAGAGCGGTTTTTTGTTCGACGATTCGCCACCAGGCAGCGCTAGTGTCGGCGCTAATATAGCGGCGGGAGTCGATGAACGCCAACCCCGCGAGTATTTTATTTTTCTATAGAGCCTCCATATTTTATTTTTCTACAGCCTATAAAAATCTGTATACTTCTATTCTTATGATATTATAATGATAGTTCCAGTCTTACTAAACTGACATATTTCGGCGGCATTGTTAGTGTAACTATTGTTGGTCAAAAGTTTGGTCAAATGTGACCCCTCAGCCTATTGAACCTGACTCACACCGACCGGGAGTAGGAGTAATAATCTTCCCCGAATATCTTATCGAATTGCGGCGTGGTATACCAGGAGAGTTTTGTCGGTAGCCGCCCGGAGGTTTTTTGGTTTAATAAAAATCTATTTCCGGGACAGAAATACAGGTCCTCGGGGCCTGCTGATTCTGAGCTGCTATAATCCTCGTACCTCGACCAGTTTGTGTTCTTGAAACAGAAAGAGATGACGCCATCACTGGTAAAGACAGTGACAAATTGGCCCCAATGGGATTGGTTATAAAGCTGCCGCTGAACCAAGGTGCTCTCAGGTGGGTTTTGGGCTACCCCCTCCAGGCTGCCCGAGCTTATGTAAGCAAAATAAATGTCAGTAAGAAGACCACACTGTGCGGCCAAACGCGCCAAGCGAAATACCCGATTACTAATAATACTGTCAGCCACCTTGAATTAGGTAAAAAGTCTAAAATGCAATTTCATAAATAGCTCATACCACCTTATCTCAGACTTAAAGGAGAAATCAGGGCTATGCTGCTCACAAATTCCAGTCAGCAACATAAATGATGTTTCTGCGTAGATCTGTAGCTAGGAGGGTTCGCATTAAAGAAATCACACTTTCAGGGAGTAGCTGTTATTTTTCACGTATCCAAAATGATGTCCGGAAAATCTTTAGCTGATCTGCAAAGGTAGAAGTGCACTATAAAAAAGTCGGAATTTCGGATTTCTTTCACACGGGGGTCCCATTTTATGTTATCTGGGACGATTTTTTGAACGACAAAAATACATTTGGTATTTTAGTGGCAGGGGGGGGGGGGATTAGCAAATAGTTAAGTTTGCCGATTTCTTTTACAGGGAAATCCAATATTAAGTTATCGGCGACGATGGTTTTGAAATGAATATTTATTTTGTATTTTAGCAGCGGCGAGTGGGGGGGGGGTTTAGACTAGAAAATAGTTAGAATTTCACATTTTTTAACCGGGGATCCAAATTTATCAGGGAAGTTTTGCTTTTTTTTTGTTGAAATAATATGATTAAAATATTATCAGGGTTTATTTGGGAATCATTTTTCGTTTAAAAATTAAATTGTTCCCCCCCGCCAATAAAATACAAAATGAAAATTAGTTTGAAGAACACCGTCCCCGATAACATAATATCGGAACCCAAGTGAAAGAATTTATAAAATCTAACTGTTTCCTAGTGCCCCCTCCCCCTCCGCTACTAAAATACAAAATGAATATTTTCTTCAAAAACAACAGCCCCGATGACATAAAATTGGACCCCCGTGTGAAAGAAATCCGGAATTCTATCTTATATATAAAGCATCCCCCCCCCCCACCACCACTAATATAAAAAATGATTTTTTTAAAAAAAAAATAACGTCCCCGATAATATATATTTGGCCCCCCCGTGTGAAAGAAATCCGAAATTCTCATTATTTTGTGATGTGCCCCCCCCCCCCAGCCAGTAAAATACAAAATGAATATTCTTTTATAAAACACCGTCCCCGATAAAATAAAATATAATAAAATTGGACCCCCCCGAAAGAAATCCGAGATTCTATTTTTTTTATAGTGCCCCCCCCTTCCACTAATATACAAAATTAATATTTGTATATAGGAAAAAAGATTTTTTGCGATAACATAGTACTGGACCCCCGTATGACATTTTTATAGCACTATTGAAGAGTCCATAAACTCGACACGCCAACAAAACTGTTGGTCTAACAAACGCTCCACGCTCCGTGCATAATTCGTCTAAAACATATGTTCTTTCCTTCTCGCCATCCAGTTCCTTGAGAAAAGCGTGTTATCACTTTTTATATTTTAAATGTATACCACACGCTTTCCCGCACGATTACGCGAGAGTTTTGCGCGCGTTCAATCCTTCACGGGATTTTCCGGGAATTGCATATGTTTTTCCTCTCTAAACAATCATGTAGACGCGCTTTCGTGTGTGAAAGCGCGTGAACACTCTTTTAGCATCTAAATCTTTCCTACACGATTACGCGACGTTGTCGCGCGCGCGCAATCCTTCGCGACTCAATCGTGTGGGAAAGAACGTATGTGTAAAGGCTACTAATGTGTTAAGTGCGAGTATAATTGAAAACAAAAGAAAAATACGGTGAATACGCACCGCTACTGCCGCGCAACATGTCTGAACATGATTCGATGCAAGTCGGCACGGGTTACCGTCCTCCAAATAGGGTAAACATTTATTTCCGAGTGTTTAAGAGGCAAATGAACAAAACTAAGACCTATGCGTTATAAATTTAAAACTTTGAAAAATAAGGGACACCCTAATACACATACATTAAATACCCAATTTCATGCTCGTATGGTTTATAGTTTTTGAGCTAGTCTGTTCACATACACACAGACCATTTCGCGGGATTTGGTTATTTGGACTCAGGAGACCCCAAAACATGTATTTCCTTTGAAAACCGAAATTCGAAATTTTTCACGATCGCAATACTTCCACTTACTATATATTTCATATATTGGTACGTGAAAGTAATAAAAGTAAAAATCTGGTGCGTGCGCGCAACACACAACTTTCACTTACCAACTTACTTAGATTAGAAATTAATGCGTTTTGTTAATTTCCACTTCTCAAATGAACAGAACGGCTTTAATTATGAACAATGGTCTGTCATTGAAGGCGTACTCCGCGTTTTATGAGTTGACTGAATATTCTTCTTTTTTTCTCCTCTATATGTTTTCTTTATTCTTATCGTATCTCATATTTAGCCATTTCTTACTTTTAGGCGTAACGAGAGACAGTTAATTTCTCCATATAAACAAAAACAAAGGTACTTTATAGGAAACAAAAAAACAAACACACAAAAAAGGTTCCTACCCCATTAAAGCCCCCTCAGAACATTTTAATAATGATAAAGCTTACCTGATATTAATGAACATCTAATTTTCATTGAACATGACGAATTTGATAAAAATCGTTAAAGCCGTTTTTGAGATCATCGAAAAAAAGGTAAAAATTGGAAAAAATTTATGAAATAAAGTGCCCCCTCCGTTTGACCAATTTTGATGAAATGTTGGCTATCACATCTTTGGTATATATGTACATACATCAAATACCCAGTTTGATCAAAATCGTTAAAACCGTTTTCGAGTAAATAAACAAAACATGTGAAAATGATACAAAATTTAGTAAGTAAAGTCCCCCCTCCGGTTGATCAATTTTGATGAAATTTTTACAGTCATATCTCGGGCATATTATTACTTCAAATACTCAGTTCGATCAAAATCGTTAAAGCCGTTTTTGAGAAAATCGAAAAAAACTTAAAAAGTTATTAAATAAAGTACCCCTCCCTTTGAGCTATTTTAATAAAATTTTTGCTGTCACATCGCGGGCATACAAATACACCAAATACCCAATTTCAGGTTCACACGGTTTATATTTTTTGAGCTAGTCTATTCACACACACACACACACACACACACACACACACACACACACACACACACACACACACACACACACACACACACACACACACACACACACACACACACACACACAACACACACACACACACACACACACAGACAGACCATTCCGCGGGACTTGGTTAATTGGACTCAGGGGACCCCAAAACGTGTATTTCCGTTAAAAACCGGAAGTCGAAATTTTTCACGATCGCAATACTTCCACTTACTACCTATATATTTCATATATAGGTAAGTGAAAGTAAAAAAAAAATCTGGTGCGTGCGCGCAACACACAACTTTTACATACCAATTTACTTAGATTAGAAATTGTTTTAATGCCACTTCTCAAAGTTACACATTTTTCCACATTCCATATGAAATATATAGTAAGTGTAAGTATTGCGATCGTGAAAAAATTCGACTTCCGGTTTTCAACGGAAATACACGTTTTGGAGTCCCCTGAGTCGAAATGACCAAGTCCCGCGAAATGGTCTGTGTGTGTGTGTGTGTGTGTGTGTGTGTGTGTGTGTGTGTCTGTGTGTGTGTGTGTGTGTGTGTGTGTGAACAGACTAGCTCAAAAACTATAAACCGTGCGATCCTGAAATTGGGTATTTAGTGTAGGTATATGCCCGCGATGTGACAGCATAAATTTCATCAAAATTACTTAAAGGGAGGGGGTACTTTACTTAATAACTTTTTAGGTTTTTTCGATTTTCTCAAAAACGGCTCTAACGATTTTGATTAAACTGAGTATTTCATCTAATTATATTCCCGAGATATGACTGTAAAAATTTCATCAAAATTTATTAACCGGAGGGGGGACTTTACTTAATAAATTTTGTAACATTTTCACGTGTTTTTTTTATTTACTCTAAATCGGCTTTAACGATTTTGATCAAACTGGGTATTTGATGTATGTATATGCCCGAGATATGACTGTTAAAATTTCATTAAAATTGATTAACCGGAGGGGGGACTTTACTTAATAAATGTTTGTATCATTTTCACGGGGTTTTTTATTTACTCAATAACGGCTTTAACGATTAACAAAAATAAGATATGGATGTAGAAAAATGTGTGACTGGGAAATTATATTTGACAAAACACGTCAATTTCTTATCTAAGTAAGTTGGTAAGTGAAAGTTGTGTGTTCCGCGCACGCACCAGATTTTTTATTTTTGTTTTCATTTGCTCTATAACAAACACTAATTTCTTTTATTATTAAATAAAAGTTTTTATTTGAGGTAATTCGGCATTGCAAGTATAATACTCCACGTCGACTGATTTTATAATTCTCTATGTACTTGTTGAAAATTTCATTTAGTTACCATATACAAGTAATTTCCATTAAATAAACAGAACGCCTTTAATTATGAACAATGGTCTGTCATTAAAGGCGTACTACGCACACGTTTTTTATGATTTGACTGAATATTTTTTTTTTTTTTCTCCTCTATATGTTAACTTGGTTTTTATCATATCTCATATTTATCCATCTGTTATTTTTAGGCGAAACGAGAGACGGTTAATTTCTCCATATAAACAAAAAAAGGTACTTTATAGGAAACAAAAAACCAAACAAAAAAGCCCCTTCAGAACCTTTTAATAATGATAAGCTTACCTTATATTAAAGACCACCATTTCATTAAACATGACGAATTTGATGAAAATCGTTAAAGCCGGTTTTGAGATAATCGAAAAAAAGGTAAAAATTGGAAAAAAAAGTTATAAAATAAAGTGCCCCCTCCGTTTGACCAATTTTGATGAAATGTTGGCTGTCACATCTTTGGCATATACATACATCAAATACCCAGTTTGATCAAAATCGTTAAAGCCGTTTTTGAGTAAATAAAAAAAACACCTGAAAATGATACAAAATTTATTAAGTAAAGTCCCCCCAGTTGATCAATTTTGATGAAATGTTGGCTATTACATATTTGGCATATAAATACATCAAATATCCAGTTTGATCAAAATCGTTCAAGCCGTTTTTGAGTAAATAAAAAAACACCTGAAAATGATACAAAATTTATTAAGTAAAGTCCCCCCAGTTGATCATTTTTGATGAAATGTTGGCTATTACATCTTTGGCATATAAATACATCAAATATCCAGTTTGATCAAAATCGTTCAAGCCGTTTTTGAGTAAATAAAAAAAAACACGTGAAAATGATACAAAATTTATTAAATAAAGTCCTCCCTCCGGTTAATCAATTTTTATGAAATTTTTACAGTCATATCTCGGGCATATTATTACTTCAAATACTCAGTTTAATCAAAATCGTTATATAGGTAAGTGAAAGTAAAAAATCTGGTGCGTGCGCGCAACACACAACTTTCACTTACCAACTTACTTAGATTAGAAATTAATGCGTTTTGTTAATTGCCACTTCTCAAAATTATACATTTTTCCACATTCATTTCTTATTTTTGTTTTCATTTGCTCTATAAAAAAAACTAATTTATTTTATTTTTAAATAAAAGTTTTTACTTGTGATGATTCGGCAATGTCGTCTGATTTTATAATTCTCAATGTACTTGTTGAAAATTTCATTTAGTTACCATGAAACAAATAATTTCCATTAAATGAACACAACCGCTTTAATTATGAACAATGGTCTGTCATTAATGGCGTACTACGCATGCGTGGGCTCATCGTGTTTTAAGAGTTGACTTTTTTTTTTCTTTTTTTCTGCTCTTTATGTTTTCTTTATTTTTATCATATCTCATATTTAGCCATTTCTTAAGGCGTAACGAGAGACAGTTAATTTCTCCATATAAACAAAAACAAAGATACTTTATAGGAAACAAAAACAAACAAACAGAAAAGCCCCTTCAGAACCTTTTAATAATGATAAGCTTACCTTATATTAAAGACCACCATTTCATTAAACATGACGAATTTGATGAAAATCGTTAAAGCCGGTTTTGAGATAATCGAAAAAAAGGTAAAAATTGGAAAAAAAGTTATAAAATAAAGTGCCCCCCTCCGTTTGACCAATTTTGATGAAATGTTGGCTGTCACATCTTTGGCATATACATACATCAAATACCCAGTTTGATCAAAATCGTTAAAGCCGTTTTTGAGTAAATAAAAAAAACACCTGAAAATGATACAAAATTTATTAAGTAAAGTCCCCCCAGTTGATCAATTTTGATGAAATGTTGGCTATTACATATTTGGCATATAAATACATCAAATATCCAGTTTGATCAAAATCGTTCAAGCCGTTTTTGAGTAAATAAAAAAACACCTGAAAATGATACAAAATTTATTAAGTAAAGTCCCCCCAGTTGATCATTTTTGATGAAATGTTGGCTATTACATCTTTGGCATATAAATACATCAAATATCCAGTTTGATCAAAATCGTTCAAGCCGTTTTTGAGTAAATAAAAAAAAACACGTGAAAATGATACAAAATTTATTAAATAAAGTCCTCCCTCCGGTTAATCAATTTTTATGAAATTTTTACAGTCATATCTCGGGCATATTATTACTTCAAATACTCAGTTTAATCAAAATCGTTATATAGGTAAGTGAAAGTAAAAAATCTGGTGCGTGCGCGCAACACACAACTTTCACTTACCAACTTACTTAGATTAGAAATTAATGCGTTTTGTTAATTGCCACTTCTCAAAATTATACATTTTTCCACATTCATTTCTTATTTTTGTTTTCATTTGCTCTATAAAAAAAACTAATTTATTTTATTTTTAAATAAAAGTTTTTACTTGTTATGATTCGGCAATGTCGTCTGATTTTATAATTCTCTATGTACTTGTTGAAAATTTCATTTAGTTACCATGAAACAAATAATTTCCATTAAATGAACACAACCGCTTTAATTATGAACAATGGTCTGTCATTAAAGGCGTACTACGCATGCGTGGGCTCAACGTGTTTTATGAGTTGACGGAATATTTTTCTTCTTTTCTCCTTTTAATGTTTACTTGATTTTTTTCATATCTCATATTTAGCCATTTATTATTTTTAGGCGAAACGAGAGACAGATAATTTCTCCTAATATAGACAAAAACAAAGGTACTTTATAGGAAGGCCCCTTCCCCATTTAAGGCCCCTCAGAACATTTTTATAATAATAAAGCTTACCTGATATTAAAGAATACTTTATTCTCATTAAACATGTCGAGTTTAATCAACATCGTTTAAGCTATTTTTGAGAAAATAGTAAAAATGGAAAAAAAAAAAGTTATGAAATAAGGTCCCCCCTCCGGTTGATTAATTTTTATGAAATTTTTGTCGTCTTATCTCGGGCAAATAAATGCATCAAATAGCAAGTTTTATCATAATCGATAGAGCCGTTTTTGAGAAAATCGAAAAAAACATAAACAGTTAGTAAATAAAGTACCTCCTCCGTTTCACCAATTTTGATGAAATGTTTGCTGTCACATCCCGGGAAATTCCAGGTTCGTACGGTTTATAGTTTTTAAGCTAGTCTGTTAACACACACACACTCACACAGACCATTTCGCGGGACTTCGTTATTTGGAGTCAGGGGACGCCAAAACGTGTATTTCCGTTGAAAACCGGAAGTCGAAATTTTTCACGATGCTTTCCCTTAC
This sequence comes from Aelia acuminata, assembly GCA_911387785.2. Classification (NCBI taxonomy): domain Eukaryota; kingdom Metazoa; phylum Arthropoda; class Insecta; order Hemiptera; family Pentatomidae; genus Aelia; species Aelia acuminata. The sequence goes on from OU426979.1 coordinate 96,478,583, forward strand.
TCTTTATTTTATATATAGGTTAGCGAAAGTAAAAAAAGTAATCAATGTGATTGCTTTATGGATATTTCGAAATACGTTTTATACATCTCAAAATTTTTTTATTTATCAAACGTAATAACTAGGGATCGGATTTTTATGTATTTAAAAATGCCAAATATTTAATTAAAATATGCATTTATTTTCGCCAAATATGTGATTTTCTTAAATATTTTCAGAAATATTTAAGTGAAATTGAATTTTTTTTTTATAATAATAATAATAATAATTTATTGTTAGCTATATACACAATTTACAAAAGGATTAAAAAATAAAGTATACAAGGCAATGGCAATAGCCGTCTGCCAGAGTTCAATGAAAGTATAAAGTGTACAAGCTGAAGTAAACATTAATAAAATACAACTATGCAATTACAATAAAGAAAATAAAACGTAGAAATTAATTAACTTATGAGTTACTTTTATCATATTAAATAACGTACAACAAAGATAGAAAGAAAATAATTAAAGAGGGATAATTATACTCTGAGAACAGTAAATAAAAAAAAGACACAGAAAAAAAAAAAATAAAGAAAAAGAAAAAATCTTAAATTCAATATACCATAGTAAAAATAAAGTAAAGAATAGAACTTATAAAGTTAAATATCAGACATCCAGCAGTACCTAGCCCTCCAAGCGTGACGAGCAAAACGGATCAAGGGACGAGGATGAGAGAGACCAGTCAGAAAAGAAATTATCTCATCCCTTTTGAGAGAGCGCTTGTTAAAATAAAGTAAACGAAACTCAGCCAATAGAGGACACTCTCCCAAGAATTGATACAAATCTTCACGAGAACTACAATTGGATAGGGAACATCTTGACTGATCGGGATCATTTTGAAACCAAGGACGATAATTCAAATAAAGAAGTTCTCCCCTCAATTTAAGCAGCCATTTCACCTCCAAAAAATTCAAATCTTTGGAGAGAGATGCAGTAACACGGTTTTTATAATACGAGATTAAAACTTTGTATAAAAGAAAGTGGTCTGATACAATCGCGCGATTAAAGCTCTTTTCGTAGTAATCCTCTTTTATTTTGGAAAATAAGGCCGAAAATTGTTGACTCCATAAACCCATGTCATCTCTAGAGAATGGTAAAGAAAAAGAGCGGAATAGAGACAGCCAATTGTTAAACCAGAATAATTTCTTGTTTATTATTTGTTGGGACACTATCTTTGGGAGCCTATGTTCCGAAAGAGAAAGAACTTTCGTAATATACTTCACATGGAGGCGAAGGGTGTAAATCAAAAGAGGTTCCAAAGAGGTCTCCAAAGCCACGATATAATTGGGAGTGGAAGAAGGCAAACTAAACAGTTTTCTTACAAAAAATCTCTGAAATTTCTCCAAGACTTAATAAGACTGAAACCCCCACACTTGGGCACCATAAGTTACAACGGCACGTGACACACTTGTTGAATAATTTTTTTTTTATAAGTTATATGATTAATACAAGAAAAGAAAATTTATATTTCTTTATATATATTTACAACTTAAAATAATTATTAGGAACAAAAGATTTTTCTTTTACAAGTTATAATGATATATACCACTAAAGAACAATTTTTACAATTTATAATAATTTGTTTGTTTAAGATCACTTAATGCCACTAAGGCTAATCGGACGATACTACAGTGGGAGTCCTTAATTTTTAGGGCGAAGGATGGAATTGTAAAGGCTAGAAGATCGTTCAACATCGACAGATATTATAAGTGCCTTGCTGAAAAAAGTTAGGGGTAAGGTAAGTAAGTAATTAGCTCGTTGGGGGTAAAGGGTACAGATGTTCAGAGGTAACTTCTGTTCCGCTGATTTTTACAACTTATAATAACTATTTCGCATACAGAAATTTGGTAGATGGTCTCCCACTCTTTGTTCTTGCTCAGTTCTTCTGCCAGTTTTGATCTGATCAGATCACCCTTACTCACAGGTATTCCTTCCACCTTTTCCTGGTGACCTTTTTAACGTTCTGTCAGTGGAACATTTTGGAATACGCAATTGTTAGAAATGAAGGCAAGGTCGTTCTTTAAATTAGGTTTTTCCGATAAAGACTTAGCTGTATTTATCGCTACCGCTTCGTCTTCGAGATGTGAAAGGACATTGATTTTATCGTAGTTCTCGTCACTTCTTCCCAGTCACTGTTTAGAAGCATTCTCTGTAAATTACAATAACCTGTGCACCCACTGTCATTTACAGCCATACAGTGTTTGGTTCAGAGTTCCTGTCAACCACCTCCAAATAATAAAAACAAGCCCAAAATGAAAAATAGGTGGAAATATGTACTAAGTGAGGGAAAGTATTGCGATAGTGAACGATTTTGACGGAAATATACCTTTTGGGGTCCTCTCAGTCCCATACAAATATAAACCTCATATATTTATTTATTTAATAAATAAATTTGGAAAATTAACATATGCAAGAGCTAACTAGCTCGCGGGGATAGGCATCGAAGAGCCGGGGCAGTTATCGGAAATACATCTACATAATAAGGATATTTTGAAAAATAATCGGGGAAGGGGGAAAAGTACCGTACAGTCTTGTTTCACCAGGATGGCATAGAATCTCGTGCAAATTCCTTAAATTTTGAAGGGAACTCCCCATCCAAGAGCAAACTCGCAATCTGTTATCGGCAGCGTTGTTCTGATTCCCGGATTTGTAAATAATTTAAGTAATGTCATCCTCGGGAGCGTAAAAGCATCCTACTCTGTGAATCTGTTTATAGTTTGAGAGTAATCGACTATGTGATTGTAAGATGCTTCGACCAGTACCTGGGCAAGCCACTCTCCTCCAGTACCTGGACTTAAAACTCTCTTCAATGACGCCGTCTTTCAACAATTGTTCAAGCTCATTTTTAACTAATTTCTTTTCTGGCATTAAGTGTCTACGAGATTTTATGGTTATTTGTTTACTGTTAGGTGATAGGTTAAAAAAAAGTTGCGCCGTCTCAACATTAGCAACTGTAAGGCTACAGATAATTAAAGGAGTTTCAGTTCTAACAAACCTAATCTGAATCGATGAATGGCTTTTTAAGATATTATGCCCTATGATAAGATCCGAAAACATAAATTTTTAAGGATATTCGCTGTAATCCCTTTGTAATTATAATCCTGTAACTGAAGATTTGTTTTGCATTGACCTTTGATTGGAGATTTAGATTCTTAGAGGTGTAGATGCCATAATAACCTACAGAGATTTTAAGTTTAGAAACAGTGGAATGGGTTATGAAAGTACCGATACTACCTGTATTAAACCATATGGATCAGAGCCGTTTATCGTAACAGCAACAATAGCTTTACTCAAATTAGACGGTACAGATGCTAAATAATGTGTAGAGTGAGTATTTGGGCGAATTTGGAAAAAATGTCAATTAAAGTTAAATATTTTTTATTTTCCAAAGTAATGGTGTCCATATGAACTATTTTGAACGGCTTAGGGTCTGGCCACACATGTCCGCACCGGATCCGCACCGTAGCATTAATATAGGTTATGTTCAGAATATTTTTAATTTAACTTACATATTACCTTTAGTTATGCTTAAAGTGGCCTTTGTCTGACATGTGTGGCCTGAACTTTAGGCATAACTAAAGGTAATATGTAAGTTAAATTAAAAATATTCTGAACATAACCTATATTAATGCTACGGTGCGGATCCGGTGCGGACATGTGTGGCCAGACCTTTAGACGGAGTTGTTGTAATACACGGTGGGCCAGTCCCCTCTACCGTCCCCCACCCACATCCTTATAAATTGCATATCATTGTGTTTCTTGTGATAAAAGATTACGAAAAAGCCAATGTACCCAGAAAAAAAGTTGGCGCATTTTCCCAAAATGGTGTTCAAACATGGCAGAATGACGAATTTGATTTTAGTTTGTTTATGGATCACATGACATTCACCATTATGCATCATTTCACAATAACTGGTTTTTTATTAAAGCTGGGTAGTTCTAGATTCAGAATAAATACAAACGTACTAAAATAATTAGTCCAGACAACATCAAATACCTTTCAAATCAATTTTTTGCAAGTCACTCGCGTAAAAGTTAAAATTCCAAGTTAATTTGTGATTAAACGGACACCAGTAACGAAAAACAACCTGCAAGTATTTAATTGACAGAAAATATTACATAACTTTTTTTTTTTAATTTTTCGTTATTTTAAAATAAGAAGAATCTATTTAGAGAACAAGAATATAAATATGATAAAAAATAATTAATTAGTCGCAGATTACACATTATCTAAACCTCACTTACATACAACATAAACTGGTTATCTTGAAATGTAATAATAATGCTCTCATCGTAGTTTGTTTGTTTGACGTCTCTTTATGCCACTAAGGCTAATCGGACAACTCTTATCCGTTGTAGTTGGTTTACAAACACTGGCTTCAGATAATTTGCGAAATTGAATATTTTTGCATTTTTGTACGTTAATGATTATTTACGGATTTAAAACAAATTAATTTTAAAAAAACTCCGTTTATTCATTGATATGTAGAAATTATTTATAATACAGTTTAGAAAGTATATACCTACTTAATACAATTTAGTAGCTCACAACAATTAATGAACTAATTCTTATATATATATATCACTCTCTCCCAATTTTCCTCCGGCTGATCCCAAGGATGAATTGGCGCTTTCCGCGGACTGTTGCGGACTTTGGCGCAAGGTTCACAGCTTTTTACAAGTCTTTCTATGTCTTTGTCCAAGCCTTCCCAGTAGACGTATCTCCTCGCGAGCTGCTTCATCTTGGATATTCCCAAGTTCTTCTAATATTTTTGCTTGGAGCGATTTAGGGATGACAGCTCGATCTAGCATGAACAAAAAATTGGAGATGGTTTGAGATGGTGGACGCGCTACGTTTTGGATTATTCCGAAGCTCCTTGATTACTGCTTAAGTTGTGGATCCTTAGCAGTTTCCTTCTTATTCACTGTAATTGCTGGGCTGGAGATTTGGAGTAAAGTTTCCGCATATAGAGCATTAACCTCAGCATCTGCTGCTATCGGAGATGGGCTTTTATCTGAGGCTACTGGAGCACGCGACAGACAATCTACATGTTTGTTATTTTTGCCTCTCTTACAACGAACGGTGCAGTCTAAACCACTTAGGAATGAGGCACATCTCAACAAACAAGCTGAGGTCATTTGTGGTAAGGGCCGATCTGGGTGAAAAATACGGGATAGCGGCTCATTATCCGTCACCAAAATGTTTACAAAAACATACTTGAAGAAATGTGTTGTAGCGAACACAATAGCCAAAGCTTCTCTATCGAGCTGGCTATAGTTGGATTCCGCCTGGGTTAGAGCTCTAGAAGCATATGCAATTGGCTGTTCCTCACCCTCGATATCATGGCTAAGAACTGCGGCGATACCTGTAGCACTTGTCAGAACCAAAGGTTTTGACGGATCGAATGGGATAAGAACCTTTTCGCTGCACAGTTCATATTTAAGCTTTAAGAATACGGCTTCACTGGCAGCCGACCACTCAAATGGTTGGCCTTTAAAAATATTCATTATGTATTTTTATGGGGGGGCACACTACAAAAAAATGAAATTTTCCGATTTATTCTACACGGAAATCCTACTTTATGTTAGAGGGGACAGTGTTTTTTTAAAAAAATATTCATTTTGTATTTTAGTGGCGGGGGGGGGGGGCACTATAAAAAAATTAAATTTTCCGATTTCTTCCACACGGGGATCCTATTTTATGTTAGTGGGGACGGGATTTTTGAAAAAAATATTCATTTTGTATTTTTATGGCGGATAGGGGGGGGGGGCACAATAAAAAACTAAATTTTCCGATTTCTTCCACACGGGGATCCTATTTTATGTTAGAGGGGGCGGTGTTCTTGAAAAAATATTCATTTTGTATTTTTATGGCGGGGGCGGCGCAATATAAAAAGATTAGATTTTTGGATTTATTTCAGGCGGGGGTGCAATTTAATGTTATCGGGGGCGGTGTTTTTAAAAAAATATTAATTACGTATTTTTATGGCGGGTGGTGGGTGCGCACTACAGAAAAATTAAATTTTCCGATTTCTTCCACACGGGGATCCTATTTTATGACAGTGGGATCGGTGTTTTTGAAAAAATATTTATTTTGTATTTTTTTTATGGATGGGGGGCGCGCACTATAAAAAATTAAATTTTCCGATTTCTTCCACACGGGAAACTTTTTATTGTTATTGGGGGCGGTGTTTTTGAAAAAAATATTCATTTTGTATTTTTATTGCGGGAGGGGGTCGCACTATAAAAAGATTAGATTTTCGGATTTCTTTCACACGGGGGTGCAATTTTAAGTTATCGGGGACGGTGTTTTTGAAAGAATATTTATTTTGTATTTTTTTTATGGATGGGGGCGCGCACTATAAAAAATTAAATTTTCCGATTTCTTCCACACGGGGATCCTATTTATTGTTAGTGGGAGAGGTGTTTTTGAAAAAAATATTCATTTTGTATTTTTATGGATGGGGGGCGCACTATAAAAAATTAAATTTTCCGATTTCTTTCAAAAGGGGTTGCAATTTTATGTTATCAGGGGTGGTATTTTTGAAAAAAATATTCATTTTGTAATTTAATGACTGAGGGGGGCGCACTACAAAAAAATTAGATTTTCGAATATTTTCGCACGAGGAATCCAAGAAAGAAATTCTCAAAAATAAAAACCGTATCTGTATTTAAGGATGGAAAAAAAAAAAAAAAAAAAAAAAAAAAAAAGAACTATTCCAATCAAATCCTTGAGACTTTTAAATTAACACTAAAAAAGTTAATGACCGAAAATAAATATCTCCAAAAATTTCAAGTGCCGTTTCTCAATAATTTTAAAATACTAAAAATAATATCAGCTGATGAATGGGCTGTTGTTTTAGAGCAATGAAATATTTTTACGAAACTTAGTGACAAATAATATAAAGTTGTGGATTATAAATTATAGTTATGCTTAGTATCCTGGTTCGAGGTCACTTTAATTTTAAGTATGGAAAATGAAAAATTATTCCCATATAAACGCTGGTGATATTTTATTCATATTATTTTAACAAACAGATATTAAATTATTAAAATATTAAAGAATTAAAGATAAACACTGGCCCCACCCCTCATAGTGCTCCCCCCACCTCTTAAATACAAAATGACTATATTTTCAAAAACACCATCCCCGATAGCATAAAATTACACCCCCATGTAAAAGAAATCTGAAAATCTAATTGATTAATCTAATCTAATCGTTGAATTTGACTTGGAAAAGGTTGAAATTGAAATGGAAAAGGTTGAATTTGACTTGGAAACGCTATATACATTCATTTAATGGTACAACCCAGGGGACACACTTACTCTAAAAAATTCAAAAGGTTTCTTTCGGATTGGCTCATCCGATTTAAACTAATCGTTGAACATACATTCAACACAAAAAATAAGTACAGATCGAGAACAAACAAAAGGAATGTTCTTTATTTAGAAAGGCGTAAACAAGAATTATGGTGAATTTCAGAATTAATAAATCAATATATTTTTTTTTTAGGAGCAAATGTGATGAACACTTTTCAGCAGTATCGATGTTAGCTTTGACGAATTTTCTGTATGCAGAAGATGAAAGCCAGCAGAATGTTTTATGATAATGTATATGGAAGAATCATTTTGTTATTTTTAATCAGATTCCCAACTGCAATGGAAGACATAAAATGACATTTCTTTTATCTATAAATGTAATTAATTTTAAAACTGAAACTAGGAATTAATATAATGCTGAAATAATGCACACGCTAGAAAAAATAAATAAATAAAATTAATATTAGACTTTTATTAATCCCCTGCAAGAGTTACTTACTTCTATCTACAAACTAGCTGTATACACCGGTTTCACCCGGGGAATTTGATTTTTTTAATCTATAAAGTGAGACTTTTTTCGACTCAAATGGTCGATTTCTTATAAGCCAATGTAAAGCGAGATCATAACAATTTTTATGACAGTAAAGAATATACCTAGAGATTGGCTGAAATTATGCAATTTTAGTATGGACAGGTGTTTGCACCTGGTATGAAAGAACCACTAAGCGAATTTAGGAGAATTTAGGACAAACGGTATGGATTTCTATGAAGAATTTCACCTTCATCTTCAGAATTTTATCTTTATTTATATAGATTATAGCTGTATATCCCGGTCTCACCCGGGAATTTGATTTTTCTAATGAAACGGTCGATTTCGTGAAATTAAAGATTTTACAACAGCGCCAATTAAACTTTCTTATTTTCCTTTCCTTTGATTTTTTGTTGTTAAAACGTCTCAGGAATCATCAATATCGCCCGAATAGCCATAGAAGCAAAAAGTAACTTTTCTGTGTTCCTTGGTTTTTAATTAATGATAATAGGTACTAGTTAATAAAAAGGTCCGAGGATCTAAATTATATCTAATAATTGGAACACAATAAAAAATAAACAGAATACGCAGTGGTTAAATTATTATTATTAATAATATATACATATAATGCAATATATCTAATTATTATAAAAATTTAAGCCTGAACAAAGGATGTAGGGTTGGCTGAAGCAGGCAGCAAATAGATCTGTATCAATCAAGATTCTCTTAGAGACTGGGACAAGAAAGTCTTTAGAGCAGGCATGTCAAAGATACGGTCCGCGGGCCGCACCCGGCCCCCGGGCAGTATCAATACGGCCCGCGATCGCAATGTGTCACAGAAAGAAGAATCACGTTTTTTAGAGGTTTTAGACTTCACTCGATTCCCTTACGGAAGTTTTAAAATGCGCACACTACATTTATAGGCGGGCGCAATCGACTATATGGTGCGCTAGTAGTTTTGCAAAATGTCCGAAAGAACGGGGATAGACATAGTTGAAGTGATAGAGATAATTGATAATTTTAAAAAATCTGGTGCGATGCGCGCAACACACAACTTTCACTTACCAACTTATTTACATAAGAAATCGACATGTTTTTTTAATTGCCATTTTTATAAAAAATATAAAAAAGATGACTTGATTTTGATTAAAAATGATTAATTTAATCAAAATCATTAAAGCCGTTTTTGAGATATTCCAAAAAAATGTAAAAATTGGATAAAAAAGTTATAGAATAAAGAGCCCCCTGCATTTGACCAATTTTGATGAAATGTTGTCTGTCACATTGTGAGCATATACATACACCAAATATCCAGTCTGATAAAAATAATTACAGCCGCTGTTGAGTAAATAAAAAAAACACGTGAACATAAGAAAAAGTTTATTAAATGAAGTACCCCCTCCGTTTCACAAATATTGATGAAATTTCGGCTGTCGCATCGCGGGCATATACATACATCAAATACCCAGTTTCATCAAAATCATCAAAGCCGTTTTTGAGAAAGTAAAAAAAAACGTAAACATTAGATACAATTCTTTAAGTAAAGTCCCCCCTCCAGTTGATCAATTTTGATGAAATTTTTACAGTCGTATCTCGGACATATACATATATCATATACCCAGTTTGATCAAAATCGTTAAAGCCGTTTTTGAGTAAATAAAAAAAACACGTGAAAATGATACAAAATTTATTAAGTAAAGTCCCCCCTCCGGTTAATCAATTTTGATGAAATTTTTACAGTCATGTCTCGGGCATATAAATAGATCAAATACTCAGTTTAATCAAAATCGTTAGAGCCGTTTTTGAGAAAATCGAAAAAAACGTAAAAAGTTATTAAATAAACTACCCCCTCCCTTTGAGCAATTTTGATGAAAGTTTTGCTGTCACATCGCGGGCATATACCTACACTAAATACCCAATTTCAGGTTACCACGGCTTATAGTTTTTGAGCTAGTCTGTTCACACACACACACACACACACACACACAGACACACACACACACACACACACACACACACACACACACACACACACACACACACACACACAGACCATTTCGCGGGACTTGGTTATTTCGACTCAGGGGGTCCCAAAACGTGTATTTCCGTTGAAAACCGGAAGTCGAAATTTTTCACGATCGCAATACTTCCACTTACCATATATTTCATATATAGGTAAGTGAAAGTAAAAACCATTAATTGAAGGGCAGGCTATCCTTGATGCAAACCACATAATTGCATGTGGAATAATATCTAAAAGTAAAAAAAACAGATATTTTACAAGCCTTGTGCCTTCAAACTAGCAATCTTAAAGGACTGCTTCCACTCAAATAAAAGTTGAAATCACATTTATTAATAATAATAAGCAATTTTCTTGTCATTTTACGTGTAAACCTGGTAGTTCTGGTAAATGCAAACACATCATTGTAACTTTACTCTACGTTTTTCGGTTAGTATTAACATTAATTTTTATGGCGTCGGGAGGTGGCGGTCCCATCGCCCAGTCGTTAGACTGCAATCAGCCACTGGCCCTCCAGGTTGGGGGACACAAACACTAACACACACACACAGTACACTGTCTACAGCACACTACACACACCCCCACACTACAGACAAAGGACACCTACCGTACACACCCTAGGATCACCTCCCCTAGGTAGCCGCGCACGGATGGGGAGCAGGTCAGGAGGCTCTGAGGTAGCAGCCCTATCACCTGACTCGGAGAAGAGGGCTGATTTCCCACCTCTCCTAAACCAATGAATCATAATTGTTCAACAAAGATTAGCCGGACCGATCCTACGGAAACAACACAGGAAACGTCAACTGGACTTCACATTAGCAACATGGAAATAACTGGCGGTCATTGCTGGAGCAGGCCAAGACTCAACTTGTGGGTCGTAGAGCCGTATAAAAAAAAAAAAAATAATAACATTAATTACCTATACAAACAATCATTCTTATGACAGCTTAGATTCTTTGTCTTATTATTTATTTATTTGTCAAAACTTTCAGGCAATTAAGCACAACGAATGTAAAACAAAAATGGGGAAAATTAAAAAAGAAAAACAAATATGACACTATGGTCCCAATGTTATTTGCATAAAACTAACATTTTGGAATATTAAAATGTCAAATACTAATATTTACCTGGATGAATATAGTCACTTTCTTTAAAATGAAGACTACATATCGTCATATGTTTCGAAACAGGCTTATCTATTCTTAATTTTTTGGAAATAAATGGAATGACACGTCTTTTGATTTTTTAATTGAACACTGAGGGACCGAGCAATACCAATTAGACATTTTTCAAATGATTTTTTGCTCAATCGGGTTTTAATTATGGAGAAATAAATTAAAAACGCCAAAAAACCCTATGAATCCCAGGTAATGGCTCGGCTTCTATCCCCGTTTCTCTAGTTCCTGCAAAGAAGCAGCACCGTCGCTTGCGCCCGCCTATAAGTAATTTCAAGGGCAGCGCGCGTGCCTAGACAAGCGAGAGAGATGGACAGTAACGCAATCTCTTAGCAACAAGCGGAAATACCGCGTTATTTTTGTTGAGAACAATAGAATCTTCCGCGCGCTTCGAGTCTAGACTAGAACCTTCCTATATCAATATAAAAATATCTGGTGCGTGCGCGCAACACACAACTTTCACTTACCAACTTACTTAGAATAGAAATTAATGCGTTTTGTTAATTGCGATTAATTAATTATGAACAATGGTCTGTCATTAAAGGCGTACTCCGCATGCGTGGGCTCAACGAGTTTTATAAGTTACTGAATATTTTTATTTTTTTTCTCCTCTTTATGTTTTCTTTATTTTTATCATATCTCATATTTAGCCATTTCTTATTTTTAGGCTTAACGAGAGACAGTTAATTACTTTCACTTATCTATATATGAAATATATAGTAAGTGGAAGTATTGCGATCGTGAAAAATTTCGACTTCCGGTTTACAACGGAAATACACATTTTGGGATCCCCTGAGTCGAAATAACCAAGTCCCGCGAAATGGTCTGTGTGTGTGTGTCTGTGTGTGTGTGTGTATGTGAACAGACTAGCTCAAAAACTATAAACCGTACGAACCTGAAATTGCGAAGTTGGTGAATGGATATGCCCGCGATGTGACAGCCGAAATTTCATCAAAATTGGTCAATCGGAGGGGGTACTTTACTTAAAGAATTTTATCTAATTTTTAGTTTTTTTTCGATTTTCTCCTAAACGGCTCTAACGATTTTGATCAAACTGGGTATTTGATGTATGTATATGCCCACGATGCGACAGCCGAAATGTCATCAAAATTGGTGAAACGGAGGGGGTACTTTACTTAAAGAATTTTATCCAATTTTTACGTTTTTTTTATTTTCTCAAAAACGGCTTTGATGATCTTGATGAAACTGGGTATTTGATGTATGTATAAGCCCGCAATGCGACAGCCGAAATTTCATGAAAATTGGTCAAATGCAGGGGGCTCTTTATTTCATAACTTTTTTTCCAATTTTTCCATTTTTGTGGAATATCTTAAAGACGGCTTTAATGATTTTGATTAAATTAATCATTTTTAATCAAAATCAAGTCATCTTTTTTATATTATATATAGAAATGGCCATTAAAAAAACATGTCGATTTCTAATGTAAGTAAGTTGGTAAGTGAAAGTTGTGTGTTGCACGCATCGCACCAGATTTTTTCTCCATATAAACAAAACCAAAGGTACTTTATGGGATACAAACAAACAAAAAGGCCCCACCCCAAAAAAAGCCCCCTCAGAACATTTTAATAACGATAAAGCTTACCTGATATTAAAGAACACGTAATATTCATTTAACATCACGAATTTGATAAAAATCGTTAAAGCCGTTTTTGAGATCATCGAAAAAAAGGTATAAATTGGAAAAAAGTTATACAATAAAGACCCCCCTCGGGTTGATCAATTTTGATGTAATGTTGGCTATCGCATCTTTGGCATATACATACATCAAATACCCAGTTTGATCAAAATCGTTAAAACCGTTTTTGAGTAAATAAAAAAAACACCTGAAAATGATACAAAATTTATCAAGTGAAGTCCCCCCTCCGGTTGATCAATTTTGATGAAATTTTTACAGTCATATCTCGGGCATATAGAAAGATTAAATACTCAGTTTAAGCAAAATCGTTAGAGCCGTTTTTGAGAAAATCGGAAAAAAACTTAAAAAGTTATTAAATAAAGTACCCCCTCCCTTTGAGCAATTTTGATAAAATTTTTGCTGTCACATCGCGGGCATATACATACAATAAATTCCCAATTTCAGGTTCGCACGGTTTATAGTTTTTGAGCTAGTCTGTTCACACACAAACACACACACACACACACACACACACACACACACACACACACACACACACACACACACACACACACACACACATACACACACAGAGACCATTTCACGGGGCTTGGTTAATTGGACTCAGGGAACCCCAAAACTTGTATTTCCGTTGAAAACCGGAAGTCGAAATTTTTCACAATCGCAATACTTCCACTTACTATATATTTCATATATAGGTAAGTGAAAGTAAAAATCTGGTGCGTGCTCGCAACACACGACTTTCACTTACCATCTTACTTAGATTAGAAATAATCGTTTTGTTAATTGCCACTTCTCAAATGAACAGAACGGCTTTAGTTATGAACAATGGTCTGTCATTAAAGGCGTACTCCGCATGCGTGGGATCAACGAGTTTTATGAGTTGACTGAATAATTTTCTTTTTTTCGCCTCTATATGTTTTCTTTGTTTTTATCATATCTCATATTTAGCCCTTGCTTATTTTTAGGCGTGACGAGAGACAGTCAATTTCTCCATATAAACAAAAACAAAGGTACTTTATAGGAAACAAAAAAACAACTTGAACAAAAAAAATGAAACAAAAAAGGCCCCTACTCCATTTAAGCCCCCTCAGAACATTTTAATAATGATGAAGCTTACCTGATATTAAAGAACACCTAATTTTCATTAAACATGACGAATTTGATAAAAAATCGTTAAAGCCGTTTTAGAGATCATCTAAAAAAAGGTAAAAATTGGAAAAAAAAAATATGAAATAAAGTCCCCCCTCCAGTTGATCAATTTTGATGAAATTTTTACAGTCATATCTCGGGCATATTGATACATCAAATACTCAGTTTAATCAAAATCGTTAAAGCCGTTTTTGAGTAAATAAAAAAAACACATAAAAATGATACAAAATTTATTAAGTAAAGTGCCCCCTCCGGTTGATCAATTTTGATGAAATGTTGGCTATCAAATCTTTGGTATATACCTACATCAAATACCCAGTTTGATCAAAATCGTTAAAACCGTTTTTGAGTAAATAAAAAAAAAAACACGTGAAAATGATACAAAATTTATTAAGTAAAGTCCCCCCTCCGGTTGATCAATCTTGATTAAATTTTTACAGTCATATCTCGGGCATATTTATACATCAAATACTCAGTTTAATCAAAATCGTTAGAGCCGTTTTGAGAAAACCGAAAAAAAACTTAAAAAGTTATTAAATAAAGTACCCCCTCCCTTTGATCAATTTTGATGAAATTTTTGCTGTCACATCGCGGGCATATACCTACACTAAATACCCAATATCAGGTTCGCACGGTTTATAGTTTTTGGGCTAGTCTGTTTACATACACACACACACATACAGACACACACACACACACAGACCATTTCGCGGGACTTGGTTATTTGGACTCAGGGGACCACAAAAAGTGTATTTCTGTTGAAAACCGGAAGTCGAAATTTTTCACGATCGCAATACTTCCACTTACTATGTATTTCATATATAGGTAAGTGAAAGTAAAAAACTTTTTTCTTTTTTTTTTAAACATTTTATTATATTTATAACTGTATACAAAAAATACATGAAGTAAATCTGCTGAAAAAAACCTTTTCTATATAAAAGGAGTGCGTCAGTTGAGTCGAGTTATTGAAGTGATACAATGGGAGAAGGATTTTAGTTGTACTGCGAAGTAGTGATTGTGAAGTCTATTGATTGTGAAAATATTGTTCATTTGTTTGTGTTGTACGCGTGCGATATCCATAATTGTTGTTTCTAGTTCCATAATTGTTACGATTTTGTCATAATGTCACAAAAACGTAAAGTTGATAGTGAGTGCAGAGTTTTTCAGTCTAAATGGGAAATAGCATATTTTTTCATAGAATGGAAAGGTAAACCAGTGTGTTTGATTTGCAATCAAACAATTGCTGTTTCTAAGGAGTTTAACTTGAAGAGACACTATGATACGAATCATAAATCAAAATTCGATTGTTACACTGAAAAAATAAGAATGGACAAATTGTCGTCTTTAAAATCTAAACTTCAGGGTCAACAATCGATGTTTACTAAAGCTAATACTGAGAGCGAAGATGCCCTGAAATCAAGTTTAATTATTGCATTAGAAATTGCGAAGAGATAAAAACCTGCCACTGATGGTGATTTTATTAAAGACTGTATGTTGAAAGTTGCCGATGTTTCATTTCCATTTCAAAAGTCAATAATTCAAAATATTTCGCTGACAAGAAACTGTGAGATAGGGGTGAGTAGGTATCAGTGAAGAGGAAGGATTTGCTCTGCCTTGAGCCGAGCTCTGTGGTGTAGCGGTTAGCATCCTCGCATGTAACGCAGGAGACCCGGGTTCGACTCCCGGCGGAGCCAAATCTTTTCTCTTCAAAAAATAAAGTTGTTTTTATTAGTTTTATAATTTGTATAGTAGTAGTTGGTGCACCATTTGTATAAGTAGTAATTCGTAGTATATTTATTTCAGTTTAGTTTTGTTTAGTTTGTTTGTTTGGTAGTAGTAGTTATTTAGTTTATTTTATTCCCAGTTAGTTCCTTTTTATTTTTATAGATTATTTATGTTCGTGTTTATCAAGTTGTTTATTTATTTTCATTTTCTAATTTGCATATATTTTCTGTGTTCAATAAAAATCTATTATTCACTGAGCGGTTGTTTTAAATCAACCCTATAATCGATAGTTAATTTAGCCAAGGAGCTAACAGTGGTGACCCCGCGTTTAAAAAAAAAACATATCAGTAAGTAATAGATTTTTGTATTTTTTTATTTGTAATTTTTAACAGCCAAGATAATCGATAGCGTACCAACCGGAGAACAAGAAGTTAAGCCTTCAATGTCGGCTGAATCTATATCCACGGATAGGAAAATTCCACCCTTTTGGAAAACAGAACCAGAATTATGGTTTATTAGGCTGGAGGCGATATTTTCCCGCGCCAAAATCACAAACAGCATGACAAAATTTGAAATCATCATTCCGCTTCTCGATTTTGACGTAATTAAACAAGTAGCGGACTTAGTAAAAAAACCTTCCGCAACGCCTTACGAAGATATCAAGAACAGACTTATAGATGTTTATGCGGAATCAGAAAACCGGCGGATTCAACGTCTCCTCGAAGGTAAACAAATAGGGGATGAAAAGCCTTCACAGTTCCTCCGTGAAATGAAGAATTTGGCGGGCGAGACGGTATCCAATGATGTAATAAAAACACTTTGGATGAGATCCCTTCCAGCTCACACACAAGCTATATTGCTGTCCACAACCCACACAGAACTTGATTTACTTGCAACGGTGGTAGACAAAATACACGAGGTCGAACCCCCTCCTAGAACGGTTGCGACTATTGCGACATCCTCTAGCAGTATCGCACGTCTGGAAGAAAAAGTTGAAAGGCTTGCTGAACAAGTAGCCGCCTTTGCCGTAGGGAGCACTCCTCGAGGACGTAGCAGAAGTAGAAACCCACTGAAGAAACCAAGGTCTGTCTGCAGGCAGCGAAAGACGAACTCTGAAAACTGGCTCTGCTTCTACCACTACCGCTTTAAACAGAATGCCCGAAAATGCGTCCAGCCCTGCGCTTGGGAAAAGATTAGCAAGGAGCAGGTAAACTAACAGGCGAACCGGAAGTGGCGTTAACCGGTCCCGCCAATACTCAACGCCGCCTATTCGTCAAAGATCAGCGGTCAGGACGGAATTTTTTGATAGATACAGGGGCAGCGATATCCGTCATCCCTCCGAATAAGATGTCGAGATCGGAGCCACAAGATTTTGTATTATACGCCGCAAACGCAACGAGGATAAGGACCTACGGTACCCTCCAGCTCAGACTAGACTTGGGGCTTGGTAGAATTTTCGTTTGGGACTTTGTAATGGCCGAGGTCCCTAAACCAATCATAGGGGCCGATTTCATGTACCATTTCAATTTAATTGTAGATCTCAAAGGCCAGCAACTTATTGACAGGTCTGCTTTACTATCATCGAAAGGAAAAATAGTTGACGAAATCCCAGTTTGCATCTCTGCCGTTCCGGAGAATCACCCATTCGCTAATCTGCTAAAAAAGTTTCCAGCCATTACAAGACCTTCTTCTGCAAAGAGGACAACTAAACATGACACAGAACATGTGATAGAAACCACTGGCCGACCCGTCCATGCTAAAGCTGGAAGACTTCCACCGGAGAAATATCTCATAGTGAAAGAAGAGTTTCATCGGATGGTGGAGCAAGGCATATGCCGACCATCACGCAGCCAGTGGAGCAGTCCCCTGCACGTCGTAACCAAAAAGGATGGTTCTGTAAGGCCCTGCGGGGATTACAGACAATTAAACTCCCAAACCGTGCCGGATCGTTGTGGGGTTCCGAATATTATGGACTTCAGGAATAATCTATATGGGAAGACAATATTTTCAAGACTAGATCTTGTGAGGGCATACTACCAAATACCCATAAAAAAAGAAGACATCCCGAAAACGGCGATCGCCACTCCTTTCGGACTCTACGAATTTATGGTCATGTGTTTTGGCTTGCGGAACGCGGCCCAAACTTTCCAAAGATTCATGGGCAGCAAGTTCGGGGACCTAAAATTTTGTTTTGTCATGCTAGATGATTTATTAATAGCTTCTGCGGATCTGGAGGAGCATCTTCTTCATCTCGAAGAAATCTTTAAACGTTTGGACGAAAACGGCCTAACCTTGAATCCTGAGAAATGCGAATTCGGACTCAAAGAGATCGATTTCTTAGGGTATCACATTACTTCAGCAGGTATCAAACCTCAAATGGGTAAAGTACAGGCCATCATAGATTATCCCAAACCCAAAGATGTTAAATCACTTAGACGCTTTCTGGGAATGCTGAATTTCTATAGACCTTGTGTACCCCAAGCAGCCGCCACTCAAGCAGCCCTAAACAGGTACTTGCATGGTAGTAAAAAAAATGACCGCAGCATTATTCAATGGAACGAAGAAAGCAACACAGCGTTTGAAGCGTGTAAAACTAGCCTACGAGACGCAGCTCTATTAGCACATCCGAAGCTCGACGCAGACCTCTCTCTTGCTTGCGACGCTTCGAACCACACGATGGGAGCCGTAATACAACAGCGGGACGGTGGAGCATGGGTTCCCTTAGGCTTTTATTCTAAGGCACTGTCGGATAGCCAGAGAACATACTCCGCGTATGGTAGGGAGTTACTTGCGATTTACTCTGCAGTTCGTCACTTCAGAGCTATCATCGAGAGAAGAAGCTTTTCTATATGGACTGACCATAAACCGTTAGTTTATGCCATGTTCCAGAAACCTTCTTCTGCTTCGCCAATAAGAATACGATGGCTCAATTTTATAAGCCAGTTTACTACTGACATTAGGCACGTGGAAGGACACAAGAACCAGGTCGCAGACGCCTTATCCCGAGTAGAGGAACTAGATCTCTAGATAGAACTAGATATATGCGAGCAGTTGATGTCGAGTATGCGAGACCTCGACATCAACTGCTCGCATATACCTACCTAAGGAAATGCGGAGGATTATGTTCGATGCAGTCCATGGTTTAAGTCATCCTGGGGTTAGGGCTTCTCGGAAACTTATGTCCCGAAAGTACTTCTGGCCGCAGATGAATAAGGATGTTACTGAATGGGCTAAATGTTGCACGTCCTGTCAAAAAGCCAAGGTGACAAGGCACACAGTCACACAACCAGGAAGATTCGAATATGCGGGACGGTTTGATCATGTGCATATAGATATTATAGGCCCATTACCTCCGTCTCAAGGCAAGAGGTATTGTGTAACAATCATCGACCGTTTCACTAGGTGGCCTAAAGCAATTTATTTATTGATTTAGGACATCACGGCTGATGCTGTCGCTGCTGCGTTCTATGAGGGATGGATCGCGAGATTTGGAGTTCCAAGTAAGCTAACCAGCGACCAAGGTAGACAGTTTGAAAGCGATTTGTTCTCTAGTCTCACTAAGTTCCTTGGCACAGAAAAGATCCGGACGTCTCCATATCATCCTCAAGGGAACGGATGTGTCGAGAGGTGGCATAGGTCGCTGAAGACAGCTTTGGTAGCTCACCTGGATGCCAACAACTGGTCGCGAATCCTGCCAACAGTCTTACTAGGGCTTAGAGCGACAATCAGAGAGGATTTTAACTTCAGTGCCGCAGAAGCCGTTTACGGGCATAGCTTACGACTACCGGGCGATTACCTGAGTCCTTCTAGGACCAGCATTAATCTACCTGCGATGGTTCGTGAGCTGAAGGAATTTATGAGTGATCTTCGACCGACCGAGTTTCGACAGAGCAGCAGGAGTATTTTAGTGCATAAATCCCTCCAGTCCTGCACCCATGTGTTCCTGCGGGAAGACAAAATCAAGAAGGCGTTGTCTCCTCCTTATACCGGCCCATATCCGGTAATAAGCAGAAGCGACAAACTATGCACCCTGAGACTGCCAAATAGAGAATTAACCGTCTCACTGGACCGGGTAAAGCCTGCGTTCCTTCTGGCTACACACGAGGACCCATCTGTCACCTTTAAGTCCTCAGGTCAGGACCGCTCCGAGTCTCCGGAACCCGAACCTGCACCCAGCCAAGACGACAGTGGAAATGGACGAGCGACTGAGCCTCCTCCCATACTCAAGACCCGATCAGGGAGGACCATTAAACCTAATGTCCGTTTTTTGGACGTAATTATTTGGGGGGAGTACTGCAGCGGTGCTTAGAACAAATAATTAAGTTCCAACCTCCTTGGACCTACGCAATTACACCGCCAAAAGTAATTGCCCAATTGGCTAGGTTCCAGGCTGTTACTGTGTGAGTTACTGTAAGAGGGTATAAATCGCAGGCCTGCTAATCACTGTAATATAACGTTGTTTTTATTAGTTTTATAATTTGTATAGTAGTAGTTGGTGCACCATTTGTGTAAGTAGTATATTTATTTCAGTTTAGTTTTGTTTAGCTTGTTTGTTTCGTAGTAGTAGTTATTTAGTTTATTTTATTCCCAGTTAGTTCCTTTTTATTTTTATAGATTATTTATGTTCGTGTTTATCAAGTTGTTTATTTATTTTCATTGTCTAATTTGCATATATTTTCTGTGTTCAATAAAAATCTATTATTCACTGAGCGGTTGTTTTAAATCAACCCTATAATCGATAGTTAATTTAGCCAAGGAGCTAACAGAGCTATCTGTGACCTTGAGGGTCATTGACCGACCTTGTGAGGGCGAGGGGAGTGTTGTTCTAGGATGAGGGGAGTGTCCTTGAGGTTTGTTATGAGGTTTTGGTTGACCTTGAAGAGATCAACGGATGTGAGATGCCCAACATGGCAATGTTGGATTGTAGATGTGGCAACAGCGCTTTGTTTACATTCGATACAGCGTGCTGTAGTAAGACTATATGTGACCTTGAGGGTCATTGACCGACCTTGTGAGGGCGAGGGGGGTGTTGTTCTAGGGTGAGAGGGGGGTGTCCTTAAGGTGTGTTATGAGGTTTTGGTTGACCTTGAAGGGGTCAACGGATGGGAGATACCCAACATGGCTACGTCGGATTGTAGATGTGGCAAGAGCGCGTGCTTGAGCTGTGCTGTAGCGTGGCATCTGTTCCCGGGCGCAGGTGTGCGCGGTGCCGGGGGTGTGGTCGCAGATGCATGATTTAATCAGTTTACTCAGCTGTTTCATTCATAATTCATCAATTGAATTCATTGATCAAGCTTAGTAAAAGCGGGAGGTTTCTCCCCCCACCACATACATAAACCTTCGTCATAGTCCTAGTACTGATAAACCAGTTTACTGATGCATGACTCAGCTATTTCATTCATAATTCATCATTTGAATTCATTGACTAAACTTAGTAAAAGCGGTGGCTGTAGGTGTGTGATTTAATGCATAGGTGCATGACTCAGCTGTTCCATTCAAGTTCATTCATAATTGAAGCCTATTTGAATTCATTGATCAAGCTTAGTAAAAGCGGGAGGTTTCTCACCCCATCACATACATAAGCCTTCGTCAGAGTCCTAGTACTGATAAACCAGTTTACTGATGCATGACTCAGCTGTTTCATTCATAATCCAAGCCTATTTGAATTATGCATGACTCAGCTGTTTCATTCATAATCGAAGCCTATTTGAATTATGCATGACTCAGCTGTTTCATTCATAATCGAAGCCTATTTGAATTCATTGACTAATCTTAGTAAAAGCGGGAGGTTCCCCCCCCCCCATTACCCCTCACCACATACATAAGCCTTCGTCATAGTCCTATTAAGATAAACCAGTTTAATATGGGACGACTAACTAGTAAGAACATGAGGTACGAGGCCAACCGACTGTCCACATTCGTCGGTTGGAATTCACCAGTTTATTTAAGATTTTAGTACAGTAGAGTCCTGATTAACCGAGTATGTTTTAACTGAGTTCCGGTTTAACCGAGCCGGTGCAGCGGCAAAACAAACACCACCCCCTCCTAAATCCCGGGAAAGCCTGAAAGGCGGCTTCATTCTGAACCCGATACCCGTGTTTTAAAAATCCGCGGCTGCCTCATGTTCACATTTGCAATCTTTTCCATCCGAGCCAGTGCAGCGACAAAACAAAACCCCCCCCTTCCAAATTCCGGGAAAGCCGGAGAGGCGGCTTCTTTCTGATCCTGACACCCGTGTTTTAAAAAGCCGCGGCAGCCTCACATCGACATTTGCTTTAGTCTTTTCCTATTCAGTTACCGATACACTGTGCTGTGACAACTGTCTCAATTCTTGCGCGTTCATTCACTCACCATACATACACCTTGCACCATTTTTGTGTGTTTATTCGCTCACCGATACACCTCGCGCGTGAAATTATTTTTTGTCAATTGTATTTTTCAAAAATTTTACCCTTGCCACAAATGCCAAGAAACGATTTGACACTTACCAGTAAAATTGCTTTGCTTGATAAAATAAAAAGCCAGCCACTTAATACAAGTTATCGTCGGCTCGCTGAGATAACTGGTGTACCAAAATCTACCATATCGCGTGTCTTACGACAAGAAAGTCAACTGCGTGAGGAATTCGCATTACAAAAAGGAACGACAGGGACATCCAAAAGAAAACGTGATGGGAAGGATCCAGACCTTGAAGAAGCACTAGATCAATGGTTTTCTATTGTTAGTGGCAGAGGCGTAAATATCAACGGTCAACGGTATATAGAAGGCGAAGTCAGAGGAGTTCGCTAAAAAACTGTGCCGCAACGATTTCAAAAACTGATGGTTGGTTATCGCGATGGAAAGCAAGGCACAATATTAAATTTAAAAAAGCGCACGGTGAAAAGGCCAGTGCCGACAACGAAAGTTCGGAACAGTGGAAAATTACAAAAATTCCTACCTTTTTAGAGAATTTTTGTGCTGATGACATTTACAATGCTGATGAAACCGGCCTCTATTACCGTGCTACGCCAGACGGTTCTTTATGCTATAAACACATTGCTATGTCTGGTTATAAAAAGGCGATGGACCGCATTACTGTGTTATGCTGTGCAAATATGGCAAGTACTGACAAACTAAAGCTACTGATCATAGGAAACAGTGCTAGACCTCGATGCTTTAAGGGGTTAAGAATGGAGGGATTACCAGTGGAGTACCATGCAAACAAAAATGCGTGGATGACTTCTGATATTTTTCGAAATTGGCTGACCAGTTGGGACCAAAATTTAAAACTTAAACGAAGAAATATTTTGCTGATTGTTGACAATTGTGCGGCACATCCTCATTTAGACAATCTACGAAATATACAGCTGGAATTTCTTCCTCCTAACACCACATCCTTAGTGCAACCAATGGACATGGGGTAATCAGAAATTTGAAGACTTTCTATCGTGGAAAATTGGTTTATTACATATTAGAATCCATTGATGAAAACTTATTAACAAGTTCCACAACAGCCAGAGAGATTAGTTCCAAAATTTCCCTTTTGCAAGCAATACAGTTTGTCGCTGACAGTTGGCGAGCTATAAAAGCCACCACAATACAGAACTGTTTTACTAAATGCGGCTTTAAACCCTTGGATATTTCCGAAATTTTAAACAATGAAGAAAATGAGGTTATGTTACCAGTTCCTGTTATTAACTCTCAAGAATTTTTAGCTATAGATAACAATTTACCATGCTACGATAATGAAGAGTGTGAGGATTCAATTGTAGAAGGTATTAAATCTAAACATTAAAAATTAGACCAAGATGACGACGACGATGATGAGCCACCTGTGCCAGTGACTAACCAGGAGGCAAAAAAATGTATGGCCGTGTTACAACGTTATTTTAAGCAGGAAGGAAATGAAGGAAGCCCTACATCTGCACTGAACATCTGTGATGATTTCGTAGAAGCCAAGTGCCACAAAAACAAAAGACAGACTACACTTGACTCATTTTTTCATTGAATTAGTATGTATGTATCTACCAATTAATTATTTTATTAAGGATTTCTTTAAAATTTATAATACATATTTGTAATTTATATTATGTACCTATGTAAAGTTTTCCCCAGAGTTTATAAAATAAAATTATTTAAAAAAAAATATGCATTGTTTAATTTTGTGTGTTACTGGTTAATGACATTGTTCCTAAAACCAATCAAATGAATTTCCAGAAAAAAAGTGAAATTCGTTTAAGTGTGACAAAACGCGTCGGTCCCGATGTGTCCCAATTAAGCGGAATCGACTGTATTTGAAAAACTCAGATCGGACGAGGTGTCCTTTTTGTGGAGTAATATTACACGAATAGTTGAAACATGATGATCCTCTTGTATATCACAAGAAATGGTCTAAATATTGTCCCTTTATTGAGTACTTGGAACAACTAGAGAAGCTTCCAGTATGAGATAAAAGCTGACGTATGAGATAAAAAAGAAGAGGAAAACAGCTGTGGGTGTTGCTGACATGCACAAGAGGTTTAAACGGTTTATTCAACAACTTTACCATTTAAAAAACCAAATCGATTTATATGAAATAAAAAGAAACGAAATAAATCAACTAATAAAAAAATAGAAAAACTTCATGTTTCCCCTCCTCTCTGTTGAACCTTTTAGTCTTAACGTTGAAGCCTTGGAAGATGGTTGTGCCGCGTCGATTGCAACTTGTGACCGACTACTCCATCACCACTAGCAAAATAGTGCGAGTCGGTCTTTGCGATTTTGTGCCCGCTGTCGCGGTCATCAACAAGAAAACAGTGTATATCAATACGGAAGAATGGAGATTCATCGCCGATCAGATTCCAAGGATGTTATCTCTTTTGCAAAGCAGGCCCAAGAAATTGGAGGTTGAAGACCGAGTAAGGTGTAAAAATGTGTATTGTACACTTTCCAAGAGGGGAAGCAACAGAGTTATGAAAATAGAACAGGTTTTTATTTCTTTCGCAACGTTTAATCAGAGTTCGCCAACCCTTCAGCTCGATTCACCTTCGACATGTTTTAGCAGAAATGAAACGGCAAAGCTTTGTAAAGACGTTAAGAACATCAACAACTCATTGGAATTGATAACCAAAATGGCTGAACTATATAAGAAACATGAAGAAGGTCAACTGACTGAACCTGTGGAACCAACATCAATGGACTTTAATATTAATACTGAGACTCTCTATAATTTATTAAATACATAAAACATCAATTAGCTAAGTATAGTAATGTTTTTACAACTTTATTAAGTATTTTAATCATATTTACCATCATACTGTGCTATATCTTCATCAGTTATAACGAACAGATATCTTTTCGGCAAATATGTTCTTATCTGCCCCTCGTCAACTTCCAAGTTCTCAATAATGGCTTCAATGCTTAAGCCATATTCTGTCTCCTTTTTTGTTAATTTGTTAATTTTATATGTTTGTCCTATAGTCAGTTCCCCAATGTTTTTGTAAATGGGTTTTATTTCATTCAATTTTTGTAATGAGAGACATCTGTAATATTTACAAAACTTAACAATTTTTTGTTATCTTTATGCAAGTATTAGTTCAAAAAAGTTAAAATGACTCACCTTTAGGCAAAACTGCACAATAGTACAGGTATTCAATTATTAAAATTGGAAAATTTTAATTATATCCTTACACGGTGGCTGATGTCTGGGCGGTGTCCTTTCAAACAGATAACAAGTAGGGAACGACATCTCCCCACCACTGCAAGCGGGCTATATAAGAGAGATGCCAACAGGACGGCAAGAGTACCAAACTGACCGTTATTCCTCCAACATCATTGCTTCGTAACAACAATTATGAATGAACTTGAATGAAACAGCTGAGTCATGCACCTATGCATTAAATCACACACCTGCAGCCACCGCTATTACTAAGTTTAGTCAATGAATTCAAATGATGAATTATGAATGAAACAGCTGAGTCATGCACCTATGCATTAAATCACACACCTGCAGCCACCGCTTTTACTAAGTTTAGTCAATGAATTCAAATGATGAATTATGAATGAAACAGCTGAGTCATGCATCAGTAAACTGGTTTATCAGTACTAGGACTATGAAGAAGGCTTATGTATGTGGTGGGGGGAGAAACCTCCCGCTTTTAACAAAGCTTAATCAATGAATTCAATTGATGAATTATGAATGAAACAGCCGAGTAAACTGATTAAATCATGCAACTGCGACCACACCCCCGGCACCGCGCCGGTCGGGGAACCCAGAAACCCGGGAACAGGTGCCACGCTACAGCACGGCTCAAGCACGCGCTGTTGCCACATCTACAATCCAACATTACCATGTTGGGCATCTCACATCCGTTGACCTCTTCAAGGTCAACCAAAACCTCATAACAAACCTCAAGGACACCCCCCTCACCCTAGAAAAACACCCCCCTCGCCCTCACAAGGTCGGTCAATGACCCTCAAGGTCACAGATAGCTCTAATACAGCACGCTCGAGGTCATTTCCTTCGTGCTCCTGCTCAACCGGCCAAATATAACTACTCCAGTTCATTTGCAAATAGAGTTGATAGATCTTCAATCGGACAGTATTTTGAAAGATAAATTTAAAGAGGTCAACGCTCTTATATTTTATACACAATATTTCAAGAGTTTGGATAACTACCCAGAATTAAAAAAGCATGCAGCGCGCATTCTGTGCTTGTTTGGTAGCACCTATTTATGTGAGCAGAGTTTTCCGTCATGCAAATAAATAAGAACAAACATCGCACAAGACTTACAAATGAACATCTCCAATCGATTCTCAAAATAAATACAACAAAAATGTTACTTGACATCAATGAGCTTGTCAAAAACAAGAGAAGTCAGGTATCTGGATCCTCGAAATCAAAATAATGTAAGTATATAGTATATTTTACTATATAATAAAATAAATAAAATGTTATATTGTTATAGTAATTCAGTACTTTTTTTTATTTGAATCTGGCCCGCCTACACATTCTGAATTTAATATATGGCCCCCTGCAAAATTGAGTTTGACACCCCTGCTTTAGGGTGGTGGTAGTGGGGGCCTTCTCAGAATTAGAGCCAATAACGAGGGCTTAAAATACAAAGTTTGGCCCTCTGTTATTATTTAACATATTTATATAAACTCAATGATCTAGGCCATCTAATTAAAATGATTATTACAATCAAATATCTTATCATACTCACTAATACATACATAACATATATAACCCTATAAACCCTAACTTATAATATAATATAATTACAAATAATTATTGTGGGTCATCACATTACCCCTCCTCTCGATTAAAAAAAATTGATGATTTCAATTTTAAAATTCATGCCGACGAAGAAGAAAACGTAATAAGTTATAAAAATGGGCAGATACAATCTGATTGCCTTATACTTAATGATACTATACTATGTTAGCCACACACATAACAATATGTATATAAAATTGTTTTTCCTAAATTATGTTTAATTATTTGTCCTCGCATCCGGGTGTGTGCCAATTTAGAGGAGTCATTCTGTGGGAGCATTAGTTTCCTTTAGGGTAAACAACACCCCAAAGTCGGAAACTACGTGGATATTGTTTTTTCTTCTCATTAATAGATTTTTCATAAAAATTCACCATGGTTCCTCCGAAGAGTAATATCGCCAAGAAAACCCTACCGAAGCAGACTGAGACCTCCCTAGCAGAATCTGAGGTTTAGGAGGAAAAATCCTATACTGCAATAGGGGAACCGGTAGTAGTTACAGGAACGTCAATCCCAACGCAGATTGTAACTAAGTCCAAAACACAAAGTCAGTCCGACGAGATGCAGCCCTGGATAAAAGAGATAATGGAGCAATTTAAAAGACAGGAAGAAGCAAATAGAAGACGGGAAGTAGAAAGGAAAAAAACGGGATGAAGAAATGATAGAGAGTATAAACCAGAAACTGGATGAAAACACCTTAGAGCTAGAAGAAACAAAAAGGGATTTTATGAAGATGAATTCAGGATTACAGGATTAGATAGATAAATTCAGAGGAAATTTTGAATCAATACCATCAGATCAAGGAATTGATCTCCTGCAGAGGGAAGTCAAAGCAGAGACCACAACCCTAATTCAGCAATTTGAAGAGCTCAAAGAGGACAATCGAGAAAACAAAGATAGAATGGCTCAGGTAGAAGAGAGGACCGAAAAAATCAGTAACCAGACATAGATTAGGTTAAAAGATTTTAGAATTGAGAATGAAGAATTCAGGTAGCTGAAACTATTGTCCTGCACAATTAAAAATTTAAACCAATCTATGGAAACATCTCAATCCTAGAACAAAAACAATAGATTTTTGATCTTCAATTGAAAGAAAAAGGAGCCATGATAGAACAAGTCGCCGGTAAGGTGAATATCCTCGAATGAAAAGTAGAACGAGTGACAAGCTGGCACAGTCCTGTAAGACCAAGTCTTCAAACAGAATTAAAGGAACCACAAACAACTCCGTTTTCACTTGGAGCCCCACCCCAGGTAGAATTACATCCACCACTAGAGGTATAGATATATGGAATACATCATTTCCAGGTATGGGAGGAAGGGCAATCACCAGTAAATGTTTATTCTCTAATCCAAAATTAGGTATTCCCACCGATTTTATTAAGAGGCTTGAGGTAGAATATCGGGTATATGGGAGTGGGATGATATTAGAAAACTTTATCATGGACCATCTTAGCAAGCCGGCAGCAACTTGGTATTCTATTAACGAAAAGTAGACATTAACTAAAGTAGACATCCAAACTTTTCAGGAATTAAAAGATAGATTCTTAAATACATTTTACGGGACCAAATACCAATATCTTTTCCAGGATGAATTAAATCACGGACATTATCTTCACCATTTACATAAAACTCCAACAGAATATTTCTGCGGTATGGTTATGAGGGCCAGAGCATGTCCAACTCGACTTGAAGACGAATACATCTGCAGATGCATGGGTAATCAATTTGGTCAAATGGTGAGTGATATAGTAATATTCCAAGGGTTTACCAACATAGATAGATTTATTCAAGTATTAGAAGATGTGGGACAGACCATGATATGTAACCAGATTAAAAGACCCTCAGGAAATGAGTTCACCGAATATGGGAGAAGAAATGTTCAGCCAACATCAAATCCGGATAGAAACAACCAAGCACCGAGTGGGAGAAGCCAGCAATTTAATGATCAGAGAAGAGGAAATCCTCCGGGTTGGCAAGCAGGAACAAACCCTCAGGGAAGACCTAATGATAATTATAATTGGAGAAGTAGAAACCAAGGACCTCAAAGCTATCAGAAACCAAGGGAAGAGTCAAAGGTATATCATATTGGAAATGGTTTAATGTTCAAAATCTTTCTTTTCTTTTGATTTAATAAATGTTTTAATTACGAGCTTTTTCTTTATTTCTCATGATATGGTAATATTAATCCAGGCATATTTGTAAATCCCAAGTTGGTATTAAGAAAAATCTATTGCACCTCACACACCGTCAGGAGAAGATTCCAATGATCCCTGTGCAAAGGATGTAAGGAGCATATACATATTGTTTTTTTTTTCCAAAACATCGATGTTAAAACAAATTTGTTTTTGTCCAAAACATCGATGTTAAAAACAACTTTGTTATTGACAAAACATCAATGTTTAAATATACTTGTTTTTTTGAAAAAATACCTAGTAATATACATAAGTTTTGAAAAATACCCAGCAGTTTTAGTCTAAATAATTAGTGTAATCATCCTAGACAATATTTAGATCCATTTAGTAAGGCTTCTTATATCCTGGATTGATTAAATTTTCGTAATGTTGGGTTAGATATACCTTATGGGATATAAATAGTTTGCATTTTTAATGAACAATTCAATGGTAAAGTTCAAATTTCAATAAGTTCATTAATAACAGAGATGGTCAGGGAACTAGAGCCCTAATCAAATAAGGATACTTGGCATCCGGGAGAAGAGTTAGAATGAAAGAAATCCAATATATCACCAACATCCGCAGTGACCAACCGAAGGTGTCCTTCTCTGAAACAATCGTTAAAATAAATATAGTCCCCACGCTATTTTGTTTTTGTTAATTACATGGTTAATAGTAAATTTGAAGCCCACACAAGTTTTCAGGTGACATAACCTAATTAAGCCCTACAATCCTATCAATTTAGTT
The DNA here is from genome assembly GCA_911387785.2 of Aelia acuminata. Lineage (NCBI taxonomy): Eukaryota > Metazoa > Arthropoda > Insecta > Hemiptera > Pentatomidae > Aelia > Aelia acuminata. The sequence goes on from OU426979.1 coordinate 96,508,347, forward strand.
TTCCCAGAAATCTTGTTTAAAGATTTATCATCGTGGAAGAATATTTTCCCCCACCTTGGCATCTCTGGACCAAGCAGAGAGAATACGGGGATTATGGGTTGAAGACTTGACAAGTGCGGACGTCAGTTCTCTCTTAAAGTTTTTCTTTAAGCACTTTGATTTTTTTTTCTTTTTTAACGTGAGTGAGTTTAAAGCAGTGCTATGCTAATATATAAACGAGTATGCAGTGTTAAACACATGAGGTCCAGATATAAGATGCTTTACCTATGCCTTACTTAGAAGATGTAATGAGGAAACATTCCTACAGCAACCAATAGGGAGATCAAGAATCAGAATACTACCAGTCGATAAGTACCCTGTAGAATATTTCTGTTGTATCTTTTTTTTGTTATCTATAAAATTTATTGCAGAGGTCATAGATAAAAAAATTGTAAACTATAATGGCTGTCGTTTAGTGTTTCCCGAGCTCAATAGTTTAGTTATCAATTTTATAGTTTCGTAAATACATTAAAGAGTTAATTCATTGGCATATTGAGTTTCATTGAGTATAATCTCTAATAGTAGTTTCCATAATTTACTCATGAAGAGTCAGAATAAAAATTCTATTCCAGTTTAATGTTCAAAATCTTTCTTTTCTTTTGATTTAATAAATGTTTTAATTACGAGCTTTTTCTTTATTTCTCATGATATGGTAATATTAATCCAGGCATATTTGTAAATCCCAAGTTGGTATTAAGAAAAATCTATTGCACCTCACACACCGTCAGGAGAAGATTCCAATGATCCCTGTGCAAAGGATGTAAGGAGCATATACATATTGTTTTTTTTTTCCAAAACATCGATGTTAAAACAAATTTGTTTTTGTCCAAAACATCGATGTTAAAAACAACTTTGTTATTGACAAAACATCAATGTTTAAATATACTTGTTTTTGTCCAAAACATCGAACTTAAAACAAATTTGTTTTTGTTAAAAACATCGATGTTAAAACATATTTTTTTGTCAACAAAATCGATGTTAAAAACATCTTTGATATAGCTAAAACATCGATGTTTTTAACATGTTTTAACAATAAAAAAATGTTATTAACATCGATGATACAACAGATTTGTATTTTAAAGACAAGATTTAGCCTGACTAAATCTTTGAAAATTGATATTGATTAAACACATTATCTTACTATTTTATATTTTACATTTATGTATGTAAAACATTGATTAGCTAGGAAACAAAAATTCATAGTAATTAGAAAATGAAAATTTACGTGTGCCAGAGCTAACTAGAGCGCGAGGGCAACGATTTGGCGATAGTGGTGGTTCCTGGTGGGGTCGGAGAAAACCCTCTCCCCCTCCCTAATCTATAGTCTTACCTAATAAAGATTTTTAGACTAATTACCTATGCGAGAGGTTACTAGTATCGAAACAAAAAACCGTATTAATTACGGTTTGAAAATTTAAGTTCGCGAGAACTTATTAGAGCTTGCATATACAAAATTGGTCGTGGTAGTAAAGGGAGGGGGGACGAAAGCCCGACCCCCCCCCCCACTCGCCCTCCACTACACCACCTAATAAAGACTTTTTGAATATTTACCTTTGCGAGAGGTAATTAGCTAGGGAAAAAAACCCATAGAAATTAGTTAATGAAAATTTACGTGTGCGAGAGCTCCCTAATCTATAGTCTTACCTAATAAAGATTTTTGGACTAATTACCTATGCGAGAGGTAACTAGTCACGAAAAAAAAACCTTATTAATTACGGTTTGAAAATGTAAGTTCACGAGAACTAATTAAAGCTTGCATAGGCAAAGTCGGTCGTGGTAGTCAAGGGAGGGGGGGCGAAAGCCCCACTCCTCCCCCAATACACCACCTAATATAGACTTTTTGAATATTTATCTTTGCGAGAGGTAATTAGCTAGGAAAAAAAAAACATAGTAATTAGTTAATGAAAATTTACATGTGCGAGAGCTAACTAGAGCGCGAGGGCAACGAGTTGGCGATAGTGGTGGTTTCTGGTGGGGTCGGAGAAAATCCTCCCCCCCCCCCCCTCCCTAATCTATAGTCTTACCTAATAAAGATTTTTGGACTAATTACCTATGCGAGAGGTAACTAGTCACGAAAAAAAAACGTATTAATTACACACTACACCACCTAATATAGACTTTTTGAATATTTATCTTTGCGAGAGGTAATTAGCTAGGAAAAAAAAAAACATAGTAATTAGTTAATGAAAATTTACATGTGCGAGAGCTAACTAGAGCGCGAGGGCAACGAGTTGGCGATAGTGGTGGTTTCTGGTGGGGTCGGAGAAAATCCTCCCCCCCCCCTCCCTAATCTATAGTCTTACCTAATAAAGATTTTTGGACTAATTACCTATGCGAGAGGTAACTAGTCACGAAAAAAAAACCTTATTAATTACGGTTTGAAAATGTAAGTTCACGAGAACTAATTAAAGCTTGCATAGGCAAAGTCGGTCGTGGTAGTCAAGGGAGGGGGGGCGAAAGCCCCACTCCTCCCCCAATACACCACCTAATATAGACTTTTTGAATATTTATCTTTGCGAGAGGTAATTAGCTAGGAAAAAAAAAACATAGTAATTAGTTAATGAAAATTTACATGTGCGAGAGCTAACTAGAGCGCGAGGGCAACGAGTTGGCGATAGTGGTGGTTTCTGGTGGGGTCGGAGAAAATCCTCCCCCCCCCCCCTCCCTAATCTATAGTCTTACCTAATAAAGATTTTTGGACTAATTACCTATGCGAGAGGTAACTAGTCACGAAAAAAAAACCTTATTAATTACGGTTTGAAAATGTAAGTTCACGAGAACTAATTAAAGCTTGCATAGGCAAAGTCGGTCGTGGTAGTCAAGGGAGGGGGGGCGAAAGCCCCACTCCTCCCCCAATACACCACCTAATATAGACTTTTTGAATATTTATCTTTGCGAGAGGTAATTAGCTAGGAAAAAAAAAACATAGTAATTAGTTAATGAAAATTTACATGTGCGAGAGCTAACTAGAGCGCGAGGGCAACGAGTTGGCGATAGTGGTGGTTTCTGGTGGGGTCGGAGAAAATCCTCCCCCCCCCCCCCTCCCTAATCTATAGTCTTACCTAATAAAGATTTTTGGACTAATTACCTATGCGAGAGGTAACTAGTCACGAAAAAAAAACGTATTAATTACGGTTTGAAAATTTAAGTTTGCGAGAACTAATTAGAGCTTGCATAGACTAAGTCGGTCGTGGTAGTCAAGGGAGGGGGGGGCGAAAGCCCCACTCCTCCCCCAATACACCACCTAATATAGACTTTTTGAATATTTATCTTTGCGAGAGGTAATTAGCTAGGAAAAAAAAAACATAGTAATTAGTTAATGAAAATTTACATGTGCGAGAGCTAACTAGAGCGCGAGGGCAACGAGTTGGTGATAGTGGTGGTTTCTGGTGGGGTCGGAGAAAATCCTCCCCCCCCCTCCCTAATCTATAGTCTTACCTAATAAAGATTTTTGGACTAATTACCTATGCGAGAGGTAACTAGTCACGAAAAAAAAACGTATTAATTACGGTTTGAAAATTTAAGTTTGCGAGAACTAATTAGAGCTTGCATAGACAAAGTCATTCGTGGTAATCAAGGGAGGGTGGGGGGAAAGGCGATCAATGTTTTACATTTTACATTTTACAGCTTTTGATGTTTTACCCTTGTTGGATAGTACACTGCAGTATATTCTAGCTTTTTTTCCAAAACATCGATCATAAAAAAAAATTTTTATTGTTAAAACATCTTTATTATACTTAAAAAATCGATGTTAAGAGCACGTATATTCTTGTTTTTTGGAGAAAACATCGATGTTATAACATATTTGTTTCTTCAAAAACATTGATCAAAAAAAAAAAAAAAAAAAATTTATTTAACATCGATGTTTTTTGACAAAAACAAATATGTTTTATCATCGCTGTATTGGACAAAACAAGTATAGTTTAACATTGACGTTTTGTCAATAAAAAGTTGTTTTTAACATCGATGTTTTAGCTATAACAACAATGTTTTGGACCAAAATAAGTATGTTTTAACATCGATGTTTTGTCAATAACAAAGTTGTTTTTAGCATCGATGTTTTGGAAAAAAAACTACAATGTATATGCTTATAACAATAACCACGTTGTTTTTAACACCGATGTTTTGGACAAAAACAAGTATATTTAAACCTCGATATTTCAACAATAACACAGTTATTTTTAAGAAAAACAAATATAAAGTTGTTTTAACAGTAACACAGCTGTTGTTAACATCGATGTTTTTGAAGAAACAAATATGTTTTAATATCGATGTTTTGGACAAAAAACAATAATATACATGCTTTAACAATAACCCAGTTGTTTTTAACATTGATGTTCCAACTATAACGAAGATGTTTTTAACATTGATGTTTTAGCAATAAATGGATGTTATTAACATCGATGTTTTAGCTATATAAAAGATGGTTTTAACATCGATGTTTTGAAGAAAACAACAAATATGTTTTAACATCGATGTTTTTAACAAAAACAAATTTTTTTAACATCGATGTTTTGGACAAAAACAAATATATTTTAAAATTGAAGTTTTGAACAAAAAACAAGAATATACATGCTCTAAACATCGATGTTTTAACAATAAAAAGTTGTTTTTAACATCGATGTTTTAGCTATAACAACAATGTTTTGGAAAAAAACAAATATGTTTTAACAGTATCCAAATTGTTTTTAACATCAATGTTTTGGACAAAAAGAAATATGTTTTAACATCGATGCTTTGGACAAAAACAGGTACATTTTAACATTGATTTTTTGACAATAACAAAGTTGTTTTTAACATCGATGTTTTGGACAAAAACAAACATGTTTTATCGTCGATGTTTTGGACAAAACATCGATATGTTTTAACAATAACCCGGTTGTTTTTAACATCGATGTTTCGTACAAAAACAAATTTGTTTTAACATCGTTGTTTTTGACAAAAAACAAATATGTTTTAGCAATAACCAAGGTGCTTTTAACATCTTTTTTTTCTACAAAAACAAGTATATTTTAAAATCGAACTTCTTGACAAAAACAAATATATTTTAACATCGATGTTTAAACAATAACAAACTTGTTTTCAACATAGATGTTTTGGACAAAAACAAGTATTTTTCTATGAAACTAAAATGTTTTGAACAAAAAAAAACAACATGTATGCTCTTAACATCGATGTTTTAACAATAACAATCTTGTATTCAACATCGATGTTTTGGACAAAAACAAGTATATTTAAATATCGATGTTTCAACAATAACAAAGTTATTTTTGAGAAAAACTAGCGAACTTAAAAAATAAACTTTATTGCTCAAAAGTACAAAGATTACATAAGAATAGATCTTTACTGCTAGTTGCTACGACTACGGATAGACTAAGAATGATCCAATATGTCACATGGATAGCCCAAGTGGAAAGGGAAAGAGGAGGGGGTTTCTGATTATACTGCTGGAGAAGCACCTGACTAAGGGAAAAAGGTTTAAAAGACTTTTATTGTTTATGGCTCGTTAACTATCGATGTTTTGGACGAAAACAATTATATTTTACATCGATGTTTTAGACAAAAACAAATATATCCCTAAAGCAAAAAAAAAACATGTTTAACGGTGTTTTGGACAATACAAATAAGTTTTAACAATAACCGGTTGTTTTTAACATCGACGTTTTTGTTCAAAACATCGATGTTAATATCATCTTTTTATTGCTAAACCTTCGATGTTAAAAACTTGTTTTGGTTAAAAAATCGATGTTAGGAGCATATACATTTTAATTTTTTTTTCCAAAAGATGTTATTAACATCGACGTTTTGGACAAAAACATATATGTTATAACATCCATGTTTTTGACAAAACAAATAGGTTTTAACAATAACCCGGTCGTTTTTACATCGATGTTTTGGACAAAAACAAGTATACCGTATAACGAGGTGACCTTGTGACTAATGGGGTGACTTTGTGACAAACCTATTTTTCTACAGTTTTTGAATTTCCCTCCTTAATAAGAATCAGGTTAGGCAATTCAGTGTACTTGTCAGTTGGTCAGTAATGTGCTGCAACCTACTGGCTACATATAACTTCTTTCATTCCATTTACCATGGTGCTTTATTTCATATATGCTTGATTGTTTTCATTTACTTGAAAATTTGAAATAAAGCACCATGATAATTGGAATGAAAGAAGTTATAGAGATCCATTTGTGGCCAGTAGGTTGCAGCACATTACTGACCAACTGACATGTACACTGAATTGCCTAACCTGATTCTTTTTAAGGAAGGAAATTCAAAAACTGTAGAAAAATAGGCTTGTCACAAAGTCACCTCGTTTTACGGTATTTTAACTTTGATGTTTCGACAAAAACAAATATATTTTAACATCGATGTTTTAACAATAACGAACTTGTTTTCAACATCGATGTTTTGAAAATAACAAAGTTGTTTTTATCATCGATGTTTTGGAAAAAACAAAACAATATGTATATGCTCCTAATATCGATGTTTTAACTATAACAAAGATGTTTTTAACATCGATGTTTTAGCTATTGGGTTGATGCAAAATTAATGGAGGTTTCCTCTATTGCGATATCTTAATTCCAATTGTGTAAACAAAGCAAATTCTAACATTGATCACTATTAAACCAAAACAAACCTTCTCTAATACCCTTCCTTTCACCATGAATTTGATCAGTAAAATCGTTTTGTTCAGTGTGTTCAAAGGTCTTAAATCGAAAATGTCGAAGTACGATTTTCGTCAAATTTATTTTTACGAATTTAATTAGGGCGCAGCGCTGCACAAACGGCTCGTAATATTAACGAAGTGTGGGGTCAGGGGGCTATTAACGAGTGCACGGTGCAGCGTTGGTTCCAGAAGTTTCGCAGTGGAGATTTCGACCTCGAAGACAAGGAAGGTCGGGGCCGTCATTTTGCTCTTGACAACGACCAGCTGAGGTCAATAGTGGAAGAAGACCCAACCAAAACCACCCAAAAAATAGCGGTAGAACTCGGCGTGAACCAATCCACAGTTGTACGCCACTCGGAAGCAATTGGTAAGGTAAAAAAGTTGGCCAAGTGGGTGCCACACCAATTAAACGACCACCAAAAAAATCGCCGCTTTGAAATCTGTTCCATGCTTGTGACACGCAATAAAAATGATCCATTTCTCGATCGCATTGTGACTTGCGATGAAAAATGGATCTTATACGACAACAGAAGGCGTTGTAGCCAATGGCTGGGCAAAGATGAACAACCAAAACCTTTCCCGAAGCCCAACCTGCACCCAAAAAAAGTTATGGTCACAGTTTGGTGGTATACTGCTGGTGTTATCCACTACAGCTTTCTCAATCGAGGTGCGACTATAACTGCTGACAAGTACTGTCAAGAAATTGACAACATGAATTAAAAATTACAACGTCTTTACCCAGCATTGATGAATCGGAAGGGACCTATCCTTCTCCATGATAACGCCAGAACACACGTCGCACAACCAACGCTACGACGACTGCAAGAGTTGGGCTACGAAGTCCTCCCACACTTTTTCAGGCATCTGGATAACTTCTTGAGTGAGAAAATTTTTCAAAACCAGGATGAAATTGAAAATTCTTTTCGTGACTTCATTGAGTCCAGGGATTCAGATTTTTTTTCTGGTGGAATAAGAAAGCTTGTTGAACGTTGGCAAAAGTGCATTGATTCAGATGGAAATTATTTTGATTAAATATATATAGTTAAAGTAAAGATATGGCCTATTTTCAATAAATATTAAAAACCTGCATTAAATTTGCATCAACCAATAAAACAGAGATGTATTTAACGTCAATGTTTTGGAAAAAAAAAAACAATATGTATATGCTCCTAATATCGATGTTTTAACTATAACAAAGATGTTTTTAACATCGATGTTTTAACAATAAAAAGATGTTATTAACATCGATGTTTTAGCTATATCAAAGATGTTTTTAACATCGTTGGTATGCACAAAAATAAATATGTTTTAACACAAATGTTTTAGACAAACAAGTATATTTTAACAGTAATGTTTTGTCAATAACATAGTTTTTCTTAACATCGATATTTTGGACAAAAACAAATATGTTTTAACATCGATGTTTTCGACAAAAACAAATTTGTTTGAACACTAACCCGGCTGTTATTAACATCGAATATAAACAAACAACAAAAAAAAAATAGAAAAGATTCTCCTCGGATGTTCCATTCTGGTGAACCATCCCTGGACATGCGGCGAGAGTACCTTTCACTGAAATATATTTCAAAATTGAAAACGTATCCTCAGCATCCCTTACATAGAATCTTATTCGAAGAGGACTCGGAACTGCTCGGTCTTCGAAATATTAGAGGCAGCAATTTCACAGGAACGGTAAAAAAGTTTCTAGAACACACAAATCTAGATCTGAATATAAGACCCATACCAAACTTAAAAATTCCAGGATGGGAGAACAAAAGACTTATTATTGACATATCAATGAAAAAATATTCGGGGGAATGCCATATAGTTATACAAAAGTCATTCTTGCAGCTCCTAGAGAAATACAATGGGTTTGAAGAACTGTACACTGACGCCTCCAAAACTGAAAATAATGTTGGCTGCGCGGTTCACACTCTACAAAATCGACGCTTGTATAACTTACCTGGAACCTGCTCTATCTTCACCGGAGAAGCTATAGCAATTATAAAAGCTCTTCAATGGATAGCGGAATCAGGAACGAACAAATCGGCGATCATAACGGACTCCCTAAGCGTCTTAGCGGCGATCAGCAATCGGAACCCAAGTAGCTCTCTTATTCGAGAAATCATCAACATGTGGTGGGAGCTTGAGCTGATGGGAAAGCAAATAGTGTTCATCTGGATACCATCCCACAAAGGAATTAAGGGAAACGAAGAAGCCGACCAGGCCGCAAATATGGCTAGATTAGATGTAACCGAGAACGTAGAAGTAACGATACTAAAAGAAGTAACAAAAGAGGACTGGTTACACCAACTGAAAAAAAACCAAAACAAAATTTGGGAGTTGAGGTGGAAGAGCGAACACTCCAAATTATCTGAAATAAAATTGGATTGCAAAAAGTGGAATACAAGCTCGAGAAACTCGAGAAGAGAAGAAATCGTATTGTGTCGCATCAGAATTGGCCACTGCGCGTTCACACACGGATACCTTCTCCGAGGACTCGAAGCACCCACATGTCAGGAATGCAATAATGTACCCCAAACGGTGAAACACCTTTTACTCCATTGCTCTAAGTATAATGAACTGAGGAAGAAGCTTAATATGGAAACAACATTAAATGAGCTGTTAAAAGATGAGGAAAACAAAATAGACAATCTGTTTAAATACCTAAAAGAAATTTCGTACTATAGCAGAATATAAGTGAACGCATCGCCAATGACCCTGTAGGGTAGAGGCGAGAAACAAGGAAAAAAAAAAAAAAAAAAAAAAAAAAAAAAAAAAAAAAAAAAAAAAAAAAAATATATAGATACTCTTAACATCGATGTTTTAACAATAAAAAGTTGTTTTTAACATCGATGTTTTAGCTATAACAACGATGTTTAGGGAAAAAAAATATGTTTTAACGGTAACCAAGTTTTAACATTGATGTTTCGTCAATAACAAAGTTGTTTTTAACATCGATTTTTTATTTTTTTTTGGTTCCTCCCTTCCTCGCCTTGTAGGCTATAAGGGGTTTCCCGGGCTAGGGGAGAGGGTGGGGGATTGATGCCGCGTATAATTAAGTTTTCCCCTGGCTCCGGGTTTTGAACTTGTTATCTTCATATTTCTAATCAGACGTTCCCGTAGGCAACGTGTATTTTCTAACGCTTTTGCCCACTCGGCGATCCCGCAACCCCATCCCCATCCCACCCATCCCTCCCCCATCCTTATCCCCTAGGCTAGACAGCAATATCGTACCTAGAAAGCTTACAAATTGCACGGGAACGGACTATTAGGTACTCTAAAAATCGCTAATTAAATCGAAAGAGTAAAAAAGGCTAATTAAATCGAAATATTAATAAATTAAAAAAAAAAATAAAATCGAACGGAATCACGGCTCTAAGGGTAGAAGCTAACAATGGGGGATGGAAATTGGATGAGACCAAAAATAGGGGGGGTAGGTGCGGGCTGTCTTTGCGCGGCCATCTTTAATTTCATTGTCTCACACCATTGGCTCATCTTTCAGCTCCTTCCTTTACTCCGGCTCTGCTGTTAGACGCCACTATAGCCGCAAGGTCATCAACGTATGCCGTTGCAGGGAACCGCTTTTCCTCGAGGACTCCCAACAACTCGTCAAATACCAGCTTCCATAGTGCGGGCATATTAATATATTATGGTATTACTTTTGCATGAAAGTCTTATTCATGAGTAATAAACCGACCGTGAAACCGAATGGTGCAGTTGGGTTGTGGCTACTTATGTTCGTAGTATAATTTTAGCCTGACTAAATCTTTACTATTTTATATTTTACATTTATGTATGTAAAACATTGATAAGCTAGGAAACAAAAATTCATAGTAATTAGTAAATGAAAATTTACGTGTGCCAGAGCTAACTAGAGCGCGAGGGCAACGAGTTGGCGATAGTGGTGGTTCCTGGTGGGGTCGGAGAAAACCCTCTCCCCCTCCCTAATTTATAGTCTTACCTAATAAAGATTTTTGGACTAATTACCTATGCGAGAGGTAACTAGTATCGAAACAAAAAACCGTATTAATTACGGTTTGAAAATTTAAGTTTGCGAGAACTAATTAGAGCTTGCATAGACAAAGTCGTTCGTGGTAATCAAGGGAGGGTGGGGGGAAAAGGCGATCAATGTTTTACATTTTATATTTTACAGCTTTTGATATTTTACTATACATATGGCATCCCTTGTTAGATAGTACACAGCAGTATATTCTTGCTTTTTTTACATACATAAGCCGCACTTCAGTACTTGTACCGTTAAAACAAATTCGGTTTTGTTCAAAACATCGATGGGAAAAACATCTTTAATATAGCTAAAACATCGATGATAATAACATCTTTTTATTGTTAAAACATCTATGTTAAAAACATCTTCGTTATAGTTATAGATATTAGGAGTATATACATATATTTTTTTTCCAAAACATCAATGTTAAAACAAATTTGTTTTTGTCCAAAACATCGATGATAAAACATATTTGTTTTTGTCCAAAACATCGATGTTGAAAACAACTTTTTTATTGACAAAACATCAAAGTTAAAATACCGTAAAACGAGGTGACTTTGTGACAAGCCTATTTTTCTACAGTTTTTGAATTTCCTTCCTTAAAAAGAATCTGGTTAGGCAATTCAGTGTACATGTCAGTTGGTCAGTAATGTGCTGCAACCTACTGGCCACAAATGGATCTCTATAACTTCTTTCATTCCAATTATCATGGTGCTTTATTTCAAATGTTCAAGTAAATGAAAACAATCAAGCATATATGAAATAAAGCACCATAGTAAATGGAATGAAAGAAGTTATATGTAGCCAGTAGGTTGCAGCACATTACTGACCAACTGACAAGTACACTGAATTGTCTAACCTGATTCTTTTTAAGGAGGGAAATTCAAAAACTGTAGAAAAATAGGTTTGTCACAAAGTCACCCCATTAGTCACAAGGTCACCTCGTTTTACGGTATACTTGTTTTTGTCCAAAACATCGATGTAAAAACGACCGGTTTATTGTTAAAACCTATTTGTTTTGTCAAAAACATTGATGTTAAAACATATATGTTTTTGTCCAAAACGTCGATGTTAATAACATCTTTTGGAAAAAAAAATTAAAATGTATATGCTCCTAACATCGATTTTTTAACCAAAACAAGTTTTTAACATCGAAGGTTTAGCAATAAAAAGATGATATTAACATCGATGTTTTGAACAAAAACGTCGATGCTACAACTTATTTGTTTTTGTCCAAAACATCGATGTTAAAAACAACCGGTTATTGTTAAAACTTATTTGTATTGTCCAAAACACCGTTAAACGTGTTTTTTTTTGCGTTAGGGATATATTTGTTTTTGTCTAAAACATCTATGTAAAATATAATTGTTTTCGTCCAAAACATCGATAGTTAACGAGCCATAAATAATAAAAGTCTTTTAAACCTTTTTCCCTTAGTCAGGTGCTTCTCCAGCAGTATAATCAGAAACCCCCTCCTCTTTTCCTTTACACTTGGGCTATCCATGTGACATATTGGATCATTCTTAGTCTATCCGTAGTCGTAGCAACTAGCAGTAAAGATCTATTCTTATGTAATCTTTGTACTTTTGAGCAATAAAGTTTATTTTTTAAGTTCGCTATTTGGTCAGCACGTTAACTGGCGCCCGAACACAGGGACTGCAAGCATCAAGAAATCACTGCTCTCACGTATCTTGATTTGTCTTCGCAGTTCACTCCGAACTCTGACGAACTTTGATATTGAAGACCCACTCATCCGCGGTATCTTTAGTATCACTGCTTCTGGCCCACTCTACCCGAGGTACCAGAAGATTCTGACGATTTTGGAAGATTCAGCCTAGGACATCACTCACCCGAGGTATCCTAAGTTGCAGTTCACTGGACTCACTGGTCGCAGGTTTCCAGCAGAACTTCACGGCTCTCCAATAGTAAGCTTTTAAGATAACTTTGTTGTATTTTCTTTTATTTTTCATTAATTTTATTGCATTTTATTTTATTGTATTTAAGTTTTATTGCATTTTATATTACTTTGTTAAATTTAAATTTTTATGAATACCGACCCTGCGCTAAGTCGTATTACTAAACGAATTGATAAATTAAAAAAGATGGAATCATTTCAAATTAAAAGTGCAGACTACGACCATATTCCATAATTTGATGGTAATCCGCATAATTTATTAAAATTTGTAAGTGTTGTTAGGCAAGTTAAAACTATTGTTTGTGCTAGGAATAATACCTTTAAAGAATTAAATGAAAAAAGATTACTTAGTAAAGTCCTCGCGCGTTTAACTGCTGATGCAGATTATATTACAGTGGAACATCCCGTAACGGACACTTCTAACAACCGGACATTTCTCATAACCGGACAGTTTAATTTTCCCCGGCGTGTTTCCTATATTTTACACTGTTTGCAAACTTCTCGTAACCGGAATTTCTAATAACCGGACACTGACAAAGGTTCAGGCCTTTTTTTATCCAATAAGTCTCTCTCAACCGGACAATAAAGGAACTAATACGGCTATGTTCTTGGAAGTGTTCTTCGCGTAGCGGCGAAAGGTAGTAAATAAACTAAGCATTACTGTTTCCAAGAATCTTCTATTCCCTTCGTCTTTTTAAATTCTGATTCAGTCATAATAGGACCTTTTAACTGTGTACATCGTGTATTTTAGTTTTTGTTTAAGTTTGTTCTGTTGTACATTTTAACTGTTTAGATTGTTTGTTCTGTGTTAACGTAATATTCTACATACATATGGCACCGAAAAAACGTATTTTAACGTTAAAAGAAAAAGTCGAATTGATAAAAGTTAGTGAACAGAGAAAGGAAAGCATCCGGGCTCTTGCTTCTCGTTTTAATGTGGGAAAAACACAAGTGGCCGACACACTAAAAACAGATTTTAGAGCAAGCAGAGCTCGGAAATCAAAATAAAAAAAAATAAAAATTTGAAAACTGGCGGTCTTCAAATCGATAAAGTGGTGTATGAATGGTTTTGTCGAGCAAGATCGGCCAACATACCAATTAGTGGACCATTAATAAGAGAAAAGGCGTTAGAAGTCGCCCAAACGGTAGGACAAACAGATTTCAAAGCATCAACCGGATGGTTGGATAAATTTAAAACTCGGCACGAAATTAAATACAGAACATTGAGTGGAGAAGGAGCATCTGTAGACGGTGATGTGGTTAGTGACTGGTCGACGAAAATCAAGTTTTTGTGTGATGGCTACGTGGCAAACGATATTTTTAACTGCGATGAGACGAGTTTATTTTTTAGAGCACTCCCAAATAAAACCATGGCACTTAAAGAAGAAACTTGCAAGGAGAGAATTACAATTTGTTTGTGCACAAATATGGAGGGAGACTTCGAAAAACCCATAATTATAGGAAAAGCAGAAAACCCAAGCTGTTTTAAGGGAATTAATTTAGACCAATTAAATATACATTGGCATTCTAATAAAAAAGCTTGGATGACCAGAGACATAATGACCCATTGGTTGTTATCTTTTGACCGAAAGGTTGGGCAGCAGGGCAGAAAAATTCTTTTATTTATGGACAACGCTTCGTCTCATCCACGATTGGAATTGGAAAACGTTAAAATCATATTTCTGCCACCAAATACGACATCAGTCTGTCAGCCCTTGGACCAAGGGATAATTAAAAATTTTAAAATAAATTATAGAAAGTGCATTTTAAGGCATCTTGTAGCGCGTATTGACACGGCAACGTCGGCAAGTGAGTCAGCGAAAAGAATTACTGTCTTGGATGCCATTCAGTGGACTACAGCATCAGTGAAAAACATAAAAAAAGAAACAGTTGTAAATTGTTTTAAAAAGGCAGGGTTTCCAGCTTCTAACGATGATGACCCTGAAAATATTTTACCAGATATCGACGTTAGCAGTGATATCGTTCCACTTTTACAAAAATTGTGCGATGACCCTGCCAGCATACAATCTTATGTGGATATAGATGACAAATTGTACACTGAAGATGTATCTTTAACAATAAACGAAATTATCGCTGCAACATCCTCCGATCAGAATTCAGACGATGAAATGGAAGTTGAACAAAACCCACGTAAGTTTTTTTTTTAAACTGAGTTTTTAAATTTTTCATTTAATTTATTTGCTTTATTCTTGGTGCATATTTTTATTATATTTTCTAGTCCCAATGCAAAGCGTTCCTACAAACAAAGAAGCTTTGTTCTACATGGAACAACTATAATTGTATTTCATCTCTAAAGACGACGTTGAACAAGTGAACGCTATTTCAAACATTCATATGAATTTAGAGAGAAGGCTCGCCAGTGAAAAACTTGTGCAGACCAAAATTAGTGATTATTTCAAATATTCGCAGTGATGTTCGATGTTAGGCAGTTAAATCAAATTTTAGTATTACTTTATAGTTTGTATGGATAGGGGATCTTCATGTACCTCTAATGTTATACATACATATATATACGACAATAACCTTATGCATGCTTAGTGTTACCTTTTCACGAATGTAAACGCTTATTCATTTGATTTAATTTATTTTTAAAAAGTACAATACATACTTCTATACAATATATCTTCTGTTAAATCATGTACATAAAATTTTTATTTCGATATATATGTACATATATAAACATATTCTTCGGTATACACATGTAGATTATAAACAATAAAAAAAATGTTTACGTACTTTACTACATGTTTCGAAGTATAGCACCCTTTTATTTTTATTATTATAGATTTAAGTAAGTTTCTTTTTTTTTAAATTCCCGTAACCGGACACTTCTAACAACCGGACAAATTATCATTCCCCAGTGATGTCCGGTTATGGGAAGTTCCACTGTAATACAACATGCGAATTTGCAACAATCGACGAACTCCTAAATTATTTAGAAAGAACATTCCGCGATTCGAGATCAATTGAACAATTAACCTTTGAATTATTTAACACCAATATAAAACATAAAGAACATCCTCTAGATTTTCTTCAAAGATTAGACAAAAACCGTACTCTAATCATTTCTCGCCATAGAATAGACAAAACGTATAATAGGGAAACCTTAATTGCTCATTTAGAAACCCAACTACTTTACTAATATGCCTTTGCACGTTAGAACCTACTTGATGACTAAAACCGAGAAACTTAAGAATTTAGATGATTTAAGAAACCTTATTCAAAATGAGAATCATCTCTTGTTTGACGATTTAATTTCATCCGGATCAATGATTCGAGCTGGTGATAAAACCGAACATTTTCAGAAGAAAAAATTTGATCACCATAAACATCATAAAAAACACTATAATAATCATCATAACAATCATCACTACAATAATCACCATTATAATCCTCACTATAATAATCACCAATACGATTATAACCCGAATTATAATCATCACCAACCTAGAGAGGTCCACAATCGGGAATGGAATCCTCAAGATCAACGAAACTTTTTTAATAAACCCAATTCCGGACAATACAGACAAAATAATCAAAAACAATACCATAATAATTATCAGCGACCCTATAACGGAACAACAGGTCAAACGGTTTCTATGAGAAGTGCTAACTCTCAACCTCCGAAACAACCAGTTTTTGAAATCGAGGAAACACAGGAAGATCCCAGAGACATAAAAATAAGAGAACTCGAATCCCAACTCACTCATTTTTTAGGAAACCGCCAGAACAAAACGGACAATCCCTAGTATTAGAATTTCATACTATAAATTTTGATCAACTCCCTGACAGACGTGACAGACCATAATGATCGGAAATGGCTTATAGATACAGGTTCGAAAAGTAATTTTATTAATCCCGACATCATTCCAAAGGAAGTACCGCGAGTAAAAGAAAAATTTGTTGTTAAAACAGCAACAGGGGGAAAATATGGCGACGAAGTTTTATACACCTATTGTGATACTACGTTTTTGAAAAATCCAGAAAAACTAAAATTCTTTATTTATAAGTTTAGTGCAAATTATGATTTATTAATCGGCAATCAAACCATGGACGATATGGAGTCTAAAATTGAATTTAAAGATCGCTTAATCACAACAAAATATGGTTCGTTTAAGTTTCACCTACGTGACGAAGACCGCGAAGTAAATTTAAAAGAAGGAGTTAATTCGATCCCAATAAATAAAGAAGGAATTTTTTATGTTGATTTAAAAACAGACGATATAGAAATCCCACCAGGTATATACGAGAATAATTTAAACATAATTAGCAAAAATAGTAAAACGTTAGAAATAAATTTCCATGATCTTCTAGGCGAAGAGGTTGAAGAAATCCACCCCGGTTCAGAAAATATTTCTGAACAGATTCCAAATTTAATCCGTGGAGATCATATGGCTCCTAAAGACAGAGAAACACTCATATTTCTACTAAGAAAATATCCCTCCATTTTTAAAACCGACAAAGATGAATTATCCGCAACCGACATTTTAGAATATAAAATTAAAACAAAAATAGAGGAACCTATTTATTCAAAAAATAACCGATATCCCCATCAATTCCGCGAAGATATAAAGAACGAAATCACCAAATTATTAGAAAACAAAATAATTCAACCCAGTAATTCTCCTTATAACTCCCCAGTTTGGGTACCCAAAAAACTAGATCCGCATCCGGTCAACGAAACGTAAGATTAGTTATTGATTATCGAAAGTTAAACCAACAGACAATTCCAGATAAATATCCGCTCCCTCATATTGAAGACTTTCTTGGAAAATTAGGTCGTGCTTCTATCTTCACAGCAATGGACTTATGTTCCGGATTTCACCAAGTCCGAGTTGATAAAGATTCAATCCCCAAAACCGCGTTTTCAACCGACCAAGGGCACTTCGAATTTCTTAAAATGCCTTTTGGGCTCTGTAATGCTCCTGCAACGTTGCAGCGAGCAATGAACATAATTTTTTCGGATGTCCCTAACACCCTCATCTACATGGATGATATAATAATTTTTTCTGAAAATATGACGGATCACATGAAACATATTGAAACGGTTTTACAAAAACTTCAAAAACATAATTTAAAAATACAGTTGGATAAAATGGAATTTTGTAAACGTGAATTATTATTTTTAGGTCATATCATATCGGAAAAAGGTATACAACCTAACCCAGCTAAAATTTCAGCCATTATGGAAGCAAAACTTGCGAAAACCGAAAAGGAAATAAAAAGTTTTTTAGGTCTAACCGGTTTTTACAGAAAAATGATACCAAATTATGCGAAAATCGCATCTCCCCTAACTAAATCATTAAGAAAAGGGATAACTATTAACCCATCTTCTTATAAAGAAGCATTTGAAAAACTAAAAGAACTCATTAGTAGTAGCCCGGTCCTACAAGTGCCAGATTTTTCTAAAGACTTCTATTTAACGACTGACGCCTTTAATGTCGCTGTCGGCGCGGTCCTCAGTCAAAAACATAATAACATCGAATTACCTGTTTGTTTCGCGTCCAGAACGCTTAATAAAGCCGAGCAAAATTATTCCACAATCGAAAAAGAATGTCTAGCCATAATTTGGGCGTGCAATCACTTTAAGCCTTACTTGTACGGAAGAAAATTTCATATATACACCGATCATAAGCCCTTAGAATACATGA
Organism: Aelia acuminata; assembly: GCA_911387785.2. Lineage (NCBI taxonomy): Eukaryota > Metazoa > Arthropoda > Insecta > Hemiptera > Pentatomidae > Aelia > Aelia acuminata. The sequence goes on from OU426979.1 coordinate 96,526,655, forward strand.
AAACATGCAAAACCCAAAACGCTAGGTTAATTAGATGGAAAATAATGTTAGAAGATTTCGATTTTGATATAAAACATATAGCAGGAAAAGCTAATAAAGTAGCCGACTTTCTTTCGCGATTCCCAAACGAAAAACAGGAGTTACTACACATATCCGAATCAGACGAAGAAAGCCTCGCGACTGTTCATTCTGATAACTCATCTTCCGAAAATAGAATAATGATTAACGAAGACAAGAGCAAACCCGTTAATATAGAAAAACACCAAATTATAGTTCAAACAGGATTTTCGAACACGCTTAACACCCAACCTTTTCAAACTAAACATAGGAGTGAAATATTTGTTTTAGGGTATGAGAACGAGGAAGATCTAGAAAATTCATTATTAGAATTCCTAAAACCAAACACGACATACGGTATATATTGTTCGACTAAAAACAAAATAGCATCGGAAATAGACCTTTTAGAAAAAACATATTTTAACATAAGCGAACTATTCAGAACAAAATTTCAGACGAATAAGTTAAAACGATATTTTAATTATGTCACAGACATAACCGATAAAGACCAACGGGACGAACTAATCTCCGATTATCATATAAGTAAAACCCATCATAGAGCAGCGGAAGAAACTTTCGAGAAATTAAAAAATGAATACTACTGGCCTAACATGCTAAGAAACATTAAATCATGGATTTCGGATTGTGAAATTTGTCTTCAAATGAAATATGACAGACACCCACCAAAACCTAAATTCAAATTAACCCCCACACCAACCAAACCGTTCGAGGAAATACAAATGGACACAATACATATCAACGGCAAATATGTTCACTGCATCGTGGATGTTTTTTCAAAAAGGATGTTTACCTATCTGTGGGAAACAAACAATCAGAGAGACACAAAAGATGCTCTTGTGGCCTTGAATATCTTTCCAAAGCCAACCCTTGTAACCACGGATAACGGCCGTGAATTTGACAATTTAGTATTTAAAGATTTATTAAGATATCTAAACATTCAGAAGCATGAAACCACTCCTCAAAATTCAAACTCGTTAGGAACACTACACAGAGCAAGCTCCACTCTTTTGGAACAAATGAGAGTTTTACATCTACAACATCCGGATAAACCTTTCAAGGAAATTCTAGAATTAGCTACAATAATTTACAATAATTCCATTATTACTAAATTAAAACTAACGCCGAACGAAATAACTTTCGGTATTAATACAAATGCTTTTAAAGAACACCCATTCATTCAAGAACAGTTAGTCAACGACTATCATAAAAATTTGGAAATAATACATAAAGCTGTTAAAAACAAATTGGACGAAAATAAACAAAAATATATAAACAGAGCTAACGAGAAACGCGATAACATCAGTGTCATTTCCTCCGGTAAAATTGTCGTTAAGACCCCACGTCAAGTTTCAAAAATAGATAAACGATATCAAATTTGTAAAATCAAGGGTAAACGAATAAGAGCGCGGAAAAACCTAAGCAAAAAGGTTCACGCTAAAAATATTAAAAAGCAAACTCGAGCCGAGGATAAATTACTGTCAGAAATAGACGAGGAGGTGCACGAGCTGAACGGTAAGATAAGGGAAACGCAGCGAGAGCGCTCACAACAGTCTAATGTTGCAGATGTCGGTACTCCTCCTGACTTCAATGATCTCGTGGCTGCTGACGCCTCAGATTCCGAGTTCGAATGGTCTCCACATTCAAAAGATATCAACGGGCCCCGGCGCGATGGTCCTACCTGTAAATAAAACTTACATAATTAACGATTATTATTCTTTCTTAGATTATAAGAACTTAAGTTTATTGTTTAACGAAATTAGAAATTTAGAAGGTAGTATTAGAAATCTCAAAACAGAAAAAGAATATAAGATATTGCATTCCATTTTAACTTATAGGTATAAAAATTTATTAACCCGTATATCTCACCTAACCAATCAAAAACGCACTAAAAGAGGGATTCTGAATGGCCTTGGGAAAGCTATAAATTTTATTACCGGAAACCTCGACGACGACGATTGCCAATGATACGACTCCGTCATACAACAATTAGAAAGGAATATGTATAGAATCGAAAGCAATGAAAAACAGAGATTGAGCATAAGTACGCGGCTGGCATCTGAATTAAATAAAGATGTAGCTATCCTAAATCACTATAAATCCCAGATCACCTCTAATAACGTAATGACCGACTTATCGTTGGAAAAACTAAAGCATCACGATTTATTAGCCATCTTGACTTTGTTAAACGAAAAAATTAAAGACATTTAAGATTCAATAGAATATTGTATTAAAGGCGTACTTCACCCCAGTATTATTAAACCAAATGAATTTGCTAACAAAAGACACAGAATTAAATTGGCTCCTTGGTAAGAGCACATGCTCTATAACAAATTCTGGCATTATATATTATTTCATTCAATTACCATTAAATACCACTGGAATCATGTCGTATCTAGCCACACCTTATCCTTATATTCACAATAATAAAACTTTCATAATGCAAATTGAAAAAACCATTATTATAAAAAACAATAGCAACATATATAAACCCACTAAGTGCCTTAGTTATAATTATGAATTATATTGTAAAAAATTAGAATTATTAGATAATAAGTGTATTAAAGAATTAGTTCATAATAAACCTCTTGATAACTGTAAATTACTAATTGTAAGATCAAACCCCATGGTTATGTACATTCCTGAAACAAGACAATATATATAACACATTTAATTAAATCCATCGAGACTGAAAAAGAAGGTTTAATTCATAACAATAATTTGTATTCAACTTCTTTAATAAACTTAGAAAATAAGGAACATTTTGTAAACAATAATAAATTACCTATAGTTTATAACGATATTGTATACCTACCCTTTATTCCCGAGCATCTCCCTCAACAACAAATTGTAACAAATATAACTTTAGAAAAATTAGATGATATTAAGCTTGACCCCATAGAAATAGAACAATTAGAAGAATATATTGTAAATAGTGATGATATTTGGAAGTATGTATTGACTCTTGTAACATTTTATTTATTATTCTTTCATATTTACACATATGCACAAGTTATCCCAAATGTTTGTAAAACCCAACAAAATATTGAGAGCCCTTCCTCTCTGCAAACTTTCCAATCCCCAAATCCTATTGAGTACCCACCAGAATTTGATGGCAGGGCCATAGCATGGCATTCACTTATTCACAAAATTGGCCAAAATTAATGTGTTCAGGGGACTTCACACTTAAGGAGGGAGGAGTTAACGAGCCATAAACAATAAAAGTCTTTTAAACCTTTTTCCCTTAGTCAGGTGCTTCTCCAGCAGTATAATCAGAAACCCCCTCCTCTTTCCCTTTCCACTTGGGCTATCCATGTTGGGCGATCCATATTGGATCATTCTTAGTCTATCCGTAGTCGTAGCAACTAGCAGTAAAGATCTATTCTTATGTAATCTTTGTACTTTTGAGCAATAAAGTTTATTTTTTAAGTTCGCTATTTGGTCAGCACGTTAACTGATGATGAAACAAGTTTGTTATTGTCTAAATATTGATATTTGTTTCATCAAAAACATCGATGTTAATAACAGCTTTGTTATTGGTAAAACATCGATGTTTTAACAAATTTGCTTTTCTCCAAAACATCGATGTTAAAAACAACTTTGTTATTTTCAAAACATCGACGTTGAAAACAAGTTTGTTAATGTTAAAGCATAGATATTAAAAACATCTTTGTTTTAGCTAAAACATCGAAGTTAAGCGCCTAGATATTGTGGTTTTTTGTCTAAAAAATATTTTGTTTTGCAAAAAATGTCAATGTTAATAATAGCTGGGATACTGTTAAAACCAATTTGGTAAAACTTCGATGTTACATCATATTTGTTTTTTGTCCAAAACATCGATGTTTTAACAAATTTGTTTTCTCCAAAACATCGATGTTAAAAACAACTTTGTAATTGTCTAAATATCGATATTTGTTTCATCGAAAACATCGATGTTAATAACGGCTTTGTTATTACAGCTTTAATATACAGCTTCGATGTTAAAATATACCTGTGATTGTTAAAACATCGATGTTACATCACATTGTTATTGGTCAAAACATCGATGTTAAAAACAACTTTGTTATTGGTCAAAACATCAATCTTAATATATACTTGCTTGTTTCCAGAACATCGATGTTAATAACAACTATGTTATTGACAAAACATCAATGTTAAAATATACTTGTTTTTGTCCAAAACATTGATGTTGAAATATATTTGTTTTTGTCCAAAACATCGATGTTAAAAACAACTTTGTTATTGTCTAAACATCGATGTTAAAATATACTTGTTCTTGTCTAGAACATCGATGCTGAAAACAACTTTGTTATTTTCAAAACATCAAAGTTAAAATATACTTGTTTATGTCCAAAACATCGTTGTTAAAACATATTTGATTCGCCAAAAACATCGATGGTAATAATAGCTGGGATACTGTTAAAACAAATTTGTATTTTTCCAAAACATCGATCTTAAAACATATTTGTTTTTGTCTAAAATATCGATGTTAAAAACAACTATGTTATTGACAAAACATCAATGTTAAAATATACTTGTTTTTGTCCGAAACATTGATGTTGAAATATATATGTTTTTGTCCAAAACATCGATGTTAAAATATACTTGCTCTCGTCCAAAACATCGATGTTAAAAACAACTTTGTTATTGACAAAACATCAAAGTTAAAATATACTTGTTTTTGTCCAAAACATCGATGTTAAAATATACTTGCTCTCGTCCAAAACATCGATGTTAAAAACAACTTTGTTATTGAAAAACATCAAAGTTAAAATATACTTGTTTATGTCAAAAATATCGATATTAAAACATATTTGTTTTTGTCCTAAACATCGATGTTAAAACAACTTTGTTATTTTCAAGACATCAATCTTAATATATACTTGTTTATGCCCAAAACATCGATGTTAATAACAACTATGTTATTGACAAAACATCAATGTTAAAATATACTTGTTTTTGTCCAAAACATTGATGTTGAAATATTTATGTTTTTGTCCAAAACATCGATGTCAAAATATACTTGTTCTTGTCCAAAACATCGATGTTGAAAACAACTTTGTTATTGAAAAACATCAAAGTTAAAATATACTTGTTTGTCCAAAACATCGATGTTAATAACAACTATGTTATTGACAAAACATCAATGTTAAAATATACTTGTTTTGGTCCAAAACATTGATGTTGAAATATATATGTTTTTGTCCAAAACATCGATGTCAAAATATACTTGTTCTTGTCCAAAACATCGATGTTGAAAACAACTTTGTTATTGAAAAACATCAAAGTTAAAATATACTTGTTTATGTCAAAAATATCGATATTAAAACATATTTGTTTTTGTTAAAAAACATCGATGTAAAAACAACCGGGTTATTATTAAAATCTATTTGTTTTGTCAAAAACATGGATGTTAAAACATATATGTTTTTGTCAAAAACATCGATGTTAATAACATCTTTTGGAAAAAAAACTAAAATGTATATGCTCCTAAAATCGATTTTTTAACCAAAAAAAGTTTTTAACATCGAAGGTTTAACAATAAAAAGATGATATTAACATTGTTGTTTTGAACAAAAACGTCTATGCTACAACTTGTTATTGTTAAAACTTATTTGTTTTTTCCAAAACATCGTTAAACGTGTTTTTTTTTGTTTGTTTTTGCTTTAAATACAATATAATACAATATTTGTTTTTGTCTAAAACATCGATGTAAAATATAATTGTTTTCGCACAAAACATCAATGTTGAAAACAAGTTTGTTATTGTCTATATATTGATATTTGTTTCATCAAAAACATCGATATTAATAACAGCTTTGGTAATGGTAAAACTTTGATGTTACAACATGTTTGTTTTTGTCCAAAACATCGATGTTTTTAACAAATTTGTTTTCTCCAAAATATCGATGTTAAAAACAACTTTGTTATTGTCTAAATATCGATATTTGTTTCATCAAAACCATCGATGTTAATAACAGCTTTGTTATTGGTAAAACATCGATGTTTTAACAAATTTGTTTTTCTCCAAAACATCGATGTTAAAAACAACTTTGTTATTTTCAAAACATCGATGTTGAAAACAAGTTTGTTAATGTTAAAGCATAGATATTGAAAACATCTTTGTTTTAGCTAAAACATCGAAGTTAAGCGCCTAGATATTGTGGTTTTTTGTCTAAAAAATATTTTGTTTTGCAAAAAATGTCAATGTTAATAATAGCTGGGATACTGTTAAAACCAATTTGTATTTTTCCCAAACATCGATGTTAAAAACAACTTTGTTATTGGTCAAAACATCATTCTTAATATATACACTACGCGACAAAATGATAGGCCACCCCACAATTTTTCAGTTACAAGAACTAGTAAATAATTGAAAAGAATGTAATTATACTTATTTTACGTCTTTGGCAAGTAGATTATTATATCAATGTATAAATTCCCCCTAAGTTATCATTTTAATCCTTTATCTTCTTATAAGGCTTTTTCACGTGCGACAAAAACATAGGTCACTCTGTGTTTTAATAAATCCCCAGTCAAACTATTCGTGCTATTGAATTAATTTTTTGATTTTTAATTACTGAAGTGTTTAGAAATAAATTTAAAACAATTGAAATTCCTAGAGATAATGTGCTGTGAAATAGGTGAAATTAAATCCTTACGCGGAAAAATTGAACAATTTCAATAATTATTAGAACTCAATACCGGTGCAGGCACGTGATTACAAATTATTTAAATATGGGAGGTAAAGATGACACAAAGAAATGCCCTGACAGTCTAAGGGGTTACCCTATGCTAGAAAAAAGGAGAATATTTTGCGTAGCATCCAACTCTGCAGGAGCTTCAAGACACATCGCTTTGTTAGCTGCAGTGATCACTAACATCCGAAACGTGCAAAAAATCCTTCTGAGTACAGAACACTTGAAACGGCAGAGGATTCAGAAAAAAAACATCAGTTTCACAACAACGCTAAGTCGAGTATAAAAAAGTTTGTGCAGGATCATATTGGTTGTTAGAAAAGTTATATTCACTACCAAAAACCGGTAAATTTAGATTGTTTATAGATGACCTCAAATACTATTTTCATGACCACCAAGAAACCAAAGCATTTTAAGTCGCTGGGTGATGGTGGCGTCATGATTTAGGTCAGTAATAATTATCGTGGCGAAGTCAGATAAAATTTTTCTTTAGAAACTAATGCTAAAAAGTATTGGGAAACATAAGAGAGCCAGTAATGGAGCATATAAACGAGTTCATCAAAGAAAGGTCCGTTTCCCGACAAGACAACGCTCCAGCCCACACGGCTTGGTTGGTAAAAAAATATTTTGAATAGAATAATATTTCACTTTTGCCTCAGAAAGCTTGTTCTTTTGATATCAACTGCATCGAAAACTGTTTGGTACAATTGAGTAGGGCAGTATTCGCTGCAGGAAGCCAATTCACTTCTCTGGACGAACTCAGAGTTCAGCATTCAAACTTAGTAGTTTAATTTAGGCACAGATATATACAAACTTCTTTAAATCCCTTCAAAATAGAATGATTAACGTTTTAGAAAAATAAGGGGGCTCAATAAATATTAATAATGATAAAAATACACATAATTTTAAAAGTGGCCTATAATTTTGTCGCAATCAATTTTCGTTTATTTTCTTGTTTTCATGTAAATATTTTTAATTATTGGATTATTAGCCTATATTTATTTGTCAAACTTCTATTATGATTCTTACATACAATGAAAATGATAAAAAGTTGAAGATTTCTTATGAAATTTTAAAATGAATGGGATGGCCTATGATTTTGTCGAGGAGTGTACTTGTTTGTTTCCGAAACATCGATGTTAATAACAACTATGTTATTGACAAAACATCAATGTTAAAATATACTTGTTTTTGTCCAAAACATTGATGTTGAAATATATTTGTTTTTGTCTAAAACATCGTTGTTGAAAACAACATTGTTATTGTCTAAACATCGATGTTAAAATATACTTGTTCTTGTCCAAAACAACTTTTTTATTGTTAAAACATCGAAGAAAAAACGTCTTTGTGATAGCTAAAACATCGATTTTAAAACATATTTGTTATTGTCACAATTTTCGTTAACAATAACAGCTTTTTTTATTCTTAAAACATCGATGTTAAATACAACTTTGTTATTGTCAAAACATCGATGTTGAAAACAATTTTGTTATTGTTAAAACATCTTTGTTATTGCTAAAACGTCGATGTTAAGAGCATATATATTGTTGTTTTTGTCCAAAACATCGATGTTGAAACATATAACAAAAAACGATTATATATATGATCTTAGCATCGATGTTTTTACTATAACAAAGATGTAGCGACACAGAGAGACGAGTATAACTTCTTTGGTTAATGGCCCGCCAATTACTACGATAAGGAGGTAATCCAATTAGTAAGTAGTATGTGGTTAGACAAGTAGCGGACCACAGCAAATTGCCTTTCACACCATACTCATACTCCTTCCTACATAAAGAATTACGCTACCTGTGGAAGGTTACAGTGAGCCGCTAACGCTAGAATTTTCCACGAGTATTCGTAAGTAGCCTTTTACTTTATATGGTGTAAGAATTCTTCTTTATGACAACTTTCGTGAAACGGTTACTTCGCTCCAAATAGGTTAACGCGAGATAGAAGTAACTTGTGAAAGGACATTTTTATTTTATTTTTTCGAAGATTTTATTTTATTCTTTTTTTATCCCTTGTACAAAGGCTTTTTATTTTATTTAATTCACTAAAGGAGTTTTATTTTTACTTTCACTTACCTATATATGAAATATATAGTAAGTGGAAGTATTGCGATCGTGAAAAATTTCGACTTCCGGTTTTCAACGGAAATACACGTTTTGGGACCCCCTGAGTCGAAATAACCAAGTCCCGCGAAATGGTCTGTGTGTGTGTGTGTGTGTCTGTGTGTGTGTGTGTGTGTGTGTGTGTGTGTGTGAACAGACTAGCTCAAAAACTATAAACCGTGCGAACCTGAAATTGGGTATTTAGTGTAGGTATATGCCCGCGATGTGACAGCAAAAATTTCATCAAAATTTCCCAAAGGGAGGGGGTACTTTATTTAATAACTTTTTAAGTTTTTTTCGATTTTCTCAAAAACGGCTCTAACGATTTTGATTAAACTGAGTATTTGATATATTTATATGCCTGAAATATGACTGTAAAAATTTCATCAAAATTGATCAACCGGAGGGGGGACTTTACTTAATAAATTTTGTATCATTTTCACATGTTTTTTTTATTTACTCAAAAACGGTTTTAACGATTTTGATCAAACTTGGTATTTGATGTATTTATATGCCAAAGATGTGATAACCAACATTTCATCACAATTGATCAACCGGAGGGGGGACTTTACTTAATAAATTTTGTATCATTTTCACCTGTTTTTTTTTATTTGCTCAAAAACAGTTTTAATGATTTTGATCAAACTTAGTTTTGATGTATTTATATGCCCGAGATATGACTGTAAAAATTTCATCAAAATTGATCTACGGGAGGGGGGACATAACTTAATAAATTTTGTATCATTTTCACGGGTTTTTTTTATTTACTCAAAAACGGCTTTAACGATTAACAAAAATAAGATATGAATGTAGAAAAATGTGTGACTTTGGGAAATGATATTTAGCAAAACACGTCAATTACTAATCTAAGTAAGTTGGTAAGTGAAAGTTGTGTGTTGCGCGCACGCACCAGATTTTTTTATTTATATTTATTTTAAGCGGAGTACAATATATTTTATTTTTTTATATCAAGAAAATTTATTTATTTTTTTGCGTTGTGACCCTTCTGATGCCTTATTTCAAACTATGTTTTTAACATCGATGTTAAAACATATTTTTTATGTAGTAATTTGTTATCGTTAGATAATTAATTTATAATTTTTAAACTATTTAATTAGAAGATAAAAGTTTCGACCATGGCCGGGAATCGAACCCAAATCCTCTGCATCTACGTCGCAGGCTGAAAATTCAAATATAGGGATTCAAATCTTAAAATCGATATATCGCTGATCGCTGATTTTTTCCATAATGGCAGAGGGTGAAGGGTGCTAAAATGCTATAATAGAATTCGATCGATCAAATGCGATCGATCAGCGATATATCGATTTTAAGATTTAAATCCCTATATTTGAATTTTCAATATATTTTCAGCCTCGAATTAGACTAAATCATAAAACATACTTCTCGTTGTATTATTTGACAATATTTTATTTCGTTCAAATTCCTACAAAGTAGGGTATTTTTAATTTAATTTTTTGGATTTTTTCTTATTTAGACAATAATTATTTTAAAAACTTTCAAAAGGAGAAAGTGCCTGAAAATGACATGAATATAAGCAGAAAGTTCAATAGATAATAATCCTGACTCATTTTATTTCCTATGTATAACCCTGTACCGAATAAACTATTTTTTTATTTAAATTTAAGTGAAGAAAGGATTCATTTAAAAATCAATTTGAATTACTTTGGGCGATGGTATTTTTATTTTTTTTTACTCTCACTGATAAAGGGAATCCCATGCTCTTAATGAAAAAAGAATTATTCGATTATAGCCATTTAGTCAGGAGTTATAGATTTTTGGCCGCTAAATGACAAACTTTTCCCACTGTGCGACGTAGAGGACCTGGGTTCGATTCCCGGCCGGTCGAATCTTTTATCTTCTAATTAAAATAGTTTCTTCTTCTTCTTTCTCTATCCTCCTCTGCCTCATATTAGCGTGGAGGTGCATCCAGCCACTTTCTCCAGCCGTCTCTATCCTTTGCTAAGATTTTCATCTGAGCAAATGTCTTGCCACGTTTCCTACCTATTCTCTCTATATAATCACTGTAGGACATCCTGGGTCGACCTCTGGGACGATTTCCGATACCTCTAGCTTCCAATGCTTTAACTGGGTCTCTTTCCTCTTTCATTCTGCAGACATGCCCAAACCACTTCAGCTGTCTTCTCTCAATGGTTTCATGTAGTGGGGGCACTTTGAGGTCGTTCCGTACTGTTTCGTTCCTAATGCAGTCTCGCCTGGTTTTTCCTATAATTCTTCTGAGAAACTTCATTTCGGTAGCTGTTAATCGGCTTTGTTGTTTTTCTGTGAGTACCCATATAGCAATATAGGCAGGAAAACAGATTTGTAGATATGTAGTTTCACATCTCGCCCAATCTCTCGTTTCCCTACCACTGTGTTGGAAATCTTGTAATAGACAGCGTTTGCCTTACTAATTCTATTTGAGATTTCCGCGTCTATTTTCCCATCTCTATCGATTATGGTGCCGAGATAATTATAGTCTCTCGCTTGCTCTAGCTTCACTCCATTACACTCCACGTGGACATCCTCCTGTGTTCTTCGTATCTGGATTACTCTGCTTTTGTTGGTATTTATTTGTAGCCCCTTCTGTAGAAGTTCCTCATACCATTCTGTCAATGCTTCTTGGAGTCTTATAGGAGAATCTGCAAGCAGGACTATATCGTCAGCATACAGGAAGTGCTGAAATACCACCGGCAGGAGATTCCTCTGTCCAACATGTGTTCTTCGGGTTCTTCGTTTGCATATTGAGGCAATCTCATCCATAAAGTTTATGAAAAGTAATGGGCTGATGCTATCACCCTGTTTTACTCCTTGTGAGATGTCAAAAGGCTTGGATACTTGGCCGTTTAGTCTCACAATGCCCTTTGGGTTTTGATATGTTGATGTTATGGCATCGATCAAGGTCTTGGGTACTCCTTTTACTTTGAGGGCTTGCCATATTTCCTCCCGGGGCACTGAATCAAAGGCAGCCTTGATGTCGAGGAATGCCAAGTATAAATTTCTGCCTCTGTCCCACATCTTCTCCCCTATAATTCTCAGTGTAAAGATGTGATCCTGTGTTTGTCGACCCGGACGGAAGGCTCCTTGTTCTTCACCTAGGAGTGGTTCTATGAGCGGTCTTAATCGTCTTTCGAGTATCGATGTGTATACCTTATATAGCACTGATGAAAGACATATGGGTCTATAATTTGAACAATCTGTTTGGTCCCCTTTTTTGTGTATTGGTATGATAACATTGAGATCCCAGTCCTTGGGTATTCTTTTAGAGTCCCAAACTTTTTGGTAGAGGCATTGAATGACTTTAATAATTTCCATTCCTCCAAATTTAACAAACTCCGGCGCAATGTTATCATACCCTGCGGCTTTGCCTGTTTTTAATTTTTGTATTGCCCACTCCACTTCCTCGTCCTCAATTACATCATCCGTTAATTCTTCTTCCTCTGGCCAGTCTTCCGTAGGTGTTGGGTCTCTTTGGGTCGCTCCAAACTTTTTCTGGTAGTGCCTCCTCCAGGTTTCCATAATTTGGTCTTGCTCTGTAACTAACCGCCCCATATCATCTTTTATGTTTCTCACTTGCTTTCTTTTATCCCCTCTCAGTGACTTTATTTTTCTACAGAAGGTCCTGATGTTCTCACTGTGGTCATTATTTAGGGATTTGCCAAATTCTTCCCATGATTTCTTCTTGGCTCTTAATATAAAAGCCTTTGATCTGTTTCTCTTAATTATGTATTTCAGCCGATTCCTTTCCGAATTGTTTGCACAGTATTGTTTCCATGCCAGTTTCTTCTCTTTGACTGCTCCTCTCACCTCTTCGCTCCACCAGCACGTTCTTTTCTTCTTGGAGGATATCCTCTTTGTTCCACAAACTGCCGTTGCCGATTCCAATATGCTATTTTTTATATTCATCCATAGTTTCTCCAGGTCTTCTTCAAGGTTTACCCCCTGTAGCATACCTCTAAGAGTATCTTCGTATAATTTTCTCTTTGTAGGGTCCTGCAGCTGCTTAACATCTATTCTTTCATATCGCTTGACTTGAGGTTTCCTTTCCTTCAATATTTTGGTATCGGCAACTAGGAGTAAATGATCGCTTTCAATCTCAGCTCCCCTAATAACCTTTATATCAGTGAAGAAATTCCTGATATTTCGATCATACAGAAACTAATCGATCACGCTGAGGTGCTGAGAAGGTGATCTTATAATTATGATTAAAATAGTTTAAAAATTATAAATTAATTATTTAACGATAACAAATTACTACATAAAAAATATGTTATAACATCGATGTTAAAAAAATTGTTTGAAATAAGGCATCAAAAGGGTCACAACACAAAAAAATAAATAAATTTTCCTGATATAAAAAAATAAAATATATTGTACTCCGCTTGAAATAAATATAGAGGACCTGGGTTCGATTCCCGGCCGTCGTCGAATCTTTTATCTTCTAATTAAAATAGTTTAAAAATTAAGACATATTTTTTTTTTTTTTCCAAAACATCGATGTTTTCGTATTTTTTTTACTCATTTGTATAATTTTTGCTCATCGCTTTCGAATTTATCGTATCATTATTTAGGAATGCAACATTCATAAATCGTAGGTAACATCTCGTAAAAAAAAATATTGTATTTAATTTAAACATGTTATAAAATAAACAGATATATAAAACATTTAATATAACAGTTCTAAAAATTATATTGTAAGTCTTTCTACTTAAGTATGTTCCTTCACGTATTTTTTTAATTTCATGAGTATTAGAGGAGCATGGGAACAGACAAAATAGTCATCATTTTCTTATTCAGATTTAGGACGAGTGCAGGACATATGAAAAATAATTTTTACATAATTGGCATTGCGTTTCTCCAACCCTGTTTCCAACCCGTCCAGTATTTCCCAGTGATGAGGTTTATGGTTTCCTCGAAAATTTCCGAGGGTTTTAAACTAATTGACATGGGGTTCTTTTCGGATTTTTCCAAATTAATTTTACCTGCACCTTATTTCTTAGTCAAATAGGGCGAATTTAGAAGAAAAATATGAATAAGAAGATAAAGAAGAGTGAATGTGGCAAAAAATATTCAGGCCATTGGTCTTAGGTCTCAGGCTCGGCGATACACTCGCACTGCTCAGACGCTAAAGGGTTAAGGCGGTCTTCAATTGAATAGATTGAGAGGCATTGTTTTTTAAGTTTGCTAATTTGGGAACGTCCAATAAATTGTTAAATATAATAACAAGTGTTGTACCTGAACACGAAATTAACTGTTTATCACAAGGATGGCCTACCCAGTCAGGGCACTGCAGCAGGGCTATGAGTGAAGTGCTGCAGGAAACCCTGGAGGTGAGGTATTCTGGAGAGGAAGGGTGCGGGAGGCGCCCCCCCCCCACTGAGAGGTGCGGACACCAATCAACTATTAGTGTTTCTCTATAAAAAGGGATATCTTTAGTAATTTTTTAAAACTCTTTAAATGAAAAATGGATTTTATTTAAACATTTAATAGAAATTTACTATGTAACTAAGCACTAAAATTTTAAATTAGGTCCTTCATGACACATACAAATTTTAAAAGTAAATAGTGTGCCTCCCTCAGAAATTTTCTGGATTCGCTACTGAATGGAGGGGCGTTCCCGCGAGGATTCGGGACATGATTATTGGTGGTGAAGCAACGGAGCGAATTAAGAGTTAACAATAGCGTAAGGACTGGGCGGTTGACTAGGTTGCCCTTGGCGAGATTATCAGAGTAAAAATAAAATTTTAAGTCGATAGGGGATTAGTCGTTGATTAGTAAGAGAGCAGCGGAGAAATTGGGTGAGTAGGGAAATTTTAGGTTAAGGCATGAACAATGCAAATGCAGTCTCTACGGTTAGCGGTAGATGCCAAACCTGGGGAGAATTGACCTTACTGAATTAACTGGGTGTGATGCATATTCAATTAAAATTTCCTGGTAGTTTAACGATAAAAGGAAGATTTGGAGGAGACTCATATAGGTTAATTTGGGGTTTTAAACATGAATAAAAACACACTTCCCAGGCCGAGGAATGTTTGACACAGCTCCTGAAGAATTTCAATGACGGGTGCATGAGGCGATTGAGGAATTGGATGGTGTGGTGGCTATTGCGGACTATATTGTCGTTATTGGTAAAGGGCAAAATAGTGTAGAAGCAATGGCGGATCAAAATAAAAAATTGAAAAAAAATTTATTCCGGAGAATGGAAAAAAATATTAATAAACGAAAGTGTCGCATGGCTTATGGAAATAATGTTCATAGGACGGCACATTACACATAAGGGCCTAAAACCTGTAACCACCTAAGAATAAAGAAGAATTACTTTGAATACTTGGTTTCATAAATTATCTGGGAAAATTTATTCCTCACTCAACTGAGATCGGTGGACTATTGTGAACCCTAACGAAGGACGATATGAGAATGTAGAAAGTAGAATGTAGAATGTAGAAACATACCACAAACCACTTGAATCAACCTTTAAAAAGCCAATGACTTTACTGCCTTAGAGGCTTATACCCGGTAAATATGATCGAGTGAGCCTCATGTCGGTTGAAGTTGGCGAGCCAAATTGTGAGTCTTAGTTGTGAACGAATACCTAAAAGATTGATAAACACTTTTTCAACTGAAAAACGTCCGAGGGGTAGGCCTAGGCAAAGGTGGAAGGATTCGGTGAGCACTGATCTTGTGGAGTTGGTATAGGACGGGTGGGAGGTGAATGGAGGTGTGTAGGGAGCAATTGGCGGTGTTGGCATTGAACCTTTGGGTTTGTTAAGCAATTATTCTATTCTATCACCATATAATATTAACAATATGCCATATGTTTTTCCAATAAAAAACATTTTGATAATTATTTTTATGCTTTTACCATAAAAAATAGTGAATAAATTAAAAATCCAAAAGTTTTTTATGGGAACATCTGGGGAAAGTACTCTACAAGATGCAAAAGGTTTCATTCAGATTGGTCTATCCATCTTGGAGTATTCAGTAAACATACACAGAAAAAAACAAATGAACAATACAAATTGAGTAACCTCCTCTTGTGAAGTCAGTTAAAAATAATGAAAACCTTGATAATGACATTTTACATATTTTGCAGATAATTAA
Source organism: Aelia acuminata (assembly GCA_911387785.2). NCBI lineage: Eukaryota > Metazoa > Arthropoda > Insecta > Hemiptera > Pentatomidae > Aelia > Aelia acuminata. The sequence goes on from OU426979.1 coordinate 96,542,660, forward strand.
GGCAACATTGGCCTAAATAGTAATAATTGCCATGGAATTTATTCTCTGATAACTCAAATGAACAAAATTCTTTGAAGTTTACTTATTAATTGATATTTCTTCTCCAAACATACCAAAATAAAAGAAACATATTATTAATATTAACCATAAGCAGTTTGAATAAGATGCAGTTTTTATGGAACCATTAAGGTAACCATAGTAAAACAATAAATATTATTATGAGCTTATCTGATCAATAGCTTCTCATTTAATGAAATATTGAATGGACGTTCTATTTTCAAAATATGAAAGGTATCTCAAATATATTATTGATTAACTGCAGTCAGGAATAACAAAGGTAAGAAGTTTCCTACAGGCAGATTTTTACTGTGATAGTCATGAATGGAATTATTTCCTATAACTAATAAGAAATTAGTATTGAAACAACTAATTTGTCTATTATAACAATGTATTGTAGCTGTACATAATAAAACTAACAAAAACCAGAACATAAACTGTTAAATTATATACAACGTTAGTGCAACATAAAGCATCTAAAATAATACTAGAGGAATAATTATTAATTTTAAATGAAATACATAAATGTTTATTAGCAGCTCAGAGTGTAGTTTGTGAGGGTCTAGGAGTAGGTGTTGTGGGAGGAGGAGTGGGTGGACTTCTTTCTTTGTTCCACTCCTTTAAACCAGGAGGTAAAGTAGTATCTTCTTCAAAGGAACCAGTGCCCTCCACAAAATCTTCATATGTTGATTTTTCAGGGAATGGTCTTGGTCCTAATAATTCTACCATATCCTCACGACTTAAGATTTCATGCTTCAATAGTCTTTCAGCGACCTTAAGAGAAATTAAAAGTATAAATAAAATTTTAGTTAAATTAACGTGCAATGGTAAAAAAAATTAATAGCAAACCTTTTGTACATCCTCCTTATGATTAGTCAGAAGTTCTTTAGTAAACTTATGAGCAGTGTCAACTAGAAGTCTAACTTCAGCATCTATGAGCTGTGCTGTGCTTTCAGAGTATGGTTTCTCAAAAACCATGTCTCCTGGTTTGGGTACCTCAAAACTCAAGTTACCGACCTTCTCATTCATTCCATAATGGACAATCTGAAATTGACAACATAAAATTATGAAAATTCCTGGTAATTATTCAAGCAATTAAATTTTAAACTGAAATTACCTGGGCATAAGCACTCTGAGTAACTTTCTGTAGATCATCCTGAGCACCAGTTGTGATACGATTGAAAAATATTTCTTCAGATACCCTTCCTCCTAATGTCATACACATCCGATCAAAAAGTTGCTCTTTGGAATAAAGGTATTGTTCTTTAGGTAAATATTGAGCATACCCAAGGCCCTTTCCTCTAGGAATAATTGAAACCTGAAAAAATCATTAATAAATTCAAATCTTAATTATAAATATCTTTTGTATAGAAAAAGGTAATATTTATCCAGAAAAAATACCGACTCCAAAGGTATAACAACCTATTACGAAGGACATATCCACTACAAAACAGATATAAAATTCCAACCTGCAAAAAAGATCTGAGAAAACAACTATTAGTTAAGTCCTAATTAATATTATTCAGACAGAATTACAAAGATGGAACATATTACCAGATGACAATGGAAATAGTAAATTAACAGATTTATTTATAAATAGGTAAAAAAAATAATAATAAAACAAACTTTGGAGCAGTGTGTGCATCACAAAAATTCACTTACCATAGGACATTGATTGGAAATCAACACGCTTTTTACTTTCACTTATCTTTGTGAAATATGTAGTAAGGGAAAATACTATGATTGTAAAAATTCCAACTTCTGATTTTCAATGGAAATACACGTTTTATGTTCCCCTGAATCCAAATAAAAAGTCCTGCGAAATGGTCTGAGTTTGTGAACAGACCAGCACAAAAACTGTAAGACCTAAGAAACTGATATTAGGTATTTAAGGAAGGTATAAACCTGTGATGTAACAGCAAAGATTTCATCAAAATTGAGACAACTGAGGGAGAACTTTATTACATAAATGTTATAACATTTTTTTCGGTCTTCTCAAAACAAAACGATTTTGATTAAACTTATCACGTTTAATGAGATCAAGTATTCTAAAATATCAGGTACGTTTTATCATGAAATGTTCTGATGGGTCTGAAAGGGCGAAGAAAATTTTCTTCCTAAGAATATATATGCATAACGACTATTATTATTATATAGAGAGTAAATGCATTGAAAAATACATGATCCTCAAACTATTTAAAGCAGTTTATGCGGTGAAAAACATATGGTACAAGATAATCTTTAACAATTATATTTTAGTTTACAAAGTTTGGTTCCATCTATATAACATTTTGATTGAACTAGGAATACCAAAGAAATTAGTAAATCCAGTAAGGATCTGCATGAGTATTTCTCTGACAGGTTTGAGGTTCGCTATGGTTTGAACCAAGGAAATTCGCTATCTCCTGTTTTATTTAATTTAGTATTTATTTTTATTTAATTTTAGTATTTATGTATTTTCCTGTAGGAAGTGATAGGTGGTGTCGGCATCGGGCCTTCCGGTTCATTAAGCCTTTATTCTATTCTAAGTTTGGTTCAATAATAGATTTTTCAATGAAATATAAGCTGGTTTTAGTGGACAGTAATCATCGGTTTCTGAAAAGGCATAAGAGACATAAATTTTTATTTACTACGAATAAATAAATACCACTTCTAATGATTCCCTATAACTCGACTATTGATGAAATTAGGATTTGTTTAGGCCCCTTAAAAAATAAAAAATATATACAATAATGAATCGAAAAGTACTGAGGCCTTCAAGTTTTGCAATAATTATTATACTAATACCTTATGGAGACATAAAAAAGGAAGTAAATAAGAAGTAAGGCTAGAAATAAATACGGAAAAAAACAAAAATATGGTTAGCTGTAGAAACGGTGACGATTTTGGCGATAAAGTAGAAGTTGGAATGTTTAAAGCTGTTGAGAAAATTTGATATATTTGACCTACAATAACTAGAAAAGAAAAAAAACGAAATTGAAGGGGAAATTAAGGCTAGGTTAAAGGCAGGAAATTCTAGTTGTTTTTCGGTTGCAAAATTACTTGGCTCGGGCCTTCTGTCCCGACATTTGAAAATTGTAATTTACAAAACTGTAATTCTTCCAAAAGTTCTTTATGGGTGTGAAAAATGGCCGCTTACAGTAAGGGATAAGCAACGCCTTAAGGTCTTTGAAAATAAAGTATTGTGTAGAATATTTGGGCTAAAGAAGGATGACTGAACAGGAGAAATTAGACGGCTACACAATGCAGAATGGAGTGAACTTTACCCAGTAAATGTAATCCAAGTTATAGCCGCATGTCGGTTAAGTAGAGTAAGTAGCGAACGAATCCCTAAAAGATTGATAAACGCTTTGCCGACTGGAAAACGTCTGAGGGGTAGGCCGAGGCAAAGGTAATCTCCTTATTATGTTGCACACATAGCAAAACTATAAGAAACACAAAAGATAGCTAAACCCCTTATACCATGAGTGATAACCGACAGTGTATGCATTAAGTCTGTTAGTTAATCAGAACTTAATTTTCAAATTACCGTCCATTAGATCTTAATTGAAGTATGTTCTTCAAAATTTATCAATGGACTTAAAAATGTCAATTAAAAGGATTGCAAAGATAGAGGACATGCCGGCAGCTCCAAGACACAACCAATGTGCAGAATGGTTTTGTGCTTTTTGCCCGAGGAGAGTAAATAAAAAAACTAAGAAGAATTGTCATCTTTGCGGCAGACCAATATGCCCAAACCATACTATATTTAAATGCTAAGATTGCGGGCAAGGAAATTCTTCTGACAGATTACACTAAAGAATAATTTTCTAGTAGAATTTTCTTCCTACTTTATATTTTAAATGGGAAGTTCCTATATACTTCGTATTTATATTTGATTATTATAATCACTATTGTTAATTAAACTAAATGCTTGTAGTATTAATTTGGCTTTAAGATTATAATTTTTCTTTATGCATTTAATTTTTTTACTCTTTTTGAAAAATGTTAAACAGTAGTTTTAAATGATTATAGTTGTTTTATCCTCTTAATAAAAAAATGTTTTTTCATGATTTCATAATTTGTACTAATAATTGACCCTTGTGTAAGTACAGCTTTATTGTTAAAATTCAAACTAATGTATGATTAAAATGAAAAAAAAAGTAAAAAAATAGTGATTGTTGTGAGAAAAAAAAAAAAAAAATCTGTGTTAGAGAAATTCTCACATGCAACCATCCATGTCAAAGTTGGTCCAGGGACCAATGCCGGGTTAAAGTCTGAGTAGTCAGAGCCCCAATATCATGGGCATGAGAATTAACTCATTTCCATATCAGAACTGATAGACTTTAAAAAAAGAATATGACTCGCTAAGAGTACATTAAGCGAATTGCTCCCCTAGTTGTTTCCACCATCAGATTAGAACAGGCTTATGGGAGACTTGCGTGTGAATAAAACCACATAGAGGTCCAGTGGAAATGGTGCTTAGCGAATAATCGCCTTTTTCTTCAAAGCCTTTCTAGCCGTATATTTTTTGTGTTTTTTTTTTTAGGTTTACATGATAACAAGTCACATAAGCCAGGATTACTTATCCCACATCAGTTGATATTTTAAAATCCTCATGAAAAACGCTTTAATTAATACCTACAAATCCTAAACTAAGGCATATATTTTTGAAAATTTGCTTAAAATACCTTCAATAAAGGATCAGCATGTTTTAAAAACCAACCAGCGACAGCATGGCCAGCTTCATGATATGCAACTGTTTTTTTCTCTTCTGGCTGCAAGACATTTGTTTTTTTCTCCATTCCAGCAACTACTCTCTCAATTGCTTGTTCAAAATGTTTCATGTTAATACTATCATTTAAATCACGAGCTGCTATTAATGCTGCTTCATTACATACATTTGCAATATCAGCACCTGCAATTTAAAGTGATATTATTTAATAAAAATGGATTAAGTTTTAAATGAAAAATTATATTTATGATGAAGGCACTAATTTTCAATTTTGATTGATTTTTTTTATTTAAAGATAATAGTAATAATAAAATGCTCAATGAGCCTAAAGGTTAGATGCTCACTGCCATCCAATCTACAATTGTATATAAGGTGTAACTTGGCACATGGGGATGACATTCAGTTTTGAAGCAGTTACTACAAATTTACACTGAGACCAATAGTTTTTGTAATAATCTGAAAGTAGAAATGACTATTCTTTTGCAACCTCCATATTCTGTATCACTGACCTTCAACTACTTTATAAACAAAATAGTGTAAGGTAAAACAAAAATAGATGATTATATCTGTCACAACTAAGAGTGCACATTTGCTGGTACCATAACATAACTGTAACTGTATTATTACATAATCATATGTTCTGGATGTGACGAAAATGTACTGGACCATTTAGTACTGGAGCCCAATGCAAAAATCTCAGCCACAGATGTTTTCTTCAAAGAAGGGGAGATGTTAGGGGCAACAGGGAGAGCCATACACGAGATTCCACTAAAACAGGAGAAAACAACGTATGTGAAAGACAGGAGATATCCCCAGGCACTTCGCCATCACAGAAAGCCGGGTATCACCAAATAAAAATGAATCCAGAAGACAGACATATAACAGCGCTCACATTCGAAAGGGGTTACTATGAACCTGTTAAAGAAGGGAATGAAGGTGACGGTGACACCGCTTATGGAAGACAACATTAGGAATTGTATGGCACGACTTCAGGAGGAGCCGATACTCGCCTTTTCTGATTTTACGAAGTTGTTAACGATTAAGACCGATACAAGCGAATATGCTCTGGGGGTCATGTTATAGCCAGGAAGGAAACAACAATGAACAAACGTCTTCCAGTTGCAGTGCCTTGGAAAGAGAAATATCGTGTGGGCTATTGATTACTTTAGACCCTATGTTTTCGGGAGGAAATCTCGTGTTCATACTGAACACATACCCCTTCAGTAGGTAGGGAAATTCAAGGAGTCGTCAGCAAGGGTAACATGCTGGAAAGAATTACCTACCCAATGTAATATGGACATAATTTATATGCCGGGGAAAGAAAATGTAGTGGCAGACTGGCTGTCAAGAGCAATAACAGTGAACAAAATAGAGGAAGATAAAGTGGAATCATTCAGGGAAGTGAGATCGTTTTTAAATGAGTGGATGCCACAAGAAGAGGCACAGGGCGCGACGGAACCGGGAATAAGGGATGATGAAATCTGTAGGGCAATAAAAGATGCTTCTAAACCCGGAAAAACATACCATCTGTTTGTGAGCAAGGCCACAATAGGGGAGAAGATTAAAAGAATGTGGCGGTCAAAGCAGATCAGAATAGATAGGAAATTCATGGTACAGACCCTGAGATATAAAGAACAGCGGAGTTAAGGACCGGGATGTGACAGCATTTGCCTTAATACCAAGTGAAGCATTGGAACATTTAATATTGTAACGTTAAAACGATAAGCAAATAAAAAAAACATATGGCGTAACCTCCCGGACCGCTTGTTGGAACAAAATAAGCGGTTGGAACAAACTGTTTGGGTCTAGATCATTCCGTGGCCTAGTCCACAGAAACATAGATCTGCCTACATTGTTCTAGAATGATCCAGGCCCCACTATTTACGATATATATAAGGGGCAGAGACTGAACGAGTTAGTTGAAGTCTGTGTCTTGACTGTGTTGCTCAAGTCATATGATTTTGTGTGATAAAGTTATCATTTTTGTAACCTGCTCAATTGTTTAAGTTGTAATAATTCGTTGGCATTGTGATAACTGTATATTTCAGTTAAATAAATATTTGTTACACACATAAGTGTTACAATATTTTATATTACAAATGGTTCCATTATTGGGTTATTATTAAAAAGTGATTACTAGGATTAGATTATTATGTATTTAAAAATGCCAAATATTTAATTAAAATATGCATTTATTTTCATAAAATATGTGGTAAATATATTTTCTTAAAACATTTTCAGAAATATTTTAAGTTAAATGGACATTTTTTTGATGAAAATGAAATTTTTCTTTTTATAAATTATAATGATTTACACAAGGCAAGAACATTTTTAAAATTTATAATAATTATTAGGAGCAAAAGAATTTTTTTTTTACAAGTTATAATCTCTGTATACTGGGTGTCCCAGACCTAGTGTAAAAAAAAAAAATGGGTAATACTGCACCCTAAACGGAGTAGAATGGCGCAGAAACGAGTTTCCTATCTCAATCTGCTGAGGATATAGAATTTTTTTTGTTTTTATTTTTAAAATCTTACTTTTAAAAATAAAAAAATGGCAGTTTCCTCTACTTTCAGTGGGACTTTTAATGCGCTAAACACAACAAATTTATTAAAACTTAAAGTTTTAATAGTTTTTGAAAATTCCTCACTCCCCACTGGAGCACCCTAGAAGCTGTCAAATTTTCTAAAAACTGCGGAATTTAATTAGCTTTTTAGTGGTGTAACCCCTGATATAATGCATTTCACCTTTTGAGTCTAAAAGAAGTTTTTCTGATGAAAAACACGCTAGATATGTCACTGCTGGGGCAATGAGGAAGCACGCAAGAGCCTTCATCCAAAGTAATGGATGCCGAACTTCCCATGAGTTAGAGTTAGTTATACTTTTTAAGACTTGAAAGAACAATGTATGAATTCTAAATAATATAAAAAAGGGTAATAATATTCTAAAATTAAAAAAAAAGCTGCTTAGTTTAAATTTTAAAAATACTTCCTTTAAAATAAATTAAACTTTTTTCTTCTCTTCTACTAAAATTTGAAAAATCCTACATAAAAAACGTTGAAGATAAAAAATAATATTATTATTGTAGAACCATACTAAAATGGATTATTGCAGCGCATGTTCAAAATGTCATCCATTACTTTGGATGCAGGCTTGTCAAAAACATTTTATTTTTTTTTATTTTAGATTACTATTACCCTTTTTATATTATTTTATTTTATATTATAAGAGGCTTTGTCCTGACTGACAGAATCAACGCAGAGCAAAAACTACTAATGATAGAAACTTGAAGTTCGGAATTTAGATTTTAAACGCGATGTAGGTAACCACTAAGAAAGGAATTTCAAAAATGTAACCCCTAAGGGGTTTAAATGGCGAAACTGTCGTTTTTTTGCACTTCGAGAAAAAATATCTAATTTGGACTTATTTTAAAGATCTTGATACGACGAGTTTAACATGAAAGCCACTATGGCTCGTCGAAAACTATGTTTTAAAGCCGAAAAATGAAGCGTTCACGACGGGTAAGCATTTTTTTGTTTCAGGGGTTTTAGTAAACTCTCTCCATTTCGCGTCTCCCTCTCTTCTACCGATCCGGCAGCTTCCCCCTCCAACATTCCGCTAATAATATCAGAAATCTGGCAGATGGTCTCCTTGTCTTTGTTCTTGCTCAGTACTTCTGCCAGTTTTGATCTGATCAGATCTCCCTTGCTCCCAGGTATTTCTTCCACCTTTTCGATAACCTTTTTAAAGTTAACCACGTTTTCTGTCAGTGGAACATTTTGGGACTCAAGTTGGGTAATGGCTTGTGCGAGAAATACAAGCCAACCAACATCTAACAAATACACAATTGTTAGAAATGAAGGCAAGGTCGTTATTTAAGATAGGCTTCTCGAATAAAGACTAGCTGTATTAATTGCTGCTGCTTCGTCTTCAAGATATGAGGACATTCTTGATTTTATTGTAGTTCTCGCAGTAATAGCTTAGTTGGCTGAGCTGCTTCCAGCCAAGTACCCCACCTTGTCAATATTGGTTCAGGTGGAAGGCACAAGTCTGGATAGATATCTTTTAGCTTTTGAATGAGACTTGGAGCATTTAAGAACCCTTTTTTAACCGTGGAGATTAAGGAATCTACGTTACTAGACAAAGATCGGACAGTTTCTGCTACTCGATGCAAAGCATGAGCAATACACATTACATGAATTATCTTAGGATAAAATACCTCAATAGATTGCCCACCCTTGACCATGTTGTGGGAAAGAAAGAAACAAAAGAACTTTTTCGTTCCAAACTCCATTGGGCCATAGGATATGCATTGAGGCATCGTGAAATCTAAAACTTCTGAGTTCAAAAGGAATGGCTTTGAATCCATATCACTGTCAAGTTTTCTAATAATTGCATTGGCAACATACCTGACCTCAACGTCAATGGTTTCATCAATTGATACCCAAATCGGTCCATCTTTGATCCTATATAGTGTCCGTTATGGGTAAAAGGTCCCCATGCATAAATAAACAGATTTATATTTAGTTAAAAATAAGAAATGTCTCTTTTTATGCAATTTTTTTATTTGTTCCTGACATCAATTGCACTTGCATACTTGGTATAGATTTTCTTCATAACTATAGAGCCAGAATCAATTTAGAGACACAATTCATAACTTTGCAGAGTGGAAATGAAACCATCAGTGCAACTTGACAGTAATGACAGTAGGAAACCTCAACAGTTTAAATTATACAATGAAAAGGATAAATTACAGAATAACAATAAAGAAGAATTGAAATCAGATGCCTCTACTGACTGCATTCAAATATACAAGGATAGCAAAAGTGTTTTGCAATTTAAAAATACCTCCATAGAATCGAAGAAATCTCAGGAAATGTCTGACGTTTCTTCAGTTTTGGACCAACAGCACCAGCAGGATTTTATGGAAATTCTTTTGAATCATTGTTACGTTTTTGATAGTAAACCTGGTTGCATTAATGGTTACGTACATGAGCTGGAAGTGACTGATGATACCCCATACAAACAATTTCAGTATAAGTTAAATCCTGTATTAGTTGAAAAGGCAAAAGATGCCATAGAAGAAATGTTGCAACACGATATTATTGGGGTTTCCAATTCATGTTGTGTTAATCCCATCATTTTAGTGGAAAAGAAAATGGTTCTGTTAGAGTTTGATTGGACGGCCGATTCATCAATAAGAAATAAGTCCCTTTGTACGATGTACCACCTTCGATAGATAATTTGTTATTTAATTGCGCGCACTCAAGATATTTAGGGACTATCTATCTCCGTAGCAGTTTTTGGCAAGTTCAACTAAATCCAGATAGTAGAAAGTATACAGACTTCCAGTTTCTGAATGAGACATTCCATTTCAAGAGGATTCCGTTTGAATTGTCAGTCTTATTTGGCAGCTCTCATTAAGGCTTTGAAGACAGTAATTCCGAACCACCTTCTCAAAAATGTAAAAGTTTATGTTGACATTTCGATACACGCTGAAACTTTTGAAGAATTTCTGCAAATTTTAAATGAGTTGTTTCGTGTATTCTCTGACGCTGGAATCACCATCAACTTGGAAAAATCTAAATTCTTTAAATAGTATTGAATTAGCATTTTTTGGGATACATTCTGACACCTGAGAGAATTAGTAAGGATTTGAGTAAAGTGGATTTGATTAGGAATGTCAAAGAGCCTAAGAGCATTAAGCAATTGCAAAGTTTTCTTGGATTAATCAACTTTTATAGCAAGTTCTGTCAAAATTATGCCAAACTGACTAGACCCCATTATATTCCAACTTCAAGCAAGAGACCTTTTATTTGGAATGAGGAACAGCAGGAAGCTTTTCTAGAAATTAAGGATGCTATGGAGAAAGAAGTTACTCTGACTTATCCAAATTTTAGGAAACCTTTTTTCATTGAGACTGATAGTTCAGATTTTGCTTCAAGAGGTGTATTGTACCAGGTTGATGAAGAGGATAAACGTTATATCATATAATTTTTCAGCAGAACCTACAAAGGTTCAGAGTTAAAATATATACGAGGGCTATCCAGAAAGTAGATTACGTTTTCGTCTGTGTCCGCTAGGGGCGGGGCTAGCGCGGCCATCTTGGGGTCAGAGGGTTGCGCAGCTCAGTCGGCATCTAGCCGTGCTAGTGAGAGGTTCGTGATGTGCTCCGTTAAGATACTGTGGCGGTTTGAAAGTTAATTGAAAATCCCACGAGCTGGGAGGTGCGTGCAGTAATAAGGTTTCTGACTGCAAAAAACTGTAAACCGATAGAAATCTATCGGCAGCTGTGTGAAGTGTATAGGGACAACATTATCACTGAAGGTGGAGTGCGTCAGTGGGTCATAAGATTTAAAAATGGCCGAACCAATGTTCACGACGAAGAGCGAAGTGGGAGACCCAGCAAAGTGATTGCCGAACTTGTCGAAAAAGTCGATGCTAAAGTCCGTGAAAATCGAAAGTTCACAATAACGGAACTTTCTTTGAGTTTTTCACAAATTTCGTGAAGTTTGAAGTTTGTCTGCAAGAAGAGGTAACGAAGTGGTTGAAGTCGCAGGCGGCAGAATTTTTCGACGAAGGAATTTCCAAGCTCGTACATCGCTACGATAAATGCCTTAATTTGAATGGTGACTATGTAGAAAAGTAGTATTTGAGTGTGGCTTTCATCTGTATATAATAAAATTTGTTTCCTATACTTTGTTTATTTTTTATTCCAAAACATAATCTACTTTCTGGATAGCCCTCGTATCTACAGAAAAAGAGTTATTAGCCATCATTCATGCAGTTCAGAAATTTTATACAATTATTGCCGGCTATAGAACCGTTGTAAGATCTGACAACAAAGCTATTACCTTTTTGCACTCATGTAAAAATCCTCCAGACTCATCAGATGGATAAATTATCTAGGTCCGTTAAATTTAGAATATGAGCGCATACCAGAAAAAGAAAACATTATAGCTGATTATATTAGTAGAAACCCAATAGATGATCCTGAAATTAAAGGGGTAGATTTTCATATAAATTTAATAAATGAACCAGATTTCTTTCCCAACTAAGCAAATAATCAAGCACAAGATTTAGAACTTCAGGAAAATTTAAGAAGATACCCGGATTTTTTCAGAATTATAATTGGCTTAATCCACAAGAAGTTGAGAGACAAATATTTTTTACATCCAACTGAAGGTGATATGAACATTTTAATTACTTTAAAAATTTAGACATTCTGGTATTTTTAAATGCTACAAAATTTTGAGAGAACGTTTCTACTACCCACAACTTAGGAAACGATAGTGAAAATTCTACAGAGATGTGAAGTGTGCCAGTTTAACAAAACATCTCCACAATCCTTGCCTCCTCATCAGACAATTCTACCTCAGCATAAGTTAGATATAATTTCTTTAGATTATTTGGGGCTGTTTGTGAAATCTCATGCGATAAATATATTTTGGTAGAAATTAATAACTTTACTAAGTACACTAAAATCTACCCTACTAAGAAGGCTAATAGATATGAAGCCTGCAGATCCTTGGGAAGTTTTTTTTGAAGAAATAGGTGTCCCAAATAAATGTTTGAGTTATAACACAACTTGTTTTGTTTCCGAGAAGTGTAATGATATTCTCTTGGAGTATGGTGTTCGAAGAATTCTCACCTCAATCAGACACCCATGTGGTAATATTTCTGAAAGGTCTAATCTGGAAGTTCTAAAATACTGATTGCTTATTAATGGAGATCATAGTAAATGTGCCGATCAGTTGAAGCAGATAGAATTCACCATGAATAACACATATGATTGTACATTAACATTATTCCTATCCAGGCCTTGTACGATATAAAACCTTGCACGTGTTAAGAGGGACCCTACAAAATTAAAAATAAACTAGGAAAATTTTTATTTGTCATGGCTGATGAAGATGACAGAGTACGTGGTCTTTTTCATACCAGTCTACTTAATTATTATTACCCACCTGAATGATTTTGTTTATATTCATATTTGTGGGAAACAGTTATGCTTGACTCCTGTCAGATGTTAAAGTATGGTCCATGAAGCAGGATAGAATGTAACTAATGACCTTTTAACTATTGTATATTTATATATTTTCTTTGTTACATTGGAGTTGTTTTCAGTGTAACCTTTGTAAATGAATTTCTTATAAAAACATTTGTGTACTTACATTGTTTGGGACATTACTCTATGTATTGTTTAAATTTTACTTCTTTTGGGACTTATTTTAATTTGTCATTTTCTTTGTGTTTAGAGTCGCGAATCATTGACTGTTTTATGTAACTTTTAACGCAGAGATTTCTTTCAAACCTTTTGTATAGTTGTTTCTTATTTGTATTAGTTCACTTTTTGATAATTTCATTAGCTGACGGGCTATAAATATTTAATTTAAATATTTCTAGTTAATTGTGATATAACCTCCATGAATGGATAACCTTATTGTTGAATCGATTTGAATATGTTGCAGATCGATTTCAGATTTTTATTATTAATTGTTTGTAGATTTATTATGTGTTTTAAATTAGGAGACTTTTTGATTAAATGTCAGGATGAGTTAATTGGATGTTTAAAAGTAAAAGATCTTTGCTTCAAGAACTTTTGTGAGAATTTTTTGTGGGGGGTAGTTGGCAGCAATACCCAATTCTTCACGGAAATCGGTGGTTTCGCCAGTCTGGTCACAGCACAGTATAGATATCTTCCAGGTAGTTTTTCCGCAGAGTGCTCTCGTCAGGCATTTTTTCCCCAAAGTAGGTCTCTAAGAACCTTTGAAATTAGGATAATTAAGTTTGTGGAAATGGAGATCTGGTCTGACCTAAGCCCAACACAGATCTGTACTCAGAGCAGCTTACTTGATAATTATTCTCTTAGTGCGATCCGGTGGCTTGGGCAATATGTTGGGTGACTTGGGAACCTTGAGAGCAAGAAACGCGCTTGTCACAAGCTGTGCAGTAAAAAATGTCTCCATCACTTCGAAAAAGTTCTGCTGGAAACCCACGAAGATATTTAGCAACCAGCTGTCTGTTTCAGGCCGATGTTCGTGGCATTTCACTCAAAAAAGAATACACTAAGTGACTGAACAAAATGAATGACAGGACTCTTCAACGAAAGAGCTAAATGAAAATACTTCACTAACAAGTGCCAGTCACTGTTTAGAATCATTCTCTGTAAATTACTATAACCATTATACCCACTGTGATTCAAAGCCCAACAGTCATTGGTTCACAGTTCCTGTCAATCACCTCCAGATTATGAAAATATGCCCAAAATGAAAAATATTTGGAAATATGTACTTATTTTGATTAAATATGTATTTGCTTTGATCAAATATGTATAAATATGCAATATATCCCAATATGTGAAATAAAAGTAGGCTCCAACAGCTTAAAAAGTGTCAGTATAAACACTTCTAGTTGAAAACCATCTGTAAATTGCCTAAAAAATATTTAAATACAGACTAATCTGATCCCTAGTGATTACTAATCAAAAGTATTATTTATATATATATATCACAATTAGGCTGTTTGTTCTCTGTTTCTGAACATTGGGAGAATCGATAAATTGTGTATTTTGTACTTATTTCATTTCATGTGTAAAAATATCTCATGTGTTGAATCACACATATCACATAGTTATCACTATCACACATAGTTGAAAATTATATTCTGTAGAATAAAGAGCTACATCAATTAATTGGTTTAATACATTTTATCGATTAATTCTTTCATTTCTCACCCAACATAAAATAGTGGCGACCTTGACAGGACTCTTGTGTGAGTATTGAACTTTCTTTTTTTTGGTATCCTGTAGTTCAATCAGATATACAGAATGGGTGAGAGATTAGAAGCAGAGATCAAGTCCAGAGCAGCGATTCATCGAAAGTTCACTAAAATATGTAAACGTATTGAAGACTTTATTATTATTATTTTTTTTTTTGTGACTATATGCACCGCGACCTCATGGGTCTATTGTGCGCCTAACTTGTCTGAGTTCTAAATTGCTATGTTTAGAGCATCAGTAAATTTGAGCAAACTTGTTGGGTTGACCAGCTCATTGGTACTTGGGTCAGGTAGGTTTACCTCGCCAAAGATGCTGAATCTTAGCCTAACAAGTCGTTCACACCAGCTTATAATGTGATAAGCTGTCTCATCTTCCTTGCCACAGAATCTGCAGATAGGTGAGTCTGTGAGTTTGAGCTTATGCACAGGGGAGAGCGGGGTTGGTTGGCATAGGGGGCAGGTTGGCCATTTGCTTATAGCTTCCGTCACCTGTTGTGAAGGCCCCACCGTTGTACCATGTGACCTGCTCGACCTCGGGAGTCTTGTCCTGAGTATTCAAACCGATGCTAACAGTGTAGAGAAGAGTGTGCTTCATTGATTGATTTTGTAACATGTAAGTAAATTTTTGTATGTTCAGTAAAGTTTTTAAAGGAATGGCAAAACACTTGACTCCGATTCTGTTCACATAGCCCCAAACTCCTTTGAAAAACCTAACCTTTCGACTAACCAGTTTCTTGTGTGAATGTTCTCCCCTGTCCTGGCCGTCATCTTTCATATGATCTCTCGTGTGGGGTTAGTTGGCTCTCTTCAACTTTTTTTTTGGCGCAGTAGCAATTCACAAAAGCAAGGTAAACATAATCAAAGGTGAAACTACCAATTGTCTTTAGTTCCAGCAAGGAGGATGAGAGCAATTTTTCTTATGCAGAAAGTGACGACAGTCTAAACTTCTATCTTCTTCTATTGTCATTCTATTTTCCCTTAAAAGCTTGTTAAAACCGATTCAAAATTATTATACCATTATAGTGCAGCTTTTAAGAACAATAATATGTGTCAGGCAGTACTAGAATGAGATTGCTAAATAGCACCACCTTCTAGGCCAACCTGCCCCACATATGGGGTTAATTGGCATACTCTGACTTGTCGAATCCATAAATTTTCTATGATCAAAGTGTTAAATATTATGTGTTGAAAAAAATACTAGAAGTACTCTAATACTTGGAGTTAAAAGTGGTATCAGCCCCCTTGGGATTATATTAAAAGGAACGACTCAACAATCAAAAAAGTAAAAACTGTTGCCAATCAACCCCGCTCTCCCCTATGTTTATTGAGTCCTGTATAGATCGCTGTAATTCTTTTGAGTGCTTTCCTGTCCAAGTTCAGTAGAGTGTCACTTCTTTTGACTGAGTAGCCTTTTAAGAAGAATTTGGAGTGATATTGTGTTTTGTCATTCCAATTCTGTTTTTTAATTGCACCATAAATTTCCCCTATCCTTCTTTTGGCATAGCTTAGGCTTATGCCAATTACTGGTTCAGGGGTTATGGGTCTTTTGGCTGAGCCTTTTCTTGCTAGGTCATCAGCTTTTTCATTGCCCTGGATTCCAGAATGTCCAGGCACCCATTCCACTCTAACTTTATTGCTTTCAGCTAATTTGTTGAGCGCAGTATTACAAGCTTTAACGATCTTTGATTTGACTGCATGATTTTTAATTGCTCCAATGGCTGCTTGGCTGTCAGTAAAAATAGTTATATTTCTATTTGTTATTTTCTCAGCCAGAAGCTCTGAAGCGCACTGGTAGATTGCTAATACTTCAGATTGAAAGACTGTAGTATATTTCCCCACTGAGATTGATGTACCTTTGTTTGGTTTATCATCTCTCCAGATTTCCGCTCCAGATCCTGTCTTGGTTAGCGAGCCATCCGTGTAGCAGTTGATTCCTTTATATTTTTTATGTGGTTTCAACTTTTTTATTGTAGTTTGATAGTTAATATCCAGGAATTCACGACTTTGTAGATCAGAGTGCATTGACAGCACTTGATCACTTTCAATCTTCCCGTATATCTCCCAATGACCATCCCTAGAGTTTGTTCTAGGGGAGTTGTTTTGTTTTGCTATCCTATAAAAGGATTTCATAGCTTGGACCTCCACTTGTATCTGCAATGGTGCTAAGTTTAGCATCACTTCCATTGCAGCTGTTGGAGTATGTATAATAATAAGACTTTATTATTACTAAAGCTAATCTCGATAATACAGACGTACAAGTGAGGTTTGGAATTTTGGGCTCTAAAAACTTAATAATTTATGAATTAATGATTACAGGAGCATCCACTGAAGAGGAAGTCGATACTGAACTGGAACGGGTAGACGAGTACATAGCAACTTATTAAAAGACTAAAAATGCTATGAACAAACTGTTCAAGGTAATCGACAGAGAAGTTGGTAAAGTTTCCCAAATTGACATTGATTCTGTTTCAGATAAATCAGGTGTTGGGGTCCACCAAAAGTGCAACTATAAATTGCCAAAGTTAAAATTTAAAGAGTATAATGGTGATTTAAAAGATTGGTCCCAGTTCAAGAAGATAGACAGCGACTTGACGATAGATCCTGATGAAAAAGTACAATATTTAGTTATGGCTATAGCACCTAATTCTCCAGCTCGTGAAGTTGTTCAAAGTTATCCTGAAACTGGAGAAATGTACCCGGAAATTATAAAGGCTCTTAAAGATAGGTTTGGTAGAGATGATATGCTTACAGAGTATTATATTAGAGAACTCTTAAATATTATTTTGCAAAATACTGTTAGTGCTAATAAGATGCCTCTATCTGTATTGTATGATAAGTTGCAATGTCACCTTAGGAATTTATTTACTCTTGGGGTTATGTCGGAAAATTGTGCTCCAATCCTTTTACCATTAGTAGCTTATTCTTTGCCGGAAGATATTCTTAGGTTGTGGGAGCGAATGCTTTCTATCACAGGAGATAGTGATAAGTTTAGCTATGGAAGGAATAAAACTATCTTCATCGTGCGAGGCCGGGAAGAGAAAATAAACAAATTTTCTGCTCCTACAGAAAAATCACAGCCACGTATAACTACAGCAACATCACTTGTTGCATCATCTAATGATAAAAGGTGTAAATTCTGTGGAGGTAATCACAAGCCTAAGGATTGCATTAAAGCCCAAAGTCTATCATTAGATGATAAGAGGGAAAAAATAATGGTGAACAATAAAGCGTGTTTTTGTTGCCTGAAACATGGTCACGTGGCTAAATTCTGCAGGAGGAAACCTAGGTGTATAATTTGTAAGAGAACTCATTTTGTTTTACTTTGTGATAAGGTTTCAGGATAGGAAAAGGAAATTGATTCACTTAGTTCAGAATCATCACAATCTACCCAAAAGATAGAATCCCTCGCTAGCTTATCTGGTACCCAGAAGGTTTTGTTGCAGACGTTAAAAGTAGTTATGAAAAATAACAACTCGAATAAAGTGGTAAGAGCTTTAACTGATACAGCTTCTCAACGATCTTATATTTTGTCTCAAACAGCAGAGAATTTGCAATATTCAGCGATAAGGCAAGAAATATTGCAACATACAGTTTTTGGGAGTAAGAAGTCAGACCCCATCAAACACAAGGTATTCACTGTTTATTTATCAAATTTAAGCGATTCTTACAACTGTAAATTTGAAGTTCTAGAACAGAATGAAATTTGTGGGAACATCGCTCCAGTGGAAGACGGGTCTAGGATTCAAGAGCTCGCCAGAGAGATGATAACTCTTTCTGATTTGGGTGAAGGTTGAATTGCTCTGGTCCCATTGCATAGCTGATTGGAGCAGATTTAGCTGGGAAACTATTGACAGGTAAGAGAAAATTGCTTAATTCTGGTTTTGTAGCAATAGAGACTAAAATTGGATGGACTTTAATGGGGAAGGTGCCGTTACCCGAAGAGACTTCAGGAATTGCTATGGTAACTATCTCAATGATCTGAAATTTTCTGATTTTGTACCTTAGATTTTCTGGGTATTAAAGATCCAGGGGAACAATGAAATAAAGAAGAAAGACAGAAAGAGGTCGAAAAATATTTTTTGGAAACCACAACCATCGATGAAAATCAGAGGTATGTAGTTAATTTACCTTGGATCGAGGGCCACCCATCACTTGAGGATAACTATGAAGAATTTCGAAATACCACAGCTAGGCTTAAGCGCCGTTTGTATGTAGATAATTGTTTAGCAAGCTTACCGAGCTTGGAAGAGGCAGAATATTTCAGAGATCAAGCACAAATCATGAAGCAAAGGCAATTCGATCTGAGAGGGTGGGAGTTTTCTCATTCTCAAGAAGATAAGTTCTGACAAGTTTTAGGTTTGTCTTGGAACACTAAAATGGATACTCTTAGTTTAAGAATGGAACATTTAGAATTTGAAGTGGAAAAGGTAACAATGCTTTCATTGGCAGATCGTCTTTTTGACCCTATTGGTATTACATCTCCTGTTGTTTTGCTTCCTAAATTATTTCTTCAACAGACTTGGGAGAAAAAATTATCTTGAAGCGCAGCAATTTAGAAAATGGTAGACCGAATTAGTACACATGAAATATCTAAATATTCCAAAAAGTTTGATTGGATACACAGGATCTGTTTTATCAAAGAGTTTGCATGTTTTCTATGATGCGAGTAAGTTGGCTTATGGTGCAGAGCTTTTCTTGCGAGTGGAGACTAGTGAAGGCATCGTTTTAAGTTTAGTGCAAGCCAAATCTAGAGTCGCTCCCTTGAAGAAAATAACTAATAATAATAATGCTTTATTATTATAAAAAAGAAAATACAAAATTTCATTTAAGCATTTACGGCTTGGGATGTACCCGTCAGCCGGATGAAGAAAATAATTATTCCAAGGTAGCAATTGCTCACAGCTCTTGTGGGAGCTAGACTACTTGCCAACGTTATATCTGAATTTGGTAGTAGCTTATCCCAATCCGTATTTTGGTCTGATTCAACCACAGCCCTCGCTTGGATTCAACGGAAAGAACCAGGAAAGTCAAGACTGTCAGAAGAGAGATGAGTGTGTGGTAACAAGAAGCGGAAGAAAAAGTTTAGTACCCGAGAGGTTGATATTATAAACTTGTTTTAGTGTTTTGTATCTCCAGTGAACTTTTCTATGTAATTGTTCAATGCAAAATTAAATTATAAATGAGTTATAATTTAGGTGGGAGGATGTTGAGAACAATGTACTTAATCGAACATTGGAAGAATCGATAAATTGTGTATATTGTACTTATAATTTCATGTATAAAAATATCACATATGTTAAAAAGAGAGTTAAAAATAGTTTAGTTGAAAATTATATTATATTCTGTAGAATAAAGAGCTACATTGTTTTATCGATTAATTCTTTCATTTCTCACCCAACAGTATATATACTATAAAATTTTGTATTACCTATATTTATAGGTAAATGAAAATAAAAATTTGTATTAGAATTCTGTAAACAATAAATCAAAACATGATACTGTAATATATATTTATGTCTGCCACACTCAACACTCCACCTCATGAGTATTACAGTCTTAATGTGTTGAATGTGTAAATCCATTTTGTAATAGAATAAATCACTTGAATTCCAGACATCACTTCAATCACAAAAATTACAGAGTTCCTGATTTTATATACTGTAACGTGAATCAACGTTGTAACGTGTTCTAGACTCGTTGTTGACAATAAAACAAAATTGAGGCACATTCGTTGAATGACTTAGAAGGACCTCAGAAGGTCCTCGAAACGGCTTCAAGGTAGCTTGAAAAACGTTTTCCTTTCAGCTTCATTTTCACATGTGGGAACAGCGCATAGTCATAGGGAACAAGTGTACCACTGAGCAGTGACTGTCTTCTGTGTCTCCAAAACAATACGCTCTACAATGCCGCTTGATCTGAAAAATTCAGCGATCATTTTTTTTTTTTTTTTTTTTTTTACAGATCGAGATTTTCTGACAGTTACAGGTGTATCCTCATCGTCAAATACCCAAAATTTGTTTTGAGCCTTGGTTGGCACATCATAATAGTATATATAGCCAAGTTTCTTCACCAGTCCCGATGCTGTTCACATATGTAGATTATCCCTTAACAAATAGTTTCAGCATCTTTCGGCACCAAGTCACACGATGAGTCATTTCTTCTTCCGTTAGACTATGGGGCACCCAAAGCGCTTTTTTTATCTTTAAATGGTCTCAGAATAGAATAAATTGCTGGTGTATGAAGGCATAATGCGTTGTTTAATTTCACTAGCAGAGAATTCACTATTAGACACCAAATTAATGGGGTGATCATAGCGGCCTGTGGGCATCCTCTTTTGGTTTAATCCACTGTTTGGTGTGTCCCAATTCTGTTACCAAACTCCTTTCCTCCAGCATCCCTTCTAACCATCAGGAGGAGGTATTGCCTATATTTCTATTCCTTATAGTGTCCTTAATGATGTTATATGGTGTTTTATCAAAGGCCCCTTCGATGTCGACAAAGGTACCAATTGTTATTTCTTTTTGGTTTTTCATTCCTTAAAACCAAATTGTGCAGTTCTACTTTGCAGGATTTTCCTGCTTGGTATGCAAATTGCCTTTCATGAATCGGATTTGTTTTTCGATATCTGTTTTTTCACATCTCTGTCGACTATCTTCTCGAAAGTCTTCATTAGAAATGATGACAGACATATGGGTCTAAAGGTTTTAGGATCATCGTATGATTTAGCTTTCTGCCACATAATTTCATCGTTGGTCGATGTAGAGTATGTGGAGTAGTTAATAATGGTATTTTTAATTTCGCAGTTTGGAAACTGAGTTCTTGCCATGGTTTCAAGGGTTTCCAATTTCTTAGGAATTTCCTTGGATCCCCCTTCTATCTATAGCGTGCCCAAAGTTTCTTGTTCTGTTTTGTTTAGTATTTTCTTGACTCTGCTTACCTCTGGAATGTAGCTCACCTCTGATCGTAAATTCCTCCAAGCCTCTCTTTTTGCTCTTCTGACAGATTTATGATATTTAATAAGGGGTGGTAGATATCCCATCTGCCAGAGTTTTTTGCAGCGTTTAACAATTTTCTCGTTTCTGTTCTTAGCTTTTTTAGTTCAATGTTCCACCATGGAACATTCCTGTTGGATTTTTTTGTTTTAGCTTATTGCTATGATAGTATGATTCCATCATTGCATTTGATATTGATGTGTTGAGACAGTCCAGTTGCCATTCGTTATATGCATCTATTGGACAGTTTCCCAATCTGTAATCTTAGGATTCCTGTACTCCTTGTTATAGTTTAATTAG
The DNA here is from genome assembly GCA_911387785.2 of Aelia acuminata. Lineage (NCBI taxonomy): Eukaryota > Metazoa > Arthropoda > Insecta > Hemiptera > Pentatomidae > Aelia > Aelia acuminata. The sequence goes on from OU426979.1 coordinate 96,564,503, forward strand.
TCCAGTAGGTGAAATCTTATGTATTTATGATCCGAGCATGTTTCTTCGTTGGAGACATGCCAGTTTATGATTTGCATACTGAGTATTTGTGATACAGTGTTATATCTATTACTTCCGATTTTTTTTGTTGTAGAATGTGGGTTTGTTGCCACCATTCAATATTTCAAGATCGTATTTTATAATTAATTCAAGCAATTGCTCATCTCTTTGATTAGTATTGCTGTTTCCCCATATTTCATGATGGGAATTCCTATCTAGGACAGCAATAATGTAATTTTCCTTGATTTCCCCCAGTATTTCTTCCATCACCAAGGTGGGGTCCTTATCCTCGAATGGGAGGTATTCCGCCAGCAGAATGGTGGGGTTGCCCAGAAAGTTTGTTAGAGTGTTTAGCGGTACAAGCTTTTGTCGACGGCATGCGAGACTCAGAACTTCAGAGGGCAGTGCGGCTTGTTCGTCTAAAATTTCTGATGGATGCACTGTCCACCGCATTGGAGTATGAAGCAGCCACAGAACTGACACTTCTAGTGGTCATCCATGCGTTCGAGCCAGGAATGATACCAACAGAGACGAAGTGCAACAGGAGTCAGAGAACCATGAAAACTTCGAAGACGCGGTTCTAAAAGATGGGAAGGCTTTAGAGTATCGGAAAAGAGGACCGATACGGTGTTGGAGCTGCAGGGAGATGGAGCACGTCAGGAGCGCCTGCAAGAAGCGGACCATTTCTGACACGCCACAACCCCAGGGAAACTAAGACGGGTAGATGCCTGGAGAGCTACATCAACCCGACATCTTCAAGTCCCTCCCCTTGTGGTGGTAGCCTCTTTGGGGCAAAGAGCTGGTAGTTTATATGTGGACGGCATGAGATACGCCCCCCAGGTGGCGACTGAGGACCACAACAGGAGATGCAGCTAAAGTATTCGTAGAAGCCGAGGTAAAGGTACAGTTAGGTACAAACTGTCGCTCTCTCGCACTCAGCTCTAGTGGCTGACATAGAAGGAGACGTAATTCTTGGCATAGACATAATGAACTCATGCGGTTTCCAACTAGACCTAAAATGGCAAGTCGTCAACGTCAATGGGAAGGACTTCAGGAGGGATCTCTTACTTTTAACTTGTGCCATGATATCACTAAAGCAGTCCCCACCTGGAGACCTGACTTAATTAATTAATAATAGGTTAAACTCCGGATTATGAGTGTTTTAACTTAGGAGAATCCATGACTATTTGTGGTATTTAGGTGAACTAAAGATCTCATTACCGGGTATGAAGCCCGGAAAAGTCCCAGGCTTGCTGGAGGGTGTGACATAGGATTGAAAGCCCTACTTACAAATCTTTAGTTCACCAAAACAGCACCATACTCATGGATTCTCCTAAGATAAAATGCTCATTATCCGGAAGTAAACTAGTCCCCCATTTGGGTCTCCGGGTGGGAACTGCTTTAAGGTTATCTTGGCACAAGTTGGAAGTAAGAGATTTAGTTTTAGGGACGTGGAACATATGAAGTATAAAGACATCGGTTACGGTCGCAAATGAGGATACGAGGTACAGTTAAGATATCGTGGCACTGCAAGAAGTCAGCTGGCCATGGGAGGGCTCGTTATGAGAAGGTAAGTACACTATTTGGTACGGAGAGGACGAAAATTGTTGTTTAGTCACTGGGTTGCAGATTAGAAATATTTCAGATTATGAGTGTTTTAACTCAGAATTCATGCCTATTTGTGGTGTTTTGGTGAACTAAATATCTCATTACTGCATAAGAGTACCAAGCATCCCACGGGTGGCGCATATGGGGATGGTTGGAGGAAATTCCTTGGAAGTTCCTCCCACTTAAGTCCAATGGAAAAATGAGAGCGGCCCCACAGGCTTACTAGACGGTGTGATGTAGGGTTGAACTCCTTATTCTATGTATTGTAATACAAATTTTAATCATTTATTTATAAAAAAAACAAAAGCTATGATGGAAGCTTGTGTAACAAATCAACCATCCGCAATAAATACAGTACCAGTCACAGATCACCGAATCTTACTCAGAAATATCTACAAAGAATGTGCCTCAGGAGCGGCTTGAACTTCAGAAGGGAGGAGTTAAGGTGACAAAGAAATCTTATCTAAGCAAAGTCAGCGCTTCTGCAAATATATCCCCAGCTACATGAGAGAGAGCCATTGCTGTTAGTCTAGATCATTAGTGTAATGTGTAATTTAGTCAATTAGTGTTATCTAATCATTGTGCTCTGCAGTAATCAAAATAAATCTTTTTAAAAATTGTACTGTTTTGACCAATTATTTAACTATATATAAACAATTAAGCTACCTGTAAAACCTGGAGTGAGAGCAGCAAGTTTCCTTGCTAAGTTGTCTTTATCCAGAGTTGACTTTAAAGGTTGCAAATGAACCTTAAAGATGGATGCTCTGCCTTTAATATCTGGGGCTGGAACAAATATTTGCCTGTCGAATCTACCTGGTCTCATAAGAGCTTTATCTAAAATATCAACTCGATTTGTAGCTGCAAGTACCACAACATTCATGTTTGTGTTGAAACCTATAAAATTAAAGCCAATAAAAGTAGATCCTAGATAGATACTAAAGATCCTAGATAAATAAAACAAACTTATTGCTAGAGTATAGATAGTTTTTTTTTTTTGGTACTTCAAGGCTCCCACTGAAGCCCTATACTGCCCATACTAACACCCATGGCACTGGGTGATACTTCTCCTACAAAAGAAAAGCACCACCCAGGGCGGGACTCGAACCCGCAGCTCCGGCATGGTAGTATGGCGCTTTACCGCACACCCACACCGGGCGCTATAGATAGTTTAAACCATCTAAAATAAATTTGAAATAAATGAAACTTCACTTTTCACACTTCTATTGAGAGGGATATATACAAGTTAACCTTAGTTTAACCACGGAAGATACATTAAATGAAAATGTATACATTAATGCTACTAGTAACTAATGGTTAGTGTCCAGTTTCTCATGAACTAAAATTTCAGAAACATTTAGCAACAAGTTTACATTACAAGAAACTGCTATTATTAACTTTTAAAACAGTTAACTACTGCGCATGTCTCTAACCCCACTCTTTTGATTCTATAATTTCCCAATTCGATTAGCTTTAGTTTAAGAACCAGAGAATAAATGAAATTCAGAACCTCCGACACATTCGAGGATAGTGTTCCGAATGTTGGCATGTAAAATAAACTACTTCGACAACTGGGAATCCTGGTTTCATGGTTACTTGAAGGAGGTTAGTATAGTATTCCTCTAAATACTGTAACGTTAAATCGTTGAATAAAAAAAAAAAATTAGGTTCAAAATCGTGGACATTTTGTAGGAACGAACTGGCAGTTGTACGAACCGTCAGAGCACGTGTTTGGGATTTGGTTGTTCGAGTTCAAGGCCTAGAGGATTCAACGCAGGTCTGGAAGGTTTCTTTTACGACTATATTTAAGGAGCGAGTGACTGGACTACATAGTCTGAGTCTTTGTCTTGATTGTGAAGCTCAAGCCATATGATTTGTGTTACAAAGTGATAATTTTTGTAAGCTGCTTTGATATTTGTGTTTTTATAATTCGTGTAGCATTGACTATTGTTACATTTTTGTTTAATAAATATTGTTAACCCACAGAAGTGTTACAATACAATTTCTTTGAGCTTTTGATAAAGTTTTTATTCTTTGTGGTTACGAGCTTGAAACTGATAAACATTATTTCAAGGTATAATGGAACCCATCCTTTATTAACAGAAATGTCCGTCTTATTCCCTAATAAAAGAGGAAAGAAAAAAGTGCAAATGGAAATGTGCATTATAGCTCGTATCGTTTCATATGAAAAATTTTACTATTCTACACCCCACCCTCCCGTTCATAACATCATACTATCGATAGTTTTACATCACTACTGCTCAAGGGACCAGTATATTTGCCAGCCTGCAGCAACTAAATAGGCTAACTCAGAACAAAGGATAAACTATGTAATTCACGGCATTTCTTGCATGTTGTCCCATTCCTGTTTTGTGTTCAGTTGAACAGGTGTTTAAGCCGGTTGAATGATGGTTCATTTCTCCCTCAAAAAGCTATGGTTTCATACAGTGGAGGGGTACCCATTTCTTTAAGATCAACAAGTGAGGATTATAAAAATATTCAATTAAAAGAAAAAAGCTGGTACGAATATTGTCTTCTTCAAAATAAACGGTGAGTATAGTGACCTTAATTATCTTAATTATACCTACTGATATAATAAACTTTCTTGCTAAGGTAGTTCCTTCATTTGCAAAATAAAGGGCAAATTTATCCCATACCTCAAAGCCTTCCAAGTTCTGAAATCCTCCTGATCTGCTTCGGTTCTGAAACCTAGATGTTTCCTCATTTTCACGTATAATTGCCGGATAAACGTCCCAAGTTGAGCCTGAAGAATTTTCAGATCTCTTCCTTATCCTTTTCAAGGTATTAGCGGATCAACTGTGAGTTGAACACCTGACCTGCCTATAGTTTGTAATCAACCATGCAAGTTCATTACCGTACTTAAAATGGACATCATTTTCAGATCATGATCTAGCATTGGATACAAATGGAAATGAAACCTATATTAAATATGGTAACAATTACATTTATATAATTTAAATATTGGATATACTTTCAAGGGTTAGCCCTAATTCTATGACTTGATGCCGCACCTAGCTGGAGTGGAATTGCAGCTGTAAGTCGCAAACGCAGTCGCTCTATGGGAAATTACACCTCAAGGAGGATATAGAAAGGAGGCTAAGAAGAATACTTTGTCCAGTACAGCAAAGACAATAGATTAAGTGAAATTAAAAAAAAAATTAAATTGTAAATAAGTTGAATAATAAGCAGTAATAAATACCATCCATTTCTACCAATAGTTGATTGAGGGTATTTTCTTGTTCAGAATGTCCTCCGAAACTTCGGCCACCTCTTTTTCTCCCAACAGCGTCTATTTCATCAATAAAAAGTATACAAGGAGCATGCTTCCTAGCCATAGCAAACATATCTCGCACCTAAAAATTTATAAAAATAATACAATTTTAAATGGAAATAGAATAAATGTTTATTTGTTAAAAAATCTTCTTGTCCAATTTTTATATACATCATTAAAACAGGCTTCTTTAGTTATCCTTGTCATATCCTTATATATATAAAAATCTCGTGTCCCGATGTTTGTCTCTCTATTTCTCAGAAACTACTCAACCGATTTTAATGAAATTTGGCTCAATGTATATAGTTTTGGCCAACTTAACGGACCGGATAGTTTTTAACTTGATTAGTGATCAAAATAATTCTTATATAGCGAATTATTGAAAATACAGTAGGTCGTGTTTCGATTTATTAACATGGCGTCATATGTCGATTTCATAATGTTTTTTTTATATAATCATGCTATTGTAATACAGGTTATCATTATTATAATTTTGTATTGCGTTATGTGAGTGCAGTTATTTGTTCCTATATTATTATTTTCCACAGACAAATAGTAATACAAATTTGTATTTATTGTTAATTTTCATTAAAGAATAAATAAATCAAGAAAAGGTTACAATAAATTCTCAAATGTGTAGGTACTTTATCTTCCTTTTCCTTTTTTATTTGTATTTAAATTAAATTACTATCTAAGCGCTGAAACGCTTTGCTGTTGCCCACTCTGATATCAACTTTTAGTAAAGTAAATCCATTTTAATAATTTAAATTAGGCTATTATTTGAAATAATACTCTATAAATGTTGTAACAGCACCTACTGTCATAGGTGTAACCTAAAAGAAACCTGACTTGGGGAGTCAGTGTTGCCAAAAATGAGTGAAAATTAGTAAGCTGGCTACACTGCGGGTAACCAGTCGTAAAAACTTCCTCACAAAAAGAGTGTGTTTTGATTAGGTGTTGTAGGATACTTTGTGATTTGATAAAGAACTGCATAATTAAGACTTTAATATTATATTTTCAGTTGATTTATTTAACAGAAGTTTCTTTATTTTCATTATTCGTTTTGTTATTATTATTTAAATACAGTGTTTTTTATTTTACCAAACCTTTTTATCATTTTTATCCCGAGATCTAAGATGTAAAATTTAAAAAATGTCAGTGAACATTTGTAATTCCTCCTTTATCAACAATAATTTAAAGTTGAGAAAATTTAATCCCAATCGAATAGAGGCTGTTACTTCCTGTTCAGCAGAGTTGTAATTATCTTTAAATGTAAAATTTAAGAAATGTCAGGGAAGATTTTAATCCTTTCTTTAATTTAAAGTAGGCTATTATTGGGAATGATATTTCGTTGTTAACTTCAACAGAATACAATTTTTTACTTATCTTTAAATTATTGTTGATTAAGAAAGGATTACAAATCGCGGCATTTTTTAAATTTTACATTTAATGATTATTACACCTCTACTGAACAGGAATAATTGTTATTTGGGTAACCTCAAGTTTCAGATTTATCCGCCATAAATATGAGAGTACTACTGTGCATAATAATCCATGTGTATGCAAAATAATCCATCAGCAGATATATTTTTTAAACAATTGCTCTATATTGGAAACGGTGAAATAGAGCTGCATCGAAATTCAAAATTTATCAAATTACCAGAAAATTTCTCCACTGTTGTAGAGACGAAAAATGAACTAATATAAAGTGTCTTTCCTGATATTTTGAACAATTATTTGGACTATAATTGGCTGGGTAGTCATGCTATTTTGGCACCAAAAAATGTTGATTTCGATGAAATAAACTTCCAAAATCAATTGACAATGTTCTAGATGTAAACGAAGCCATAAATTTCCCATCTGAATTTTTTAATTCCCTGGATATACACCCAAACAATCTCCAGTTGAAGATTGGCTCACTGATCATTCTTCTTCGTAACTTAAATCCACCTCAATTGTGCAACGGTACACGTTTGGTCATTAAAAGGATCACAGGAAATGTCATTGAAGGAAAAATGTTGCCTGGAAGGTTTACAGGAGATATCGGCCTGTTGCCACCTATTCCCTTGGAACCGACAGAATTTTCAATAAAATTTAAAAGGCTTCAATATCCTGTTCGTTTGGCTTTTGCCATGACCATAAACAAATCCCAAGGGCAAACAATGTCCACTTGGACTTCGAAAATCCGTGTTTTTCCCTTGGGCAATGGCATAACTCACGTGGGAAATGGGTATCGCCTGCTCACGTGTGTGGGAACCATCAAATCTTTGGTTTGTGTTAAAAAAAAAAAAACAGGTTAACCCAAAACATTTTGAACAAATTAGTACTTGAATAAATAAAAATTCTTAATTGTATTATGTAAAAACCTCTTTAAGAAGAGATTTACTATCACTCAAATATATTGCTAAATTAAAAACTTCAACACACCACCCTCCTACCGAACACTTATTAGCCGAAGGGTTGGGAAATCGAGGTCTCAAAGAAATTGAGAAAAACGCCTATCAAAAGGACATATATGACGCGTTAACCAAGATTGGCATGACCCTGAGCAAAATTAAACCCGTTGTTAAACTAACAATACCAAGTTGAAGTAGTGTTAGGCCAATAATCAATAGATCAATGGCTGAGGTTATCAAAACTTACTTCAGTCATCCTTTTTAAAATTAGTGGAAAAATATAGCCATTTCAAGTTAGTTTATACCGATTCATAAAAAAAGGGCGATAGTGTTGGCAGCTCTGTGAGTCGTAAACACAATCAGCTCCTTTTTAATCAAACTACATTGAAATATGAGATGTAAAAAATAAAAACTTTAACTTTCCTGTATTCATTACCAAATACTTTTAAATGGTGTAATGCTCTATTCTCAATCACGTTGGATTTTGATTAGCTGAAAGGTTTTCATCTTTATCAATGAATATTGGTATTACTGTATTTGTTTAAAAATATTAGGATATAACTACTGAGCCACAGCAACGCGTGGCCGGGTCTGCTAGTGGTATTTTAGAAGAAATTAACAAAATTAGTTACAATATTGGGAATGATAAACTTCTTCAAAAGTAAATAAACTACCTAAATTAATATTTCTTGATATTCAAATATTCACTCAAGCAACGAGTGATATACACTTACTAACAAAAGTCTCTGCATACCCTCCATTTTTTTTTTTTTTTTACCTAAAGATAGGTTATGAGCCAGATATTGGCAATGAAACTTACACATTTTTTACATAGTTTAATCTATTTTAATTAACAATAATCAAATTTAGTAAAATTTATTTAACTTATAATTTATGAGGAAAATTACATAAAATGTCAGAATATTGATACACCAAAAGTCCCTGCACACATCATTTTTCTTCAACTTGGTGCTTTATTATTGATACCAAATCAACTTTAATAGGTAGTCGTTCCTACCTTATGTCTTATCACTTCTCATAATCTATTTGGCATGGTGTGAACTAGTTTTTTGTAGTTTCTGGAGTACTTTTACCCCACAATTCCTTTAGTACTCTTTTTAAGTGGTCTTTGTTCTTTATTTTAATTTTTACTTTCTGACGGCCTAGTTGATCCCACAGATGTTGTATTGGATTAAGATTAGGAGATTGGGGAGGTGTTTTAAGTTGCTGTGGAGCATTGTAGAGCAACTATTCTTGAACTTTTCGCGCTGTCGTTATCTTGTTGAAAAATGAATTCTTCTTGGAGATCAAACATCATTAAACTTTCCGGTAAATTACTCCTCAAAATATTTATATAAACGTGTTGGTCCATCATTCCGTCGATAAATTTCAAATTACCAACTCCAGCAGCACACATACACCCCCAAACCAAAACACTCCCTCCACCATGTTTCACAGTACCAACTATGTTTTTTTCCAGGGGCTCTTTGTTAGGTTTTCTCAAAACTTTCCCCCTTCCATCTGATCCATGAATGTTAAATTTACTCTCGTCAATAAATAAAACACGTTCCCAGAACTATAAGGGCTTGTTTACATGTTCTTTTGCGAACTGCAGTTTCAATATCCGGTTCGTTTACTAATGAATGGCTTACACCTAGGCTTACGCACATTATAGCCAGCTTTCTTTAGGGTCCTTCTAATCGTTTGTGCAGATACTCCAATCTTGTAATTTTCTTACACCATACCTGCTAAATTTAGAGCATTTGTGTGGGGTTCTTCGGCCAAAGTCCTTATGATAGCCCTCTTGTGGTGAGCTTGGAGTACGGGGGCGGCCAGAGTGGTATCTACTTTCCATTGCACCCAGTTTTTAATACCGTTTTAGGACATACCTTTCCGTATTATAGCCCCTGTTGACGATTTGTCCTATTTACCTGTATGAGTTGTATGAGTTTCCTCAAATTTACAATTTGGTCGGGAATCGGTGTTGGAACCTCCATTTTTTATCACAGTCTTAACTGTTTGGGCCCAAATTAACACTGGCAAGTTAGGATTAGCCGGAGGATGAATGGGATAATGTGCAAACTGTATACATATCACTATCTTGGCTAATTCCACTGCGTGCAGACTTCTGGCGAATCAATATTTTGACATTTTATGTAATTTTCCTCATAATTTATAAGTTAAATAAATTATATTAAATGTAATTGTTGGTCATTAAAATAGATTAAATTATGTAAAAAATATGTGAGTTTCGTTGCCCATATCTGGCTCATAAGGTATCTTTAGGTTAAATAAAAAAAAAGCTTGAGGGTGTGCAGAGACTTTTGTTAGTAAGTGTATATTCATTTTTATTCCAATTATTTTTTTTTTTTAATGTCATTAAAATGATCAACAGTTTCAACAAAAAGAATGTTTTGAATTTCAGTCATATTGGAGTTGCCCAACTATGTACTTCTTTAAGTATTTATTTCTTGATTCTTGGAGCGAGGAACAATGAAGCAGTAGATGTTAAATGCTCTTCTCAATGAAATCACACAAGAGTGCATCTCTTCATGTATCTCTCTGCATGACCTCATTTGCTTTCAAGGTATAGGATTTGTCTTTCAGACGCAAATTAATGTTTTCTGGGTTGGTGATCCTGATATGGCTTATGGTTCTTTGCTTGTAAATGTTGACTCTAAATATGAGATAAGCTTCTAGGTTTCTGTAGTTGAAATTGTAGATACTTCTGTAAACTGGGTGTGATTTTGAATTTAGAGCTCTATGAAGATTTTTAATGTTTTCCCACGAAGAAAATGGTACTCCAAGATATGTACAATCTCGTGTATTCCAGTTCTCTAAGGTGTAGGGTATATGGCAACCATCGCCCGTTTATTATACCACAAACAGCCACTGACTCTCCAGGTTGGGGGGAACAGTAACACTGATATATATATACAGTATACTAGATACGGCACACTTCACACACCCCCATACTACGGACTAACAGACATACAGTATACACTCTAGGATCACCTCGCCTTGCCTGGGATCAGCCGCACCGGAAGGACGTATTCCAGGATACTCTAAAGAGGCAGCCCATCCACCTGACTCGGGGGGAGTGGGCCGATAACTCACTCCCCTAAAAGCCAGCTATTTCGAAACCTGCACAGAGAATATCCTAATGGACTTAAAACTTGGGGCGTGGAATATGCTTTCATTAAACAGACCAGCTCCTGATTGAACAAATACTCAATTAACATTGCTGCTATTCAGGAGATTAGCTGGACGGGTCACGGATCATTTAGCAAGAAGAATCACACAATGTTCTACAGCCGCAATAAGAGAGATCACATTTATAGAAAAGGATTCATCGGATTCAATTTGCCACAGTGGTGACAGGATTCAAAGCGGTCGACCCCTGGATATGCTACTTATGTATGAGATGAAGATTTCACAATTTTAGACTCAACAGAGTCCATGCTCCAACAGACCCCTTGGAAGAGGTGATAAGGATGATTTTTATACTAAACTAGAAAACTGCATAGATGAGTGTCCAAGATACAATGTCAAAATAGTTATAGAAGACCACAATGCACAAGTTGGTAAAGAGACGGTGCATAAACCAACTATAGGGATGCACAGCTTACATGAACAATCCTATGACAATGGCCTAAGGTTGATTAGTCTTGCTGCATCAAAAAGACTGGTTGTAGGAAGTACGATCTTCCCTAACAAAAAGATTTATCTGACTACGTGGCGATATAATGATGGTATCACCACAAATCAAATTGACCATATTCTTATGAGTGCCCGGTATATCTCAAGTCTAATAGATTATGGTGTGTTCAGAGGAGCCAATGCAGACTCAGATCATTATCTTGCTGTTATAAGGGCCAGAATCTCTGTGGTTAAGAGTCTTTGAGGGGCACATCAAAGTAAATATGATGTTGGCAAGTTAAAGGACCCAGCTACATAGATGAGACTCTCTACCATCGGGGATGAGAGGGTAAGGATGCTGGGAGTACCTGAAGACCTTGACAATAATTGGAATGGATGCAAAGATGTATTGGTGGGTGTGGCCTAAGAAGTACTAGGAAAAGAAGAATAAAAAAGAAGCCCACCAAGATTTGATAAAAATGCCGCACTGTTAATGATGAATCCGATTCCAGTTCTCTATTTTCCCAGTACAAAGGTTTTAATAGTTTTAATCTTGGAGATTTGTGAAAAACCAGAATCTCTGGGTATAACACGAGTGAATCAGCAGAGCAATATTGTTCTTAAATCTTCTGTTTCTTTTGAGATGAATTGCTAAGTAATACAATATCGATAGCCTAGTAGCATGGTAACATCCATGCTAGTATCCATCCATAGTAACATGGAAACTTCATTGGAATGGTCTACCAGTTGTGTAAATATGAAACCGGAATTCGCCAATGATAGGAGGTAGCAGTCAAAATATAATCTTCTAACTAATCCGTCAGTTCAAATCGATACTGACATCAGTTCCATCCTACAACCATGTGTTTAGTGGCGTTGAACATGTCGACATTTGTGCCAACAAATTACGATTTGCGGACAGCATTGGGTTTTCTATTTCCATCTGAAAAAAACTGCCTCAGAATCACATAAAATACTTGTTGAAGCTTAAGGGAAGCATGCCCTAAGCAAATCTCAATGTTTTGATTTGTTTAAAAATTTTAAAGATGGCAATTTCTTCTTCACTTCTCACCTTTAGGCAGAGAAGACATATGGACAGCATCATATAGCCTCGCTGATTTGGTTGTTAATCTCTTCATATCATCATAGCTATCCCGCAAGCTACTGAGCATTCTCTTATTCTGCCTTGCTTCTAACAACCTTAGCTGTTGCCATTTACTCTCTTTCAGATATTGGTACAAGGCTAGATGTCCCCCCACCTTAGCAGAGACATCAAAGAACGGCATAATACGTTTAGTACTGCCCCCTTCAACTACTGGCTGATGCGGCAAATAATGCCCTTCACCCCAGTCCTCTAATGTCACCTCTTCAACAATTCCTTCTGCTGCATGTTCTTTAAAAGCTATACTCATATTGCTTCAAGTAGCAAATGATGAAGTCAATCCGACAAGTCTGCTCAAATTTACTGTAGCTCTAAAAATAACAATTTGTGTGCGTGTGCTTGTGTGTGTGAACAGACTGAGCTCAGAAATTGTAAACCGCACGAACCTGAAATTGGGTATTTGGTATATATATATATATATATACCCATGATGAAAGAATTAATCAAAATTGATTAAACGGAGGGAGCACTTCATTCATAGTTTTTCCGATTTTTACGTTTTTTTTTATTTTCTCAAAAATAGCATTAACGATTTTGATTAAAATCTTTTCGTGTTTAATGAGAATTAAGTATTCTTTAATATCAGGTAAGCTTTATCTTTATTAAAAATTTCTGAGGGGGCATAAATCGGGGGAAGGGCACCATAAAAAAGTTAGAATTTCGTATTTATTTCAAAAGGTGGTCCAATTTCATGTTATTGGGGATGGTATTTTTGAAAAAATATTCATATTGTATTTAAGTGGCGGGGGGGGGGGGCATTAGAAAATAGTTAGAATTTCAGATTTCTTTTACATGGGGGTCCAATTTTAGGTTATCAGGGACGGTGTTTTTGAAAAATAGTAACTCATATTGCAGAAATCCGAAAAGTAATGAAGATGAAAATTGCTATTTAATAAATCCGGTTATAAAGTCTTAGATTAAATAATTTCTACAATATGAGTTACTATTTTTGTCAAGAATCTGCTCATTATTGGCATGGTATTAGTAATAATAAGTCGAATATTTAAGTTTTTCACATTGCGCCTCCCCCCCCCCCCCAAAGCCAAATAATGCAGAATGAATATTTTTTCAAAAATACCGTCCCTGATGACATAAAATTGGACCCACATGTGAGAGAAATCCGAAATTCTAACTTTTTTATAGTGCAGTTGGAATTAGAAATGGTTACAGTTGAATGGGAAATGGTTCAAATAGACTTGAAAATGCTATATCTACATTATGTCAAGCTTGTAAATAATTTTCTCTGTAAGATTCTGCACCAAATTCGGTCTCTACTTCCTTTTCATTTAAATCAAATATTAATGCTCTAATAGCATCGTCTACTAAAAATAACCTTTCGGCTTTATCTTTTAACTGAGTGAAGTATAATAGTACTTTCCATTTATTCCCACCTCGTTTCTGAAATATAATCGATAATAGATTAATCAACAATAGGCAAATTTTACCTGGACTTGTACTTGCTTGTATTAAAGGCCATAGAGGAAATATCAAACTTCCTTCCAATATAATAATCGGAATTTACCAGGTCTGCAAGTTTAAAATGTCGTTTTAATTCCAATAGAATGCGCTCTTAGCCTATTGAAGGATTCGCTTATCTCTAAACGCTATTTTGTTTGTTAGTCATTTGTTTACAAAAGTCAGTTGTTTTTAAGTCGTTTACGTGGACGTATCATACCTTTCTTTGGTGTTAAAAATGTCTAATTTTAAGCCAAATAAAGAGCATTTGCGGCATGTTATGATTTTCTTATTCAATCAAAAGAAAAAGGCATCTGAATGTCATCGAATTCTTGTTGAGACTTATGGCGATCTTGCTCCAACTGTGAACGTTGGTTTCAAAGTTACAAACGTGGTGATTTTGATGTTACTGATAAAAAACGAGAAAATCGACCAAAAAAGTTTGAGGACGTCGAATTGCAATCTTTATTAGACGAAGACAATACCCAAACCCAACAAATGATGGCAGAACAGTTGAATGTCACTAGGCAAGCCATTTCCGATCGCCTGAGAGGTATGGGAAAAATTCAAAAGGTTGGAAAATGGGTTCCACATGAATTGGACGAACGACAGATGGAAAAACGAAAAACTGTGTGCGAAATGCTGCTTTTACGCCACGAAAGAAAGGGTTTTTTGCATCGAGTTGTAACTGGCGATGAAAAATGGATTTATTTTCAGAATCCCAAACGAATAAAATCATGGGTAACGCCAGGACAACCATCCACATCGAGAGCAAGACCGGATCGTTTTGGGAAGAAGACAATGCTGTGTGTGTGGTGGGATCAGAAGGGAGTAGTCTACTACGAGTCTCAAACCCGGCGAAACAGTCAATACCGACCGCTACCGACAACAAATGATCAATTTGAGTCACGCATTGATCGAAAAACGCCCAGAATGGGCTCACAGGCACGCCAAAGTCATTCTTCAGCATGATACCGCTCCTGCACATTCAGCCAGATTGACTAAGGAAACGATTTCTTCGCTTGGTTGGGAACTCCTACCCCACCCGCCGTATTCACCTGACCTGGCGCCTTCTGATTATCATCTCTTATCATCGATGGGACACTCATTGGCTGAGCAACACTTTAACAATTTGGAGGATGTAAGAAAATGGCTCGATGAATGGATTTCAAATAAAGATGAAGCATTCTTTTGGAATGGTATCCATAAATTGCCCGAGAGATGGACAAAATTTGTAGAAAGCGAGGGCCAGTACTTTGAATAAAATATATTATACTTTTTTTTTAAATTACTGTGTATATATTTTAAGAAATAAACGACATTTTAAACTTGCAGACCTGGTAGACAGATAGTAATGCAAAATAGGGAACTAAATATTATAATAATACAAAATTCTTACCCTTGAAGGACCGACACCAACAAACATCTCAAGGAATTCAGAACCAGAAACAGAAATAAAGGGTACATTGGCTTCGCCCGCAGTTGCTTTGGCTAGTAAAGTTTTTCCAGTTCCAGGTGGACCTTTAAAGATAGTAATACTCATATAAAAAGAGTCATTGTTCAAATACAGATTCAATACTTCAATTCAAGATACCTGTTAACATTGCACCTTTAGGTATTTTCGCTCCTAATTCAATATACTGATGTGGATTTTTTAAAAAATTAACAAATTCCATTATTTCTAACTTAGCTTCCTCACAACCAGCAACATCTCTACAAAGAAAATGAATAAATATAATATAAGGGAGGCTGTCTATGAAACCAGATCTCTTAGAAACATATTGACTTACTTAAATCTTACTCCAATTTCATTTGAGTTTATTAACTTTGCTGTTGATTCCATAACACCAAAAATACCACCTTTACGACCCCCACGGCCTCCCATAATATCAGCAGATCTTCGCATCATATAAATCAAGAAACCTGTAAAAGTTATCATATCTTAAAAAACACAGAATCAAAGATATGGACAACTTAAGCATTTTAATTTGAATTGAGGCTTTTCCAAATAACCAACTGATACCTTAAGTATAAACATTTTGACTAACCAAACTTTATAGGGTAAAGCCCCCAATTGTCGGCAAACGCCAGGTTTTTCAATCCTGAAATCTGGAACACCCATGTTATGATCATCTCCGGATTTCAGCATACTCCCTAAAACTGAATTGTTGCACTATTCTACCATGTCAAGTCATTAGATTATTTTTTCAGCTCCCTCCCTATGGAAGTTCGGAAAGCTCTGTTGAAATTGAAAAACGATTTTGTCCTCACAAAGTGCATGCTTTAATCCAATCGTGGAACAGGCCAATCATCTCCCACAATGTCTCAGATTTTGATTGAATTTTAAAGAATTGTAAGGGTTAAATTCCTATCAACAATTCCAGTAGCGTATGAATAAACCTATATTCCTCTAAAACCCTATATCTATAGTTTTAGTTTTAGCCTGCTTTGACATAAGATGAACTGTTGGTCTATCCATCTGCATATAAATTCATATAGATCCATCCCTGGCATATAAGTGAGTACCGCACTACAGGCTGCTGTATCCTATATCTATCCATCTGCTTCAAACTTTAGTTGAAGTTTTTGACCTTAATCAGATGAAGTGAACCCACCAGAACTACATACTCCGAGTCTTCTTCTTCTTTGCACTGGCACAACTGACGCGTATAGCTGTCCTTAGCCTGTTCAAAAAGCCTTTCCTATATCATATCCTCTGCCATTTCTATACTAATTCCCAGCTTTTAACCGGTCAAATTAGTGTCTTATAAAGCTTTATCGTTGTGGTCCTGCTCATAAGTATTCTTCTTAATAAATATATCAGTGCAAATTAAGCTTTGTTTTCTGACACTAATTTTGCTCTTATTTCCTCACTTCATTGGCTTCCTGGTTGATAAGAGACCCAAGATAACTGAAACTGTTCACCACCTCAAAGGGTTAGTTACTAATAACACATATGGGTCATTCTCCGCTAAGTGGCAAATTTGTGTTACACAACTATTGCTCCGCTGTTAAAACTCCGAGAAGTGCGGCATTTTAAATATCGATTAAGGGTACTGGGTAAGACCTGATCCATTATTTGAAAACATTTTTTTATCAGTTTAATTACATTTTTTAAATCATTAAAGTACCAATTTCTCTCTAACGTGACATGTTACAATTCTGAGTTCACTACATTGTCGTTATATATTGAGGCTTTGTTCAAGTGTATAATGATTTTTTTTTTAATGATAATGCGTGAGATACACCTACAGAAAAGGGAGAGAGCATTGTCATAATTTATTTGTCTACTGACGAAAATACACAAAGCATTAAAGTCGTGTGATCAGAGTCATTTCTCTCAACCGTGTCACTTTTTGAAATTGGCGCCAAAATGGAGTGAGTGACTCGAGAGTGGATAGCTAAGGTTGGCAACCGTGCTTGTCACATGATACTTGAACCACGAGGGCCTGTTGACTGTAGAATCTCAATTTGCCATTTGTTGTATGATTTTTGAGAGATAAAAGTTCCGTTTCTCACCACAGACACCTCAACCGTGGACTTCCTAACTCCTAACAGGTAAATGATAAAATTATCATTCTTGCATCAAAGTTAGGTGATTAGGGAGTAGTTTACACCAGTGTTTTTCCCTAATCTCTAAGCTTCCACTAAAGTCTTATAACCTCTCCAGAATCTAAAATTCTCTCTACCGTGGTTCTCTCAACAGTGGACCTAAACCTGCCACGGTGGAGAGAAATACGACAGGGCGGAGAGAAAATATAAAGCAACATTCTCTTTTTGAATTGTTTACAGTTTTATCCTATCTACTTATAGCTATGTATCGTGGATGCTGCCAGGATAGGGAAAGTAATTGTATTAATAATTTAACATATCATTTCAAAGTACTGAATACGCTCGAACCGAGTGGTCAGTTTTACCTGAAGGCAGCAGGCGACAAGGTCCGGCCATAAACGTATTGTTAGAAATTTAAAATAAGTAAAGCCCAGGACAGACAATGCTGCTGAAACTGACCCAGGGAAATACCCAAGAAGATTGTTTGAGAAAACTGTGGAAATTATGCTCCCTAACGTGTGTGACAATTAAAAAAAAAATTGAATATCTTAAGAATGAATGATGATTTGTGCTTGCCGTTTCACTGACATGTTTAGCAAGGTATACCAGGTCAACCAAGTAAGAAAATTCCATTTTTTCGGAAGTTAAAAAAATAAGAATTTTGAACTCTGAAAATTGCTACTTAGTAGAGAATGACTCATATGCACTGAGGATTCAAGGGTTTTTTCCTTCTTAATGCCATGATTTTGGGCACTACATCGTCAGCATATGCCATTATTTGTGTCATCTTACTGTAGATAGTTCCTCCTGGGTCTATCTCTGTTTGCTTTACAATATTATGTAGAAAAATATTAAATAATATAGAGGGAGCTAATGGGTTCCCCTGCCTCTGCAGATTCTTTACCTCAAACAGGTCCGAAGGTCCACTCGGAGTTTTCACGAGGCTTTCGTTTTGAGGCATGGGGCATCTGGTTAATCTTATGAGCTTCTCTAGTACCACTAGTCTCATGGCTCGATATAGGGCATCTCTGTCAACAGTGTCGTATGCAGCTTTGAAATCTAGGAACAGCATCCATACTGATTTTCCGAATTCTCTCATATTTTGGATACCTGCCTAAGAGGAAAGATATGGTCATCGTTCATCGGTTACGTCTAAAACCTGCCTGGTAATCTCAGATTTCATTTCCTAGGTAAGGCACAATCCTTCTATAAATAATGATTGAGAAGACAGCGACATTGAACAATGTGATTCCTCTGTGGTTCTTAAATTGCATGTCTGCCTTTCTTTTAAATTTTTGTACAATTTGACCCTTATCTTTTTTATTATGACACGATTTGACTAGGGATCACCTATTCTTACCAGATTTTACAAATTAGAGCATGGAGTAGCGATAACATCTCCCAGCTCCCCTCTTTAGAAAGTTCCACTGGAAGATCATCTGACCCTGGCGACTTGTTTTTTATTCCTGCAAGGATTTCCACGATGTCTTCTTTGTCAAATGGTATGTCATCTTCATCTTCAATATTTTCTCTCCCCGGACAACCTTGTTCCATTTCCTAAGTCTGTTCATGATTTAGGAGCCTGGAAGTGTTTTTTCCATTGTTCACGGACTTCTTCTTCAGTGAACAGTATTTCTCCCTTTTAACAACTGTATTTTTGTTCCTATATCCCCACCTATGGTCAGAATTTATATCCAATCCCCTGTATGACCGAACATCATTCACCCTATTGAAATGCCAATTAGATATCAAAATGTGATTAATCTGGTTGTTAGAATTTCCATCCACAGAACACAAGGTATACTTATGAAATGAAATGAAAAATTATCCTGGGACTGATGTCCCTTTAGAATAATTTATAGATACATAATAAAGAAATCAAGCCAGTGTGGCCGAAAATGAATAATATTAAATATTTACAAATAGAGAATCAAATTTCTAATTAATGGTGTGGATATACGATGTAAATAAAATTAAAATAAAAACAGAAACAGAGATAATACATTCCTAGATAACAAAATAATCTAGAAGTACAATAGGCGAGAGAAAAATACGTGGAAGAAAGAAGACCAATACTTGGAGACAACAAAATAAAATAAATCAAACGGAATAAATAAATAAAATATTATCTAGTAAAGACAATAATAATCTGAATTAGTGCTAAAGCTCCATTGTGTTCCTTCAGTGATCAGTTAAATTTATTGGTTATGAGACAGGGGGTTTATGGATGCCCACACTCGTACGCTCGCTTGTTTTTCCAACATCTGTCTCGATCCTCTTTTGTCCCCTCGTTCTCGTCGGACTAAACTTATTCTATGTTTAAACTTATAATGAAAATACATGTAATTGGTTTTAATTTATTAGTAAATTGCATTAATTTTTATATGAACTAATATAGTTATAAAAATAAAATAAAATACACATTAAAAATAAAACTAAACAAATTTTTTTTTTGTACTCTTAACTGTAGCCTAGGAACTGTAGCAAAACAAACCATAACACCCAATAAGTAAATTTCATTTCCAAAATTAAAATTAAAAATTTCCGTCACTCCGTTACCCCTAGCCTATCTCCCTCGTTAAAAAGAATGTCCCTGTATTCACTTTTCAGAACAAGCCTCTAATCCTCCGCTCTATTAATTGCACCAATTCTCTCCAACATCCTTAGCACGTTCCCGGCATCTATATTTCATATTACCAATCTGAACAGTCCAAAACCCCCCATTGTTCCCGATTTGCACTCCTACTTTCTCGAGTAAGTCACAACCAATAATTCACTCATCCTGAAGTGATTATGGTGGATGATCATGGGCTTTCCTTTGGGATAATGGAAGACCCTAAAGATCACATCGTTGATCATCTTCTTTATCACATAGGGTCCCTCCCAGTTCTTTTGTGACTTTGGGTAGAATCCCCGATATGTTTGTGGGTTGATGAGCCAAATAAGTTCTCCTTCTTTGTATCCATCCTGATTGGCTATACTCCTTTTGGTCTCCTCATCCCCTGGTGAGGTATCTCTTATCGACATCAACAGGGCAATGTCAATTCTTCATATTACAACATCAATTTCCTTCTAGAGGCATGGTGATGGATCAACGCCTTCAATAATCTATTCCGCTTCTTGGATGTCCGGTCGTTCTTTGCAGTCGCCTGCCAAACCACCGAGGTAATTGGCTCTGAAGTCCCAACCCTAATGCCTTTCCTAACTGTAGTTGGCTGGTCAATTTGTCATCCATTTCAGCAGACATTTTGATCAATTTGTCACTTAATTTCGCCAGATAAATTTATTTGTCCACCAGGTCTCACACTTACTTGAAAACACTTGTTTTCAAATTTTTTATGAAATGATTTCCTTTGATCAAGAAAGATTGCTTTCTAAACAACCAAAAAGTGTTAGATTTACAGTTTAGTAGCTATGTAAGTGCATTATTTTAAAAGAAAAATTTAAATAACTAAAATATTTGAGGGGGTTCATGACACTCGTCTGGATCATGGCTAAAACCTTTGTCCCGAATTGCTTACTAATGGGGCTTCCCCCGACCGCTCCTCCCCTAGGCTAGACAGCAATTACGTATCTAGAAAGCATACAAATTGGATGAGAACGGAATGTTAGGCAGTCTAAATATTGCTAATTAAATCAAAAGAGTAAAAAGGAGTAATTGAATCTTAATATATAAAAAAAAAAAAAAAAAATTAAAATCGAATGGAATCACGCCTCTAAGGGTAGAAGCTAACAATCGGTGATGGAAATTGGATGAGGCCAAAAATAGGGGGGTAGATGCAGGAATATTATTAACCGCTCTGACTGTAACCGCTCTGACCCACCCCCTTAACCCTATTTTCGGGCTTCAGATATCATACCTAAAAAGCATACAAATTGAACGAGAGCGGAGTGTTAGGCAGTATAAAAATTGCTAATTAAATCGAAAGAGTAGAAAGGACTAATTAAATCGAAATATTAAAAAAAAAAAAAAAAAAAAAAAATCGAGCGTAGCCACGACTCCAAGGGTAGAAGAGCTAACTATCAGTGATGAAAACTGGATGAGGCCAAAAATGGGGGGTAGGTGCGGGGCCCACCTCCGGTCCCCCGACCGCTCCTCCCCTAGGCTAGACAGCAATAACGTACCTAGAAAGCATACAAATTGGACGAGAACGGAATGTTAGGCAGTCTAAATATTGCTAATTAAATCTAAAGAGTAAAAAGGACTAACTGAAACTTGATATTAAAAAAAATAAAATAAAAATCGAGCGGAATCACGGCTCTAAGGGTTGAAGCTAACAATCGGTGATGGAAATTGGATGAGGCCAAAAATAGGGGTAGGTGCGGGCATATTAATAAAATCGTTGTAATCGCTCTGACCCACCCCCTTAACCCTATTTTCGGGCTTCAGGTATCATACCTAGAAAGCATGCAAATTGGACGGGAACGGAGTGTTAGGCAGTCTAAAAATTGCTAATTAGATCGAAAGAGTAAAAAGGACTAATTGAAACTTAATATTAAAAAAAAAAAAAAATTAAAATCGAGTGGAATCACGGCTCTAAGGGTAGAAGCTAACAATCGGTGATGAAAATTGGATGAGGCCAAAAATAGGGGGGTAGGTGCAAGCTTACTCTTTGCAAACTGAAACAGAAAAAAGCGACGTCTCTTGTGGAATTCATGTTCAAACCGCCACTTTTTAATATAAATGAAAACCGAAGAAAGAATGAAACATTCTCTCTTTTGTCTTTATCCATTTACAGCTTACATTTATTGAGTTCTATGCTTAAAAACTACAGGGTTAATTTTTAAGTGTTATGTTATATTTTTCATTGCTTTCACCCTTTAACAGCTAAGCTCGCGCAACGAAAGTTGCACTGAGAAGCTAAGCAGGTCTGCCGGCTTTTCCACTCCCCAAGCTAAGGCGTGCAGGCCACTCTCCGCCGCTGACTGCCTCAACTTCTTCAACTCCTCAAAACCTTCTGTGACTATTTCTTAATGTTTTATTTGTTTTTTATGATTCTATAATACCTTTATCATTATTTCAATAAATTTCAATTCTAGATTATCGATTGCAATAACAGATTATGTGAGTGCGAAATAAAACCTTATTCTGTACCTTATCCCTCCCTCGGCTACCGTCAGAGGTCTTGAAGAACATATTTACTATTATTCATTTCAAGTTCTAGATGCTCTCTTCGATAGTCCTCTGTGTTTTTTGGTGATATTTACTATGTTCTTCAAGACCTCTGAGGGTAGCCGGGGGAGGGATAAGGTACAGAATAAAGAATTTAGCAGGTAAAAATGGGGTGAGACGGGCTTCCCCGAACGGAAGACCCAGATGATAGGCAGCTATTCAAGACAAATATTTTTGCAATATCGGCTGCTAGATGTACTTATTAAGTCTCCGTGGATCCGCTAGGATATGCCTCAGTCATGACAAGTTATCTCGTATGAATCTGAGGACGTTAAATAAGTAAAAAACCGATTGTGAGATATATCGTATTTAGCTACTGAGGACCGGCGCACACTGGATCGAGTCCACACTTTTGCCATGACATTGAGTGAAAAAAAAAAGTTGATACATTGGTTTTCTGTGAGTGTAGTTTATTAATTTGGAATATAAGCTAGTAAAATTCCCCATTCCAAAGCTATAAAGTTTATTATTGGCTGCATAATACGAAGAAAAAAAAAAGCATAATTATTTTTACTATTTTTTTTTTTTTTAATGTGCTACAATCTTATTAGCAACATTTACACTTAGAAATTATTATGATAATGTTAAACAAAATGTTTAAAATTTTTAAATAACACTTTTTTGTTAATAGAGGGTCAGTTATGAGACTCACTGAAAATTACTGATAAAAATTTTGATTATATTTTTCGTAAACGTCTCGCAAGATCACACATTGAAATTTACAAAATATTAAAGTTAAAAGTATTAAGTTTGTCGTAGCTATGAAATTCTTTGCATTTTCTAGCAGGTTTAAATACAAATATTGAAAACTCATCTCAAAATCCGTAAGTTGGATTAACCCTTGATTCATCTTTTTTTATATTTAAGATTAGTGTGCCTATATTGTTTTTGTTAACCCTAATGGAATGTTTAAAGTACGATTAAACATTGCTTATGAATTGTAATACACCAGAAACATGGTTTTAGAAAAACATAGGCAGCAGTAACGACGGTTCAAACAAATATATACTATTTGGTATAATATAGTAAAACGCCCGAAAAAACTACATATACCCTATTGTTAGCAAAAGTTTGAACTTTTATAAACAGTTTTCAGATCTTGCTCCAATCTGCCATTACTCATTTAAATGAGATTTTACCACTCGCTAACATTGAACTCAAGAGTGAAATTGGTTATTTATATCTTCTTAGCGGATTTGGGTTATCATCAACTCATAATCCTTAAATTAATATACTTTGATTATTATTTAGGTAGTAGTTGCTTGGTTAAAGTAGGCAGTTTGGAATTGACTGTAGTTATAATTTTGTTTACCTTTTGTTTGTTTTATTAAGTCCTATCAAACAAAATCAAATGTAGTTATTATACGACTTTTGTGCTGCTAACATGATAGATATGAAAACAAACAATTACCTTTATATAAAGAAATAAGATAGATTTTACTGATACAACCTGGCTTTGGAATAATAATCAAGAAACAAATCGCAAATATTTGTGGGCTTATAGAGAGCAGCATTCCAGCAAAACGTCAAGAATCGATTACAACAGAGATGTATTTAAAAATTTGCTACAAACTCTTACCCCATTTCAACCTCAAAATTGTTGAGTGTTGTGTTGTGTGTTGTTAAAAGTAAAATGTCCCAGGAAGCGAGAAGCTTGCTCATAAGGTAGAATGTGAAGCTAATGAATAATTTCATGATTTTAAAAAAGGTATATTACATTAATTTGTTATTATTTAATTACATTTTAAGTTATATTAGTTGTCTATTTATTATTTTTCTGCATACTACTGTGACCGAAATTGTTAGAACTGATAAATTTTTATATATAAATCATACGTAAATTATAATTATAATCATAGTTTACATATGTCATGATTATGAATGAAATGGCAATAATTAAGATTCTGCATTCACAAAAACATAAACTGACAAAACTTGAGACGTCCAGTGAAATTTCTTTGAGAGATATAGCCAATGTCCGATGGGAGTGTGGACTCGTCCCACTGTGCGGCGGCCCGCCACGTGTTATCTCGTCCACCGCTTGTGGGGACCTACTTTTTTCTTATATAGCGAGATATATCATCCAGAGCCATGAAAGGGTTAAAAAAAAATAAAAATTAAAAATAAAGATCTTTTTAAAACATTGAAGACGCATCACTACTTAAAACACGTTTAAAACTCTATTTGTATACAATGAGCAGATAGTAAGGGCTTAGTATGTATGCAATGTTTTTTAAATGCTTGTTGGAACATACCATTGATTCATTAGGAGTAGCCATATATCTTATATGGCATAAATAGGCATAAAATACTTAGGCAAAATAGGATTTGTGCTGTCAAGCCTTGGAGCAAAAAAAAAAAAAGCCTTCTGAAATTTGCCGAAGTCTTATATTTAATATTTTAATTACTAGTTTAGTTAGATTTCACATTAGTTTTAAGACTTGGACCCCTAGATCTGGTGCACAACACATCCGAAGTGGTCGAGGTGCATTGGTTCACAAATAAAAAAAATTTTGGTTCCAATAATGCAGCAAAATTTAATAATACCAGGGTCCATGATTACAGCTTTAAAACTAGATGTTCATGGGTTCCTCATTCAATACCTAGTATCAGTCCAAGTAAAGCAATACCTAGTAAAGGTATACAGGGCATAATACAGTCTAAAAGCGATTGCCAGACCAAGCTGCAATTACAAACAATTATTTCTTATGACTTTAATTTTTTTCTTCCTCATATTCCATAATTTTTGGCTATACGGGGTTTTTTCATGGTCAATGGTGGTTTAATGCCCAGTTGTTAAAAAAAAAAAACCTAATGTCAGGACTTGAACTCACAAACTGCAGATTATCATTGACTGTCAGGATCAACGCATATTCCAATAGAAGCTTGCATGGCCACTACACAAATTAATTTCTATGACTTTCAATAAATAATAATCAATTATTAACGAGGGAGTATAACAGGCACTACAAGAAATCTAAGAATGGAAGGAAATGACTGATTCCCTCCCAATCAACAAATAACAGGCAATAAAAATTAAATTGAATTTAGTTTTTAAATTGTAGTAATTATACATGTGCATAATATGCAATGCCATACAGCTGTCTTAACCAGTATAATCTAAAGAGTGATATTATTTATTTATTTAAAGGTAAATAAATAAACAGCATTAATAGGATGTCCTATTCTAAAAATAAAGCATTAAAAAAACAAGTACCAATGATAAGAATAGTGGGCAGAAAACCAGTTAAACTGCTTGCTTCCAATTCAGATTTATATACCACAGGAACATAATTAGGTGGCTCAATATTCATCTCCATTTGAGCATTTTCTAAATTTCTTTCAAATGAATCTACACTTCCAATATTAAACCATAACACACTCTGAAATAAAAATTCTCAATAACTTCCAAAATATAATATAAACACGTAATATTTTTGTACAAAAATACTTATTTATACTAACTGCACCATCAACAGAATTTCCGGGTAAAAGGCGGACACGGACCCACTTCTTGTTTACAACTTCTAGCTTTTCAACTATTCCTTTTGACAAATAACTAAAAAAATAATAAATAAATTGTATTAAGTTATCAAATTGTCAAACGTATATTCAAAAAATAATAACAGGACGCAATAATGACTTACTTATTAACAAATTCTTTCCATGCTATTTCTTTAAAGCCCATCTCATAGTATGCAATCGCTGCTATAAGCCCAACAACACCAACTAAGCCAAACAGGAACCACTTTTCTTTCTCACTATCTCCCAAAGGCTTTGAGCCAGTACCTCTAACAATAAAATCAATGTTTTATAATTTATTTTGAATTTTATAAATTTTTTTAATAAATATTAGTGAACAAATTATTCCTCTGTAGTATGTTATTCTAAACTAAATAAGGAAAAACTGACAATATCATTGCTAATTAGTTAAAAATAAGAAGCCATAAAAAGAAGAATTCATTCATTAATATCTATTGAAAGAAAAAGCAAACAATACATACAATTAAATGGAACAATATCAGAGATATGGTCATAGAGAAGCCTTCATTAAAGTGTGGCACATGAATGTAAAAATTTCCTTAAATTTGAATTACATTAATATACAGAGAAAATAGTTCATGATGAAAGTGAGGGGTTTTATAATCATATTTCTTAAGGGGCTTAAATGGCGAAGGAAAATTTTCTTCTTATAAAGTACCTTTGGTTTTGTTTATATGGATAACTTAACTGTCTCTCATTTTGCCAACTAATAAGAAATGGCTAAATATGAAATATGAAAGAATTTGATAAACATATACAGTAGAAAGAAAAGAAAATTGTTTCCACAAGATGATAATTTCAATTTATGCCAATAAGTGCAGTAATATATATGTATAATATATTGTTGGAAAGCTGAGAATCTCAGAAACTATATTATTTAGCTTATAAAGTCGAAAATGTACATATTCCAAAACTTTCGTCATAAGTACATTTTATACTTAAACAAATATTAGGTTTATTTCATTTAGCATTTAAAACATGTTGAAAACTCTTTAGCATTCGCTGTACTTTATTAACAGACCATTGCTAACAAGTAAAGCATAATATGACTGCGAAAGAATAGTCTGTGTAAGTGGTTGTTAGGACAAACCTATTTAATGGAAATGATTTGTTTCTATGGTAACGAAATCTGGTAAGTTTTTATAACGACTTAATACAGAAATAAAATTAGACGCCATGAAGTATTATGTTTTACATTGTCACATTGTCAAAGATAAACATAAAACCTAATTTGTTAGTTCTTTAGTGAGTGAATGAATGCATAGAAAAGCATGTAATGCTAAAAATATTTAAAGCTGTTGTTTTTTTTTAACATATGGTGCAATATTATCCTAAATTATTATATATAATTACTTATATGTTAGTTTAAACATTTAGTTCCATAATTTTTGAGTCAGTGGTTCATAAAGTGTTTTGATAGAATCATTGACAAACACCTATGTCAGTTTCTGGAAAGAGAGTAAAATTCGAAAAGTAAGTTCCAATTTTCCACAACCCGTAAATCCTCCTTCTATCGATTATTAAATAAACCGTTTATCGATATTTTTACCAAAACCATAAAAAAAAAAAAAAAAGACCCAAAAAAAAAGAAAGAAATAATGGTGAATCAAAAATTGCAGTAGACTTCCAAGTTTTGCAATAATTATAATTCTCTATACCTGTTACAGAATAAAAAACAAAATAAGTAAATAAATGTGGATAAAGTTATTTTGTAAATTTTCTCTATACAATTATCAAAAAACGCTGGGGTTTCTGCAAGTAGGCTGGTAAGTAAAAGTTGTATGTTGCGCACATTGCACCATACACAGATTTTTTTTTTTCATCTCATTCCTTTTTGTTAATTAGTGGATTGTTCAACGCTTCTAATACCATTCTAACTTGTTTGATTTTTTCTTTTCATTTTGAATTCTCTTTGGTATATAACAGATAACGTGTTTCGAAGTGTTCAAGTATTTCAAAACATTGATATTTTTCTTCTGATGCATATCAATAATAAACATATATCGATGTTTAAGTAGTATGTAGTGTTGAGAAGCCGGGGAGCAAGAAAACAAAAGTGGATTTTATGGGTCCACTTCCTTCAGCAGAACACTTGTTGGTTATCACAGATTATTACAGCCGATACATGGAAGTAGCTATAATGAAATTACAGCTTCTAAGACCATCAAGCAGGTAGAAAAACTGTTCAGCAGATATGGACTACCTGATTCCATTACTACTGACAGAGGAATTTATATACGAAGAAGTGAACTGAGTAACACTGAGATGTACACAGCTTTAACCCTATTATTACTGACATAAGAAAGCAGTTCACTTATAAGGAGTTTTCGAAGTTTTTTCATTCCAACAATATAAAAGTGTACCCATTTTTCACTATACTGGCCACAAGCTAATGGTGCTGTTGAGAGACAAAACAAAACTAAACTAAAAATGCTGAAATTAGGAAAGTTGAGCTGAAGGGACTGGAAGGAGCAACTTCAACATTACCTGTTCCAATTTATAACTCCACACGATGTTACAGCAATACCACCAGGAGAGCTGTTTTTTGGGCGGAAAATCAGGTACAAAATTCTTACTCTATCTAGAGGATAGGTCAACAAGGGCAAAGTCAAAGATAGGGACATGCTCCATAAGTAAAAATGAAAGGAATATGCTGATGGAAAAATGTGGGGCTGCCAAGAATAATTCAGAGCAAATGACTTAGTTCTTAAAAAGATTGGCATTAAAACCAACAAGTTATCATCCACACTTCACCCCATTCCTATTTTTTTACAGATGAGTCTGCAGAAGGTGTCAGCCTGACAAGAGACTCAAGTTTTTTCAAGTGTTACATTTTTCCTATTGATGCAGTTGAATCAGAAAATGAGAAGGTGGATTCAGATAAATCTGCCAATCCTACTTCCCAGCTTCATACTGTAAAGGACTCTTTAATAATTCAGGAAATTCAAATAAGACAATTGCAGTAGGCCGACCAATCAGAAATAGGAAGGCCTTCATCTTGGTTGCAAGACTATGAGTGGGCAAACATGGGCAATTTAAACTTGGGCATACTAGTGGTATTGGACGCAAACAAACACATCTGACCCATTCAAAGGAATTGAGACTCCGAGGGATTTGGAGGTGGTGGAACCCCCCTCAACAACACATCGCATTTGGCCTTACACCTCGAATAGAAGGATTGGATCTCACCTAAACCTGTATACACCATATCCTCGGTTAAGTCCTCTGGATATTCTGGGGCCTCCAGATAAGGTGTTAGGAACTTCAATGCAGCATCATAGTCATAGTCCAGAGTGTGTGAGTTCCAAAATAGCAATCCTTCCCTCTGATGTATGAGAATCATAACCTGTGACAGGCCTTTAAAGGTTGCCTGCAATGACCTCTTTGCATTTAAGGCTGAGGATTCGCCTAGTCTCTCTTCCACCTTACCCAAGGATCAGTTTAACCAAGGAAGTGAGTCAACTACAAAGTGGGTATTCCATCTTGCAAATCCACCTTCTTTGTTATGCCTGTCTGCCCAGCCTGTTGATTCTGACGGTGAGAGGGGTTCAACTGTTTTAATGGCCACTTGCTTAGTAAGACAACAAGTTAGTCCCACACAAAATTTTGTTGTAAGGGCGCTCTTAGACACCGCCTCCCATGTGTCATTCATAACTGAGCATTGCGCTCAGGTTCTTAAGTGCCTAAGCGGAAAATCATAAGAGGCATTGGCCAAGTAGCAACCACTTCTGTTGATGCTACCAGTCCAGCTGTTGCCACCCTAACTGGGGATGTGGTAGTTTCAAACCACTTGTTCAGTATCTTGCCAAAGATTACGAGTGATTCACCTCGGGTTCCCTTGGCTCCGGAAATTAAAAATAAGGCTAAGAGCTTGCTTCTGGCCTACCCTACATTCGATGCTCCCGCTCCCAACGATTGCTTGCTTGGAGCCGATCTCACCGCATGTGTGCTCACTGGAGCTATCCAGCCATTAGGGGATGGCTAACCAGTTGCTGTCTCCACTTCATTTGGTTTTGTATTAATGGGAAATACTCCCACAGCTACTAATTACAGTCGTCAAGTTGAGACTGATGTAAATTTCTGCAGCTCTCTAGTTGCTATGGATGCAGATATTCAAAGTTCTGCTGTTCAAAGGTTTTGCGCCCTTGAGGAGCCTCCCCAACAATGTACCAAACTATCCCCTGATGAAATATACTGCAAAGAGTTCTTTAACGTAGCTGCAGAATATCCAGATTGCAGCACGTCACAAATAACTTGATTAGGTGAAGAACCCCTAAATATCCTACACTCCATCGAGACAAGAAAACTGAGCTGGTTTGGCCATGTCATGAGAATGGCAGATGACCGATGGCCCAAAAGGATGCTGAAGCATGTACCATTGGGAAGAAGGAAGAGAGGTCGACCGGAGAAGAGGTGGATAGAAGGGATAAACGAGGCGATAGCAGCCAGAGGACTACGTGAGGAAGACTCGTTCGACAGAAAGAAATGGCAGCAAGGTTTATTAGGCAATGACATATGACCTTGGTTGTAATAAAGTCGTTTATATATGTATATAGAGTTCTTTAAGGCTACTACCGTAAGGTTAAGCTCTGGTTAACCTCAAGGTTTCAGGTGAGACTGCCGCTTATTGATCCTTCAAAGCCATTAGGTGATTCATATCGCAATGCCATAACCAGGTTTAGCTCAAGTTTGAACGGGATACTCAGTTCAAGAGGCTTTATGTCCAATTTATTCGGGACTTTGAGAGCAAGGGACATATGATTCGTTACCATTGCCCTCCCAAATACATAATACCCCATCATGGTATTTTTAGGAGCCATGGGGATAAATCAAAACTCAAGAGTGGTGTTTGACGCTATTGCAAAAACATCCACAGGATATTCTTTTGAACGATATTCTTCATATCGGCACTCCTCTAAATATATTATTACCAGATGTAATAAATCTGTTCAGATCATTTTCATATGCCTTTGTGTGTGATATCGAAAAAATGTTTCGACAAATTTTAATTCATCCTTATGATTATCCATATCAGTGCATATTATGGCGAGAGGACTTGAGTCAGCCTGTTAAAATTTATGCACTTACAACGGTTACTTATCAGTACCGGGTCTGCCCCTTGGGACGCCCTGCGTACCCTACGGGAACTGGCATCTTTAGAGAAGGAGCAATATCCTCTTGCAAGTCAGTTAATATTAAAAAATTCCTTTGTGGATGACTTCCATGGTGGAGCATCCAATCTAAGTGAAGCTGTTCAGCTTCGTGATCAACTAATTGAATTATTGAACTCTGCTGGTTTTTCATTAAAGAAGTGGCAAATGGGTGGCAAATTATTAGGAATTGATTTCCTATCTTCCTGAGGAAGATGTCATTTTGCAGGGTTCTATAAACATGCTAGGTCTTAATTGGGACCCTACTATGGATGTTTTATCGTATCTGATTTCGGAAATACTAATTGATACTTCTCCTGGCGTGTTCACTTACACTTAATACTTCGGCGATACTTCCTGTTCTCTCTAGTACAGCTAAATTGTTTGACCCATGTGGGTTCATATCCCCGGTAATCTTTAGAGCCAAAAGGTTCCTCCAAGATTTGTGGAAGTTACAAGTAAATTGGGATTCTCCCCTAAATGATGATATGAAGTCATATTGGGTATCTTTGTACTCCTCGTTCAAGGACTTAGAAAGGAACACTATAACTCAACCATTATGTGTCGATTTTACAAACCTACAATTACATGGGTTCTGTGACGCTTCTGAGTTGGGATACGCTGTGGTCGGGCAGCAGAGACATAAATTTTAGAATAATTACAAGTAAAACCAAGGTATCTCCGATAAAACCGGTGACTATCCCTCGTCTTGAGTTGATGGGTGCTCACTTGCTAGCTAAATTAACTCACCACTATGTAACTGCATTAACTTATTGCAACTGATGTGACAGCTCAATCGATATTTTTATGGACCGATAATACTATAGTCTTGGATTGGATTACAGCTCCTCCTCATTTGCATAAAACATTTTGCGCTAATAGAGTGTCGGAAATAGTAGAGAAGACCTCTATAGATCAGTGGAATCATGTCTCCGGGAAACTTAGGGGAGTTCTTGCTATTGAATTGGTTTCAGAGGAGCTTTGGTGGGAAGGAACCGAGTTTTTGAAAAGGGATATTAGTTTTTGGCCCCACATTCAGTATCATCGCCAACATTCAGATGATGAGTTGGAACTCAAGCTGGGGCTTTCGCTAGTCTCCGTCGAGGAGGTGGGAGGCATCTTTGAATGGCACTCTTCGAGGTCCAAGGTAGTCATGATTATGACCTCCATCCTTAAAATTCAATATCGAGCTAAATTAAAATATATTCAGTCTGAATCCTCTTGGAATGAGGACATTCAAAAGGTCAATAAGGGTGCTTTGCCCTCTGGAAGAGTGCAATGTTTATGTCCCTATGTGGACAATCTTGGTTTGTTACGTGGCAGGGGAAGGTTGCAAAATGCCATGGGTATACATGAATCAAATTTGATTATTTTGCCTAAACGCCATCATTTAATAAATTTAATAATTTCACATTATCATGTGTGGTTGGAGCACACTGGACCTGCTCAAGTTCAGTACCAGCTTACCTTAAGGTATTGGATTCTTTCGGCGAGACAAGTTGTTCACCAAGTTATCAACCGATGTGTTACTTGCTTCAGAGTGAAACCAAGGGGAACCACTCCATTGATGGGAGATCTTCCTTCATGTAGGGTCAATCCTGCTCCCACATTCATCCATACTGGTATGGATTTCTGTGGTTTGTTCATCGTAAGGTCTTCCAACCTTCGTAAGGCTCATACTTTAAAGGTATACATTTGCTTGTTTATTGCTTGTATATTGCTAGTGTGTTAAAGCAATTCATATTGAAGTCGCATTGGACTTAACTGCCAGGGGGTTTATTGATTGCCTCAAGAGATTTATTGCCCGAAGGAGCATACCCAAACTTATGTATTCCGACTGTTGCTTGAATTTTGTTGGTACTAGGACTGCATTAAAAAGGGAACTTGATAGCTTCCTCCATAATTCCAAGGAATCGGAGTTGGTAAAGGGTTTTGCCCTTCAAAATGACATACAATTTGAATTTTCTTGACCTACTGCCGCTCACATCAACGGCCTATGGGAGAGGGCAGTGAAATCTACCAAGTATCATTTAAGGAGAGTTATGGGAGATCAGGTCCTTACTTTATATCAGTTTACCTCTCTCACTGTGAGAATCGAGGGAATTTTAAATTCCAGGCCCTTGACTCGGTTGCAAAGCTCTCCGAGTGATTTTGAAGCCCTTACTCCGGGGCATTTTTTGATTGGACGACCAATCGCAGCTCCACCTGTTAATGATATTTCATTGTTGAAGGATGGGACCCTCAGACACTATCAATTGGTAGAGGCTTTCCAGCAATGGTTCTGAAAGAGATGGTGGTTAGAATATTTGTCCAAATGGACCTGCCAGTCTTCTAATTTGGTGGAAGGGGATTTGGTAGTGGTGGATGAGCCCAATGCTCCTCCTTATTGTTGGCCTTTGAGTCGCATTACCAAGGTGTTGCTGGGTGCCGACGGAGTGGTCAGAAGAGCTGTCATCAGGACCACAACAGGAGTATATGAGCGACCAGCAATCAAGCTGTTCAGACTGCCGTTGCAGTCTACACAATAAACTGAAATTGTGTGTAATTAATATTGGTGTATATTTTACCCTTTTCTTGTGCAAATATGTTCCTTATGTTTTATTAAGTTTTTGTTTATTGTTTTATCCTTATCAAAGGCAGTATATAATATCATTTAAAGCATATCTTTTAATTTGTTTTTCTTATGTAACTTGCATTTACTGTGTGTTGTAATGTGCATAGTGTGAGGTAGTTATTCAGTTATTACATATATATATAGATATGTATATACGGCAGAGTGATCAGTGGCCTTGGCTGGGGTGGGGGATGATGTGGCTCCGGATGCGCTCACTCTATCGTTCTGACCATCATGCCATCATTAACAGCTCTTGCCAGTGCAGTTTACATGTCTCTTAGAACTCCTTTCAATGGTAAAGGTTGTTTTCAAACGCTGGTTTCGAACCCTTTTGCAGTCAACACGTCTCTTATCTTTCCTTTCATTGGTAAAGGATATCTTCGTACGCTGGTTTCGAAGTTAAGACTGTTTTAAAATACAGGTAACTCTGGTCCACCTAAATCCTTATATTTCCTATCCCTGGTTCTCCTTTCAGACCAGAATCTTGTACAGGACACAGTGAAGAGTGAAGATAAACTCTGTAAGTTTACCACGAACGAATAATTGTATTCATAATTGCATTTTTATTTATGTTATTTGTAATGCCATATTTTCATATGTTTTGGTACTTTTCAATT
This sequence comes from Aelia acuminata, assembly GCA_911387785.2. Taxonomy (NCBI): domain Eukaryota; kingdom Metazoa; phylum Arthropoda; class Insecta; order Hemiptera; family Pentatomidae; genus Aelia; species Aelia acuminata. Next base: position 96,598,740 of record OU426979.1, read on the forward strand.
ACAGTCCACATTTTTCTCATTTTCTGAGGGTTACCGGAATTATTCGTATAAGTATTGCCTTGATAATTTTATTATTATAACTTTGTTGTCCTTTATTTTATTTTTATTCAATGTAAAATGTTTTTATTTACATACAATTACATTACATGTTATTGCCAGAGGTAATTAAAATTTTCGTTGTTTCTGGTAGTTCACACTATGACTTTTTTATATTCTGAGTTATTTTTTTGGTTTTTATAAATTTAATTTATTTTTATTTTTTTTGGACAAGATAATGTATGTAGCATAGAGAATGCATTAATTAGGTAACTAGAAGTGTGCAATTGTAACCTAAATGAGAGATGATTATTTTGATTAGATATAAGTGTATTTTATTCAGAATATAAACGAATAAGTTTTGTGATTGACATTCCAGAATAAGGGTCTGGCCACACATGTCCCCACCGGATCCGCACCGTAGCATTAATATAGGTTAAGTTCAGAATATTTTTAATTTGACTTACATATTACCTTTAGTTGTGCCTAAAGTGGCCTTTGTCTGACATATGTGGCCTGAACTTTAATATGTAAGTTAAATTAAAAATATTCTGAACATAACCTATATTAATGCTACGCTGCGGATCCGGTGCGGACATGTGTGGCCAGACCTTAAAGCTGAGGGAGTAAAATAATCAAAAAAACTGAAGAGGGTATACTAGGAATGCTTATGGTGAATGGGGAATCAACCAATAATGGGATGGAAACCCTTGAAACCATGGCAATGACACAGTTTCTTAATTGCAAAACAATATTTTCATATCATATTTTCCAATCATCCCCCATACATTAACGAAGAAGTTATGTGCAAGGCACATAGTGACCAACAGTGCTTTGGAATAGGCTGTTAGATACATGAAGCCATTCAAATCCGCTGATGTAGATGACGTATTTCCAGCCCCGATACTAAATTGGCTGAATTTTATGAGACCATACCTTCTAAAACTGCTAAGAGGTAGCCTAGCTTAAGGATACATCCTTAATGAATGGAAAGTATCCAAAATTAGATACATACCCAAACCAAGTAAAGCATCATTTAAAGATCCAAGATTCTTCAGACCCATATGCCTATCATCATTCCTAATGAAGACGCTGGAAAAGATTAATAGGCATTTGAGAGAGCAAATATCGGTAAAAAAACAGATTCATAGCTAACAATATGCCTTCTAAGCTCTAAGCAGGTAAGAAGCAGAAGTAGCATTGCACAATTTGATTTCAAGAATAGAAAAATCTGGTGTGATGCGCGTAACACACAACTTTTACTTACCTGCCGACTTGGAGTAGAAACAGTTTTTTGATAATTGTGAAAATGCAACTAAGAAAATTAATTGAAAATAGCTTTAACCATATTTACTTACTAATTATTGTTTGTTATCCTCCAAAAGGTATAAAATATTACAATTATTGGAAAACTTGAAAGTCTTCGGTAATTGCCGATAAATTATTATTTATTTATTTTTGTAAGGTAAAAATCCTAATTCATCAATATTGGAGTATTTTTTTTACTGTTTTTTTTTGTAAATAAGTATATCGTGAATTAGAATCAATAGAAGGGCCAATTGAACATGTCAACTTTTGCACCAACAAATTACGATTTGCTGACAGCGTTGATTTTCTGTTTCCATTTGAAAAAACTGCCGCAGAATCAAGTTGGATGCTTATTAAAGCTTATAGGGAGTATGCCCTAGGCAAATCTCAATGTTTTAATTGGTTTAAAAAATTTATAGATGGCGATTTCGAAGTCAGAAAAAAAGGTCGTGGAAAAAGACAGAAAAAGTTTGAAGACGCTGATTTGGAAGCTTTGTTGGACGAGGATGACTCTCAAATGCAGCAACAACTTGCAGATCAATTACATGTGACACGCGAAACCATCTTCATTCTTTTGAAAGCCATAGGAGAGATCCAGAAGGTCGGAAAATGGGTACTTCACCAACTTAATGACAGGCAGCAGGAAGCTCACAAAACCTCATGCCAAATGCTGCTCGCCAGGTACAGAAAAAAGTAATTTCTCTATTGAATCGTGACTGGTGCTGTTAATTGGATTTACTTCAAGAACCCTAAGCATAAAAAATCCTGGTTAACTCAGGTGAACCACAGGCATCGACTGCAAGGCCAAATTACATCAGAAAGAAAACAATGCTCTGTGTTAGGTGATATCAGATGGGGGTTATCTATTATGAGCTGGGAAACTGTTAATACGGAATGCTACGTACAACAGATAATCAATTTGAATCAAGCTTTGTGCCAAAAATGTTCCAAATATCAAGAAAGGACATGCAAAGTGATCTAGCTCTATGACAATGCCTCATCACATTCGGCTAAACGGACCATGGAAACGATGCAAGTATATGGTAGGGAAATTCTTACGCATGCAGCTTATTTACCAGATTTGGCCCCATCCGATGACTACCTATTAGCATCGATGGGACATGCACTAGCTGAACAGCGCTTTACTTCTTTTGAATATGTACGAAATTGGCTAAGATTGGTTTGACTCAAAAGAGGAAGTATTATATTGGTGGGGAATCCACCAATTGCCTGAGAGATGGGATGCATAGGTAGGGAAGGAGAGTCCTTCGAATAAAATAATATGTATCATTTTTACACAATAAACTTTTATTTTATAATTGAAAAATTCCGGTTTCATATTTATAAACCTGGTATATAAAATGTCAGTTCACTTTATATCTGATATGACAAGATATCTTTCACAATTTAAACCCAACACAAACTAAACCCATAAGTAAGATAACTAACCTATTAACTTTACATCTGATATGACAAGATGTCTTCCACAATTTTAAAATCGATCTGATATGACAAGATGTCTTCCACAATTTTAAAATCGAGAAAAAGGACCCTAAATATGTCCTTTTCAGCGGAGATCGGTGACAAACTAAACCCAGAAGTATGATAAGTAAACTTTGAACATTAAAAATGATATGACAAGATATCTTCCACAATCATTTCAAATCCTTTTCAGTTGAGATCAGTGACAAACTAAACTCAGAAGATAAGTAAACTTTAAACTTATAATATATCTGATATGACAAGATATCTTCCAAAACCTATTTAGGATCATTTTCAGTTGAGATCAGTGACAAACTAAACCCAGAAGCAAGTTAGGTACCTAAACTATTAACTTCAAATCTGATGTAACAAGATATTTTCCACTATTATAAAATTTAGAATTTTATTTAAAAGATATTTGAAATGAACTAAAAAACCAAAAAAAAAATAATTAAAATGAACTAAAATCAGGAGGATCTGAAACTTTTCTCTGCTTAAAATAATAAACAGTCAAATAAAATTTGATATATAAAATAAATAATACAAAATTGTACCTCGTTCCACCAAACATCCCAAAAGACCATTGCTGAGAGCTGGGTTTAGAAGATGCAGACTTTTGAAAAGATTTTGGCTTGGCCTCTTGAGTTGCTGAAGGAGCATCCTTGGAAGGATCTGCAGTTTTCCCTTCAGCATTAGCTTGTTTCTGTTTTTCTTTAAAGTACTTCTCGAACCCCTGAGGAGGTTTCTCACAAAAAACATGCCACTCCTGCCAAATTTTATCTAAACTAGGTATTCCTCGGCTTCTGGCAAGTTCTGACAAGTTTTTGGCAAGCTATTAAAAAAAATATTCATTCTAAAATATGGTGCAAGATTACACCCTAATAGGATCTAATTTCATCAATTCATATAACATAATGATTTAATAATAAAAAACACAGACAATTAAATGATATTAACTGAAAACTAATATTACTATCTGCATCAGGTTTAAATATTAATTAAAACTTACAGAAAAATGGTCAATAGTGCCTTGACAAAGACTAGTGAGAATTAATCTTTCGAGCTTTCTAGCTGTTAGCAACAAATGGTGCGCCATTTTTCTAATTTCAAAATTAAACTAAAATGTGGAAAAACATAACGAGTTTTGGGGATGCCGGGTTTAGTTTTACTAAACCACGGACTAATTCACTTACTGATGCAACTACAAATCAAGAAGCCATTCCTTGAGACAGGTGTTTTAATATCTTACACAATAACTTATGAATCGAAAGGCGGAAAATAGTCTCAGAGATGCCTTCTCAGAGAAAAAAAAAATATAATCAGAGCAGAGATGTTTTAATAAATAATCAAAATGTGTTAATAAGAAATGATTTTAACTATTTGCCCACAAACGTAAGGTTATGAAACAAGATTTTAACCTGCTTTGAAACCAAAATTAAACTAACGATTACTACTAACAAAACATATAACATCTTGTAACCAATATCGTCCTGACCCCTATGTTTAGATATGAAAACTAAATAACAAGTTGAGAATTCGAATTCGAGATTTTTCTTGTAAAAGATTGGTTTCCCAAATCGAGGCAGGTCTTGATGAAGTTTTTCGAATTAAGGGTTTCCTCAAAGTCTATTTTTTAGCCTTGAAATAGCACTATTCACAATTAAATATTCAAGGCAATGTCTTATCTTTAAACGTTCCTTTCAATGTGACAGCACAAGTTTATTGTAAAAAAAATATCGACAAAAGTAGGTTCCTAAAAAATAAGTCCAGCAGTGATGAAAATTAAAAATAAAATTATTTAGTGAAAATTAAATTTAAAATTATTTAGCACATTAAATTCGTGTAAATAAAAAAGTTATATATGAATTTTCCTTTCATTGTTTTACTATGGAAGCATTATATTAGTATCGATTTCTTAGCTGTATATATACATGTACTTTAGTCAAGCAAAACTTAATTAATCAACTTAAAAAGATTAATCTGTAAGTTATAGATATGATTGCTTCTACGGATCACAGACACCAACGCTATTAGTTGTTGAGTATAAGAACTACTTCGTTCTTGCTGGTTTGAGGTTACCATCTAATGCGGTAATGCCCTTAACTCATTTATAAGGAGGTTTTTGTGTGATAGTGCTGAATTGAAAGGGTGTTTGATTGAATATTGAATTAGATTCATCTTAATTTTTCAGAATGGTAAGTATTTTTTCGCCAATTAATTATCTGCCTGTAGTCACATCAATTGGACTACTTAAGTGTAGATGTTTAATTCAATGATGTGATGTTTTGGAATTATTTTTTATGATATTCTAATTGAGTCTGTATTTCTTTTATTTAGGCCAGAAGATATGATTCAAGAACAACAATTTTTTCTCCTGAAGGTGATTTAATATATTATTAATGATATATATATAGGATATGTTTTCTTGACTGTAGATATAAATGTTACAATAGGGTTCTTGAGGTTCAGTCAATAATAAACAGCTATATTATGGCGATTTTTCAAGATTATATTGTTTTCATAATCATGCCCTACAATGAACAAATGGTTTGGAATACAATTATTTGAGTCATAAAGGTAAAATAACTCTAAAGTTAACAGTATTATCTTTATATATATATATATATATATATATATAAAAAAAATTCGTGCCACGATATTTCTCAGAAACTCCCCATCAATCTTTATAAAATTTGGCTCTTTGTGTGTACTTTTGTCCAACTTAAAAGATAGGATCTCGATTCTTGGCCTCAATATTCCTTTTATTGCAAATCAAATGCTTATTATATTACAATTGTGATTAATTGTTAGTTATATAAATTTCCAACAGATGGCGGTGTAAGTTGATTTATTGACACAACACTTAATTTTCTTTCATTATTTAGGGTGGGTAAGTATCCAGTAGCCAAATCTATTTTTTATTTTTTTTCAGGTTAGACTTGGAAAATCTATGTTTTTCCCATGGGCAATTATGTGTCACCTTTTCACATGTGGGGAAAACATCAAATATATTTGTTTCAGCAAAAGTAAAGTTAAGAAAAATCATTGTGCACCTATTAACACTACAATAAATAGAAATTATAAATTCTAACAATAAAAAAAAAAAAAAATTGAAATTATTATTATAATAAGTTAAAAATAATCTTTATCTATCTCATTCATTAAATTTTTATGTTATTGATAAGTAGTACTATAATATCATGCAGCATGGTTTCAGATCCTCCCGCTCAGGGCTCGCTTTTCATAACCTGTTTTAGGTCAAACCTACTTCATTTCTTCATGTGTTAGATTCTGAATTTAACCCTAGACCAGGCGCGCCAAATGTTTTTACACTACAGGGCGCGTAGTTGACTTTGGACACCATTACTTTTATTTACTTAAAATTAAGTAGAGGTGTATGAATAATTTAAAATTATTTATTATGTAGTAATTAGTTATCGTTAGATAATTAATTTATAATTTTTAAACTATTTTAGTAGAAGATAAAAGATTCGACCACGGCCGGGAATCGAACCCAGGTCCTCTGCATCTACGTCGCAGCGCTCTTACCACTGAGCTAACCGTGAGTCCGTTCCGATCGTGATCGAATCTTTCTCTTCTGTGATCCCTCCCTCCAGGTCTCGCCACATTGTAGCGAAGTACCGAGGGGGCTGAACAATTGTCCAGACAGACGGGATCTAGTTGACATACGTCAAATATATACATTGTATGTTGTTATGTAGTAATTAGTTATCGTTAGATAATTAATTTATAATTTTTAAACTATTTTAGTAGATAATTTTTAGACTATTTTAGTAGAAAGATTCGATCACGATCGGAACGGACTCACGGTTAGCTCAGTGGTAAGAGCGCTGCGACGTAGATGCAGAGGACCTGGGTTCGATTCCCGGCCGTGGTCGAATCTTTTATCTTCTACTAAAATAGTTTAAAAATTATAAATTAATTATCTAACGATAACTAATTACTACATAACAACATACAATGTATATATTTGACGTATGTCAACTAGATCCCGTCTGTCTGGACAATTGTTCAGCCCCCTCGGTACTTCGCTACAATGTGGCGAGACCTGGAGGGAGGGATCACAGAAGAGAAAGATTCGATTACGATCGGAACGGACTCACGGTTAGCTCAGTGGTAAGAGCGCTGCGACGTAGATGCAGAGGACCTGGGTTCGATTCCCGGCCGTGGTCGAATCTTTTATCTTCTACTAAAATAGTTTAAAAATTATAAAATTATTTATAAATGTTGTATTATTATGATTTTTATACAGATAAAACAAGAAAACAATAATAATAATCAATTTGAATATTTAAAAAAAAATTAAATATTTCGAAAAATCTAAAAACGACTATTTGAAACTATTAAAAACTATTTGATCTATAATATTTACTTCAATTATTTGAGTAAAACATTTAATTTCTGAAAAAGCATTTTTTGCATCCCCCTAAGGGCCAAGAAATGTTTTAAAAATATTTTTCGACTTCATTCTGGAATTAGGTTTCGAAAAATCTTTCGTTGACCACATTGCTTCACCGTCCTTTCCAAAAACGAATTTCCTATCATCATCATCCGACTCATATTCAGGACCGCCATCTTGTTCTGAGTCACTGTGGTGCTCTTGGCCAGAATAATTTATGGCTTCATCTTCCCCATCAGAAAAATCCGACTCCTATTCTTAGAAACTCCCTTCTTTCTCCTCATCATACAACTCTCTTAAAATCCTTGGAATGTTTTCCATATTTTATAATATTGCCCCTTAAAGAGAATAAGTTTCAGATATTTAACATAAACAAAAAAAAATCTGGTGCGTGCGCGCAACACACAACTTTCACTTACCAACTTACTTAGATTAGAAATTGACGTGTTTTGCTAAATATCATTTCCCAGAGTTACACATTTTCTACATTCATATCTTATTTTTGTTAATCGTTCAAGCCGTTTATGAATAAAAAAACAATAAATAAAAAAACCCCGTGAAAATGATACAAAATTTATTAAGTAAAGTCCCCCCTCCCGTATATCAATTTTGATGAAATTTTTACAGTCATATCTCGGGCTTATAAATACATCAAATACCAAGTTTGATCAAAATCGTTAAAACCGTTTTTGAGTAAATAAAAAAAACACGTGAAAATAATGCAAAATTTATTAAGTAAAGTCCCCCCTCCGGTTAATCAATTTTGATGAAATTTTTACAGTCATATCTCGGGCATATAAATAGATCAAATACTCAGTTTAATCAAAATCGTTAAAGCCGTTTTTGAGAAAATCGAAAAAAACGTAAAAAGTTATTAAATAAAGTACCCCCTCCCTTTGAGCAATTTTGATGAAATTTTCGCTGTCACATCGCGGGCATATACCTACACTAAATACCCAATTTCAGGTTCCCACGGTTTATAGTTTTTGAGCTAGTCTGTTCACACACACACACACACAGACCATTTCGGGGGACTTGGTTATTTCGACTCAGGGGGTCCCAAAACGTGTATTTCCGTTGAAAACCGGAAGTCGAAATTTTTCACGATCGCAATACTTCCACTTACTATATATTTCATGTATAGGTAAGTGAAAGTAAAAAAAAAGAAATCTGAAAATTAAATAATAAAAAGAACTTTATAACTTACATGTCCGAGCGCATGGTTGCTTTTGGACACCAGCCGTGGTTTTCAATGATAAACACGCAATAACTGGTTACTTGTCACTCGAACAAAAGCCAGTGTTAGACTTATCTAGGGAGGAGGAGTCCAGGGAAAGGTACTAAGGGTGGGAAGGGGTAATTCAAATTGCTACCTGCACGACTGACCTTTAATGAGAATTGGTCTCCAAAGTCAACCAGTGCGCCCGGTCTAGGTTTAATTAATACTAGCTGACCCGAGTGAAGCATTCGCACTCTAAACTACTTAAATCCCACTTAATTAAAGTACACACCATATTTCTAGTATCGTGTAGCGTGTATTGAGTGCGTCGTGAGGATCTAAGTATTGAATAAATGTGTTTAAGTATGGATTATTTATTTTTGAAACATAAGTTTAAGGTATTTACATAGTATTTACGTGTTTACAGGACCTCTTTGAACACTATGTTTGAAGTTACGATGGTCATCTGTGATGGTGGGTTTGTTTTACACAGACATATATGTCACTAAAAGACTGCACCCTGGAAAACACCACTTACTTAAATACACATATCGGTTTTGTGGAAAGTGAGTGCTCCGATTCTGTTGACTGAAATCACAAGTTTTTGCTTTTAACTCGCAAACGACCGCGACAACGGAAAAGTGTATACATCCATAATGTTCGTCTCCACAAACAGAAAAAATGACAACTTCAAAAAAGCCCCACGGCTATTTTCTCTGTGAATCGCGACCAAAAATGTTCTCCTTGTAAACCTGATAAAGTTGACACAACAAAGTTGACAACCTCTATTACTAAAATGCCGTTTTTCGCTTATTACTCACAATTGAAGGTGAAATGAGTGATTTGTATATTTTTCCGGTGTAGCGGTTAACGAAAGCTTTAAAATGATGCCTCATTCATGAAATTTGATGAAGTATTAAGGAAGTTATGGCGTACCGACAAAAAAAAGGCTTTGAGAAATAATATATGATGTATTATTGCAAAAGATTAATTTGGTACATTTTTGCTGACTGTCTATTGTGATTTTACCTTATTCCAATTATATTCTTTATTAGTTCCTTTTACATGTGTATTATTTATATTTAATCTCGCCTCTAAAGAAATAATCCAGTAAATGCTTAATGAATGAATCATTAGTACTTACTATAATCAAATATGAGGTGTAAAAAAAAAAACTTACATTCTTTACCAAACAATTTGAAATTTGGCGTAAAGTCCTATTTTAAATTCTGTTGGTATTTAGATTAGCTAAAATGTGTCAATTTTAATTTGACTTTATTGAAAGGAATAGGATATAATAAATTCAATGCATTATGGCTATTTAGCCACAGCAATGCTTGGACGGGTGAGCTCGTAAATATATAAAATACATAGATTGTATGACTGTAGTGGAGGATCTCTTAGACTCAATTATACCCAAAATCCCATTCAACATCCCATTCCTATTTAACCCTTTAACTGCCGGTGGCTGACAGCCCATGTGCTGTAGGCTAATATATCAGCCAGCACGGCGCTGGTCCCCGGGTGCTGTTGGCTGACATATTAGCCACTCTTTTTCCGCGGGGTAACTAGCGCTTTCTTTCGACGTTTTTTGGAATCTATAATGTTTACCCATACCGCTAGATGGCATTTGATTATTCTTACCCTTACTAACCGTGCCTTGATGCACGATTGCTTCTGTGAATAACATAACTTAAATTCACACCTGCGTATTTTTTCTAATATCCAGTTCATTTGCATCTCCTGTGGCCTTAACTTCTGTAGTGAAATTGTGAGTTGTGATGCCAAAAAGATTAAATACTGAGGAAGATGTGTTGTCTCATGCTTTGAGATTTACCACACAAAAGAAGATTTTTAAATGATAAAAGGTATTAAAAGAAAGGAAAAAAAAAAAAGTTTTTAACTACACGAGTGCCGCTCCACAGTCCGAATCGAAAAGTGAGGATGGAAAAGTTTTTTTAGAATTAATTAAGCTCACAAAAGATGTAAGATGCGAGAGCTTGAATGCAGTAAAAGTCTCCGCACAGCGGGACCGTTCGGTATGCCTACTAACGCGCACCGATGGACCATCTCATGCCCCGCTACCTCCGCAGTTAAAGGGTTAAATAGGTTGATGATATTTTAACCTCTATACCAATGGACGGAAATAAAAAAGAAATAACTTTAGAGGAATTTTATAGCTTTATAACTTTAGTCTCAACTCTTTCTCTCAAGTCTCAACACGTGTTATTCAAATTGAATACACTCAAATTAATTTTACTAATTATACATTTAAATAATATAATACATCACAACAATAAACTATTTTTACACTTTAATACTTATGCATCTAATGTAATTCCCACATACCTGTCAACAACCGGTAATACCAAAAGGTCTGAAAAAAACCAAGAACCGTTTACTGCCTTCTTCCCCTTTTCCTTTACAGTCCTGAACTTGCCGTTGTGCATTAGAATAATGTAGTTATTTAGTTTCTATACATCTATGTAGTTCATTTAGCAATATCTATCAGCAACATTGTAAGTATATTTATACACTTTTATCATTTGAATTATATGCCGTCATACTACCTATGTATTTATATTACTGTTCACTTTACTGTAATTTTACCAATGTGATTCAGATAATTGTATTTTAACCTGTTTGTTCATTGTGGGGCATGATTATGAGAACTATTTAGTCTCCAAACGTATATATGTATTTAGGGGAAGAGGAATTTTTTAGAAAGTTTAGCACCTCATATCAGAATACTGGTATTCTTATGTTCTAGGACGATTATATCAAGTAGAATATGCTATGGAAGCAATAAGTCATGCTGGGACTTGTCTTGGGATCTTAGCAAATGATGGAATCATTCTTGTGGCTGAGAAAAGGAATACTAACAAACTTCTCGATGAATCAGTGTATTCAGAAAAAATTTTCAAACTAAATGAGTGAGTTATTTTCTAAATAGCATACTAACATTTATAAAGACAATAGCTATCTACTAACTCCTTACATGGTTTAATATGTTTACTTTCAATCTAGTTAGCCATACTTGGACGGACAGATAAGATTTTTAAATAACGATAATTAAATTTTGAATATACTGTAACGTTAAATCGTTAGCAAATAAAAAAAAACATATGGCATAACCTCCCGGACCGCTTGTTGGAACTAAATAACCGGTTGGAACGAACTGTTTTTGTCTAGATCATTCCGGAATGACGGAGAATTGCCGACATTGTTCTAGAAGATTCCAGGCCCCACTATTTACGATATATATAAGGGGCAGAGACTGAATGAGTTAGTTGAAGTCTGTGTCTTGACTGTGTTGCTCAAGTCATATGATTGTGTGTGATAAAGTTATCAATTTTGTAACCTGCTCAAGTGTTTAAGTTGTAATAATTCGTTGGCATTGTGATAACTGAATATTTCTGTTAAATAAATATTTGTTACCCACAAAAGTGTTACAACTGGTGTCAGGTGTGGGGTTGAGAGAAAAAAAAAAAAAAGAAAAAAATGCCAGGTAAACGAATTGGAGAACTTAAAGTTACGGAGCTGCGGAGAGAATTAAAAGAGCTGGATTTAGACACTACAGGGACAAAAGCGATCTTGTTGGCCCACTTACGTGAGTATTACTCGAGTCAGGGCGTATATCCTGAAACTGTAGAGTTTGAGGATAGCTCTTTTAAAGCCGCTATAAATAATTTGTCTGCTGAAATAAATGATAAATTAACAAGTCAATCGGCAGAAATAAATGGTAAATTAGCAAGCATGGTCTGGCGAACTAAATAATAAATTGACTAACCTGTCTGGTGAGTTAAATGAAAAATTGGTCAGCCAAACTGCCGAAATGAATGAAAAATTAACCAGCCTTAATTCTAACTTGTCGGCTGAAATCGATAATAAATTCACCAGCCTAAATTCTAATTTGTCGGGTGAAATAAATGAATTAAATGACAAATTAGGAAGCCAGTCTGCTGAATTAAATGATAAATTTTCTAATTTATCTGGCGAAATAAATGATAAGCTGACCAATTTGACTGGCGAAATAAATGACAAATTGACAAACTTATCGGCCGAGATGGATGCCAAATTGGTAAACAGTCTGCTGATATAAATGAAAAGTTTACCAACTTGTCCTGTGATATGAATGCACTTAACGACAAGTTTGCTTGCCAGTCAACCGAGATAAATGACAGGTTGGCTCAACAAGAAGCAAGGGTTATCGCTTTTGAGGGGGAACTTGAAAAACTGAAAAGAACGCTTGAAAAAGGGGCCCAGGCGGTCGTCAGGGAGCAGCTCTGCTCAGAACCATTACTTGATGAGGAAATACGTGAACCCGTAGTTATGGAGAGCCGAGCCAGGATAAAACCACCGACTTTTGATGGTAAGTCGTCCTGGGCGAACTACCTCAAGCAGTTCAACGCTGCGGCCAGTGCTAATGGGTGGTCTCCAAGAGATATGGCGGTTGCCCTTACTGTGGCTCTCAGAGGCGACGCTCTGGATGTCCTACAGACCCTCAACGCTGACGACGCATACGATTTTAACATGCTAGTAAATCGGCTGGAGATGCGGTTTGGCCACGCCCTCCTCGAACAGGTATATCGGTCCCAGCTGAAGACCAGAAAGCAGAAGGCAGCCGAGACTATTCAAGAGTTCGAGGCGGACGTTGCCAGGATGGTAAGACTGGCTTATCCAACAGCCCCAGAAAGTTTGTTGGAGTGCTTAGCAGTCTAAGCATTCGTCGACGGCTTAAGGGACTTGGAGCTTCAGAGAGCAGTGTGGCTTGCTCGCCCTAAATTGTTGGTGGATGCACTAACCATAGCATTGGAGTTTGAGGCGGCTACCGAGGCTTCTCGTAGCTATGGATGTGTCTAGACCAAGCCTACCACCGACCGTGACAAGGTGAACCACATAGACCTTGAAGGTGTTCTCTCAGGGGTTGCGAAGACTTTAGACTCGCAGAGAAGACACTTCCGGTGTAGGAACTGCGGGGAGCCGGCAATAACTGCGGACTTGGAGAATCTTGTTTTGGAGGTTTTAAAAGTCCTACAATTCCGTAAAAGGAGACCCGTACGATGCTGGAGCTGTGGGGAGCTCGGACACATTAGGAGATCGTGCAAAGGAAAGGTCGCTCCTGACACAGGAAAAATAGGACACGCCAATACCCGGAGGTTAAAAGCTTCCCGGGGCAGTCACCAAGGTGCTTCACCCATAATGGTAACCTCCTTGGGACACCGAGACTACAGCGCATATGTGGATGGCAGCGTCAACGGCCCGGGTTCGACTCCCGGTGGAGCCAAATCTTTTCTCTTCAAAAAAATAAATTATTTAAAAATAATTTAAAATGGTGGTCAGCCACTAACTAAGATTAGATTAATTAAAATAATTTAAAAAATTGATTTATGTCAATAAATATCATAAATTGGACAAAATTTGTCCACCTCCCGCTACTACTCACAAAACTTGTGAGATAGGGGGAGTAGGTATCAGTGAAGAGGAAGTATTTGCGCTTCCTTGAGCCGAGCTCTGTGGTGTAGTGGTTAGCATCCTCGCATGTAACGCAGGAGACCCGGGTTCGACTCCCGGCGGAGCCAAATCTTTTCTCTTCAAAAAAATAAAATGTATCTAATTAACATGAGTTTTTTTATATACATGAGTAATGTTGCCAATACTCATTACCTTTACATTCCTGTACTTGCTGTTGTACATTAGAGTAATGTAGTTAGTTTCTATTCATCTATGTGATTTATATTTCGATATCCATCAGTAACACTGAAAGTATATTCATACACTTTTATAATTTGAATTATATAAAGTAATACATCATATGTATTATATATATATATATATATAAAAAACCTGTATAGCTGGACTGATTACCGAGTATGGACAACTGATGGTCTATCTGAACTTTTCAAATCGCATGTCGGTCTAAGGCAGGGGTGCTTGTTAAGCCCGTTGTTGTTCTCTCTCTTTGTCAACGATATGGTGGACTGGCTTGAAGGAGGTATTATAATAGGGAATACCAAGATAAATATCTTAATGTACGCTGATGATATAGTACTCATCGCAGATAATCCGAATGTGTTGCAGAGAATGATAAATAGACTAGAGGAATATTGTGACACATGGAATTTAGTCTTAAACCTGAGTAAATCAAAAATCTTAATATGCAGGAAGAGAACTTATAAACGAGATAAGTCCCTAAAATGGCATTACAAGGGAGAAAAAATAGAGTGTGTAAAGAATTACAAATACCTCGGAATCACAATAACACCAAATCTGTCCTTAAAAACCCATTTTAAAGATAAGTTAGTAAATTGTAAAACTGCGATAATGGTTCTCTGGAATAAACTTATAAAGAATAAAGAGATAGACCTAGAGAGAAAATATCTAATCTTTGAAGCAGCAGTTAAAACAATTATTTGTTATGGTGGACAAGTGTGGGGATACCAAGAATCAGATATATTAGAGCAAGCACAGAGGTTTTTTATTAAGAAGATGATAGGTATACCGCATAATACCCCTAACTATATGTTGTATCTTGAGACTAAACGTAATGCCCTCTTCATTGATACCTTGAAATTACACTTTGATTATCTTGTGAAGATCTCTAAAATGGGTAATAATAGATTTCCAAAATTGATAGCAGGAAATGCCATAAAAAACAATGTCTCGTGGATATCTATCATTAAAAATTTATTTCTAAAACATTTAGGACTAACTCTGGAAAATGATAGTTTCTTAGAGCAAATAGAAAATTCCCGGTCACTTTTTCTGGAAAATGTTACTAAAGCACTAAGAAATAGCTACATAGAAAGAGCCAGAGCAGCAGAATACCACCGTATCTATGCCCTTCTGGATTATTCTTATGACTATTTTCAAGAAAATAAAAACATCCAGTATAGCCGTCTCATATTCAAGGCAAGAGGAGAACTGCTAAGCTTAAATTACCAACCATGGCTTCAAAAATATAAATATTGTTCCTTATGCAATTTAAACATCCCGGAAGACACACATCACTTCATTTCAGTATGTCCTATATTAGCGGAACTTAGGCAAAACATTTTTGGAAAGTCTACTTTTTCTTTAAACGAGACAATAGACATCTTAAACGGAAAATACAGTAGAAAATTAAAACTATACCTACAAGTAGGAACAAGATATAGAGCAGAACTGATTAAAGAATTTAATATTTAAAATATGCCGTATAAATATTTCATTAACATATTTTTAAAGAGAGATTAAAAAAAAAAAAAAAAAAAAAAAAAAAAAATATATATATATATGTAGGTGTATATATATATATATATATATATATATATATATATATATATATATGTATATATATATGTATATATATATGTATATATATATATATATAGCTTCTACTAGGTATAAGAACATGTAATAGATACATCTGTAGTGGTTTATATAATTTAATACACATACGATTAATTGTCCTTTATCTATCTTGTAAAAGCTTTTATTTACCTGTTAAATTTTATAAGAGATGCACATAGACATTGTTTTCCTTTTGTTTTTTATCTTTTTGTTCTGTGAGGAAACTTTTCTGTTTTGTTTATTTTTACATATTTTTACGTTTTTATGTACACATAAAATAAAATGAATATGGACAACTCGACAGACGGACTTAGTCCATTGTCCAATTGCGTTTGAGAAAAAATATATACATTAGTAATTAGTAATTTATGTAAATTTGTAAATAAACGTATCTATCTATCTATCTATATATATATATATATATATATATATATATATATATATATATATATATATATATATATATTAACTTTACTGTTATGAACTTTAACTTTAATGAAATATATAATAATAATAATAATAATAATAATTGTTTATTTGTTCACGGGGATGTCCCCCATACAAATAGAGTGTGTACGATTACAATTAATTTGAGTGTATACAATGCATTTTTCTCAATATTAATTCCTAGTGCCATCTTTTTAACATTTTTTTTTTCTTTTTCTTTCCCTCCTTTTTTTTTTTTTTTTTTTTTTTTTTTTTTTTTTTTTTTAAATGCAACGGCCAAAAAAAAAAAAAAAACAAAGAAAAATAATAGCAGACGAACAAGCAAGTCAATAACAATAACAAGCAATAACAAGAAAATAGCAATAAAGAATAAATAAGGGGCACCAAAACAGAATAAATAACATATAGTCATTTAACAACAATAAATCAAAATATCAGGACTATTATCATGTCTTCGGATCTATTCTTCTAGCATAAATCTTCGGAGGTTGAGACTTCGCACTGTATGCTCGAACAAAGCTCTGTAGGTAGGTATGTCGGCATTTTGTATAATCTGGTGGTACTGATGTGGTAAAATGTTGATGAAGTTAGGCAAGTAGTATTTTCTATAAGCTGAGTAGATCGGGCAAGTACAGATGAAGTGGTAGAGAGTTTCGTTTTCTTCCTTATTACAAACGAGGCATTTGTCTGCAGGACTCAACTTATATATGGAGTACCGGTGAGAGATGCTTGTAAATTTTACGCTGGAGGTTCGGATTTGCGTGATTATTTTTGCTTGCGAGTGGGGTAGATTTATCTGTAGATGGCGCTGTGGATTGAATGCTGGATAGTAAAAATCTTGATAATATGGACAAAAAGATGAACTGTACATCATTAATAGAGCTTAGGGCTTTTTCTATTTCTTTTCTTCTCTCTGTTGTACTTATTGCGGATGTTATACGGTCCTCGACTCGAAATGATTTTAATATATCTTGCAGCTGCAGGAACCAGTTATGCTTTGAACTGTTAGGGTGCAATGTGGCAAGTCTACAAAGGGCGTCAAAGCACACTCTTGGGTACCTGTTGTTTGGCATTTCTAATATTTTTGTTACCCAGTTTAAGGCCTGTTCTAAAACATTATGCACAATATGGAAGGTGCCTGTTTCGAGACGTACAATACTTTAATGAAATATAACTCATATAATTGTATTCCAACCTGTTTGTTTATTACAGGGCATGATTATGAGAACAATATAGTCCCAGAATAATATAAGAGGGTAGTCCAGAAAATAAGTTCCGTTTTTTTTTTTTAAATCAAGTTTTTATTGAAAAAATTTGAAACTTACAGGTATTGTACTTGAAAATAGGTATTATTTTTCCACGTAATCCCTGGCGACGTCAATACATTTGGTATATCGCGAAATGAGCTTCGAAATTCCTTCCTCATAGAAGCTTGCCGCCACCTCCTTGGTCCACTTCATGACAGCTTCTTTCACTTCCTCGTCACTTGTAAAACGTTCTCCCGCCAATTCCGCCTTCATTTTGGTAAACAGGTGATAGTCTGAAGGGGCCAAGTCATACAGGACTATATGGTATCAGTAGGACTGTATGGTGGATGGGTCAGAACATCCCAACCAAACTCATCCAAAAATTGCGCTGTGGAACGAGCAACGTGAGGCCGAGCATTGTCGTGGAGAAGGCAAACACCGGAGGTCAACATTCTTCTTCTATTCTTCTGTATGGCCCAACGAAGCTTCTTCAGGGTCTCACAATAGCAGTTGGCGTTAATTGTTTCACCTTAAGGCAAAAAATCAATCAGGAGAATTCCTTTCTGATCCCAGAAAACAGAAGCCATGATTTTCCTCGTTGACTTCACGACTTTGAATTTTTTGGCACTTGGGGAGGTGGGGTGTTTCCATTTCATGGACTGTCTTATGTTTTCTGGAGTGTAGTGTGACACCCAGGTTTCGTCTCCAGTGACGATAGACTTCAGGAATGTGCCCCCATCAGTTCTGTAGCGGTCCGAAAATTCTCGAGCTGCAGCCATTCGTTGTTCCTTGTGTTGGGGCGTCTGCTCCATAGGGACCCACCGGGCGCAAACTTTCCGAAAGTCAAGTTTTTCATGGATGAGGGATCGTGAGATGTCTGGGAAACTCAGTTGGAGTTCATCCAGGGTGTAACGAGGATCTTTGCGAACTGCATTGTCGATTTCTGCGACAATTTTGTCCATCACAACTGAGGGTCTGCCTCTCCCACTTTCATCCTCAAGTGAATGTCTTCCCGCCTTAAATTCACGTACCCATCTCCTCACCATTGACTCACTCATTACACCTTCTCCATAAACAGAAATGAGCTGTTCGTGAATTTGATCTGATTTGAAACCCTGTGCATAAAGAAATTGAATCACTCCGCGCAAAACAACTCGAGAGGGAACGGGGATCGAGGTGGTGGGACGCGACGTGGAGGGCTCCATTTCAACTACCTGCCCTGACGTTGGTAACTGACCGACTGAGGTCACCCACCTCTTATTCTATTCCCCCACCTCTCCCCTTTCGAGCGGTGTTGCCGGATTTGTCAAAATCCACTCCTACCGCCCTATAGACCAAAACGGAACTTAATTTCTGGACGACCCTCTTAGTTGTTTTTTATTGACTGAACCTCAAGAACCCTACTATTATAATATATACATATTTATTTTTATTAATTTTTTATAGGAACATGATATGCAGTTTAGCTGGGATCACAGCTGATGCCAACGTTCTTACCAATGAACTGAGACTTATTTCCCAAAGATATTTGTTGCAATATGGAGAAACTATTCCTTGTGAACAACTTGTCTCATGGTTGTGTGACATTAAACAAGCATACACTCAATATGGAGGTAACCATAAAATTTTATAGCTAATAAAACCCTCAAACCACAAAATTCTTATTGATTAGAAATGTTTATTTTTATGATGCTTAAACATTCTTAAATGTTAAAGCCCAAATATTTAATAAAGTCCAAAATGTAGTTAGGATGTATTTTCATTTCTAAGCCTTCGTTGACTGTTAATTTTTTATTTTTCCAATATGAAAGCAATTAATTAAGCCTATTTGTTTTTACTTATTTGGGAGAGTACGAGGGGTGATCAAAAAGTTCCAGGACTGTTGAGATTGCGCGGCAATGGAGTGTCATAGAGCAGTGCGGTTGGCAGCATTGTTTAGCGTGACTTTTCCTGAGCTCAGCTGTTTATTCAGTTTGTTGATAACCTTCTTCATTGCAAAGTTACTGCTGTTTTCGTAAAAAAAAGTTTTTTGTGTTCGGCGATTTTGTGAAATGAATGTAAGTTCCAGGACTGATTTTTTATTAATTTATTTAAAAAATCTACAGGCTATTGGACGTCGTCCCCTTCAAAGTACTCTCCTTGGGAAGCTATACATTTTTCCCAACGATGTTTCCACTGTGTGAAGGACTTTGAGAAATCATCTTGTGAAATGGTGTGTAGCTGCTCCAGCGATTTTTTTTTAATGTCATCTACAGACTCAAATCTCTTTCCCTTCATGGGTCTCTTAAGTTTTGGAAACAAGAAAAAGTCTGCAGGGGCGCGTTGCTCTTCCTTTACATTCATTTCACAAAATCGCCGAACACAAAAAACTTTTTTTTACGAAAACAGCAGTAACTTTGCAATGAAGAAGGTTATCAACAAACTGAATAAACAGCTGAGCTCAGGAAGAGTCACGCTAAACAATGCTGCCAACCGCACTGCTCTATGACACTCCATTGCCGCGCAATCTCAACAGTCCTGGAACTTTTTGATCACCCCTCGTACATTATACATTATTATACATTTGGGTTTTAATTTACATATCCTACATATCAATATGTACTTATGTAAATAGAATAAAAACATTTTATAGAAAAAAATTAAACCGACTTCGAAAACTAGGAACCAGTAAAAATAAATGCACTAAAAAGTATGAAATAATAACCTTCTGATTTTTATGAATACACAGCAAAATTGAAAATTCTAAATAAAGAGGAAAAATGCAATAAAACAAATAATATTATTTTGATTAGCACCAATACACACTAACTGTTAATAAAAATTATTAAATTAAAATATTAAATACCATGTTCAATACAACACTATCTTTACAGAAGCAGCGCAAAATTTAAAATGTTTTACACTAGAAATTATGAAAATCTTCTAAATGGATCTTCTATTATCATCTATTGATTTCAATGTCTATAATTTTCTAAACATGTTATTTGGAAATTTTCTTTTTTGCGCTGCCTCCGAAAAGATTGTGTAGTATTCAACATGGTATTTGATATTTTAATTTAATAATTTTTATTAACTGTTAGTGTGAATATTCGTTATTAAATTAAAATTTTTAACACTAGAAATTATGAAAATCTTTAGCATGTTTTACTGTTATCAGTGTTTCCTAATGGCTTTAATCTCCTTAAATTCAAAATAATCTTTTAAATAGCTTAACAAATGTTTTCCAGTTTCATTTTTTGGCAAAATTTTTCATCGAAACTACAATAACTTTGTCATAACGATAAGAAAGTGTTTCATTTTTCAGAAAACGACAGCGATATTGTATTCTGCTGATATTATATATCTTAATTTAAATCTATTGTTTGAAAATTATTTAAGGTTGTGTATAGGTTTGTTCCAACCAGCACTTAAAACATGTTGATAACTAACAGACTGCTCATGTTCTCCCCCCACTCTTTTGAATTGCAATTTGATTGGTTGGTTTTCTCATTTGATTCATCGAGCATCAAAACAGTATTGGGCATTGTTTAAAATCAACCAATCAAATTTAGAATAAAAAAAAAATGGGGGAAAGACATAATAGCTTATTTGAGCATACACTATGTTATATTGGCCATGTATTTTTCCATTAAGCAAATATTTTGAGTGATAATTAAATAATTATTTTCATGTTTTTCCCCGATAACTTTGTAAATAAATTAAGAAGCCAAAAAAGGTTTCAATGGGACCACCTTGGGAAAATACTCTACTAGATAAAAGGTTTCGTTCCAGTTGGTCCACCTATCTCGGAATAATCGGTGAACATACATAGGAAAAAAAAAACCACCTCCATATCGAATTGAGTTACTTCCTCTTTCTAAGTCGGTTAAAAAAGTGGGTAAAAGAAAATAATTAAACCAGAAACCTGAAATTTGGAGAATTTTGGGATAAGATTGTTCCTTATGGTCTGAGACCGAAATATTGTTAATTAAATTTCGCCAAAAGCTGTAAAAGTACCTATTTTATTTTTTTAATTCAGGATATATCACTTGAGACGTCCTAGTCAAATTATTTTCAAATTTCAAAAGTAAAATAAACCCTCAAAAAATAAATCCGAGTTACTTAAGGAAACTTTTTCTGAGATGTTTAATACTTAGATTTGAAAAAACAGATGATCAAAGGATAAAAACTTTTTGAAACAGCTGAAACAAGATAACAGGAAAAGGAAAATAATATATACAAGAGTTTTATATCTTATTCTTTGTCTTTTGAAATCCGTAAAGCCATTTCTAATACAGCCTTGAGCCATTTTTTGGTGAAAGGCAGTATTCCATGATATTTTAACATGAAACAAAATCATTTGATTTTTGTCTGCTGCATTGAAAAGAGTTCTAGACGTTTTGTTGGAGCAGTTACATAACTGTATTAGTTCGCGTTCTTGATGTTACGAGAATGTTCTACGTCCCTACGATTTGCTTATTTTTTTATTTTTTTTATTTATTGGCTTATAACACAGCGTAGCCATGGAGTCTTGCCCAATCAATGTTAGTTAGAGTTAGTCAACAGGTTAGAATAAAATTAAAGCAAGACAAAAAATTAAACAAATAAACCAATGAGCGCTGTATAAGAATATGAGAGATACTCTAATATAAAAGAAATTTACTCACTAACATAAGCAGGATTAAGCTAAATTTAACTACAGTTCAACTAACAAAATAAACTTACAAAAAATTCTGTTTTGTAATTACCCCTATTTTTATAAAATAAAATATTATACAAATTTTATCAAATATACATTTCTTTAGATACAATTTAGATACAATAGATTCTACGATTTGGAATAAATATAAATGTAAGACACTAACGACTAGGGGCTTAGTCTCTCTCTCTCTCTCTCTCTCTCTCTCTCTCTCTCTCTCTCTCTCTCTCTCTCTCTCTCTCTCTCTCTCTCTGAACATCGAAACTTATTGTTACCTCTCTGTCACTAATAGTTACTTTTTTTTAGCGTTTTTATTAATTTAAGCTTTTATTGTTTGTTTGGTATGTGAATTATAATTTTTCATAAATAAAAATTATTTAAACCCATATTAGTGTTACAACGGGTGTCAGTTGTGTGGTTTAAAGGTTAAAAATACCTAGCATGTGGATTGGAGAACTTTTAGTAGCGGAATTGAGAAGAGAATTAGAAGAGCTGGACTTGGAGATAACTGCACTAAAGCGACCCATATTAGCACGTTTACGTGAGTATTACTTAAGTCAGGGCATAGATCCTCAGACAGTAGAATTCGAAGTTAGCTCATTGAAAGCTGTGTTAAATGACATGTTGACCAACCTGTCTACTGAAATAAATGACAAATGGCCTGCAAGTCTGCAGAGCTTAATGAGGAGATAACCAGCCTTAATTCCTACCTGTTGGCTGAGACAAAACTTATTCTATGTCAACCACTCCAGCTGAGCGGGAGGCAAATTTTTTACACTAACTGCATCTTTACCTCAGCTTCGCCAACAAATACTTTGACTGCAAAGTATCAAATCTTTTAGCGGTCCTCAGTTGCCACCTAGAGGGTGACAGCCTTTTCTTGCCAGTCACCTTTGAGCATACGATTGTCTTTGTAGCTCCGGTATCTACCAACATAGTTTATCTCGTACCTTTGACGATGCTGTCCATATATAAACTACTTGCTCTTTGCCCCAAAGAGTATAACAGCATATGAGGAGGGTCTTGATGTCGCTCTCCAGGAGTCTTAGTTTCCCTGGGGCTGTGGCGCCTCAGAAGTGGTCCGCTTCTTCTAGGCACTCCTGACGTGTCTGAGATCCCCACAGCTCCAACATCGTACCAGTCTCCTTTTCCAAGACTCTAGAGTCTTCACAACGTTTAAAACCACTTCTATATAGGTTGTTGTGGTTCATCCATTCCTGCTCCCACTCGCTGCTGTCGGTGTTGTTTAAACATGCATGACCACGAGAAGCCTCAGTATCCGCTTCATACTCCACATGCCACATCGTTCTCTGAAGTTCTAAGTCTCTAAGGCTATCGACAAAAACTTGAACCGCTAAACACTTAAATAAACTTTCTTGGGCTGTTGGATAAGCCAGTCTTACCATCCTCACAACATCCGCCTCGAACTCCTGAATAACCTCTGCTGGCTTCTGTTTCCTGTTCATCAGCTGGGACTGGTAAAGTTGTTCGAGGTGGGTGTGGCCAAACCGCATCTCAAGTCAGCTTACTAACGCGTGAAAATCGTTGGTATCGTTGGCTTTGAAAGGTTGAAGGACATATAGAGCATCGTCTCTAAGGGCCACTGTTCGGGTTACTGTTCTATCCTTAGGAGACCACCCATTAGCGCTAGCCGCTGCGCTGAACTGCTTGAGGTAATTTGACCAGGACAGCTTACTATCAAAAGTTGTGGGCTTTATCCTGGCTCGGCTTTTCATGACTTTTGGTTTAAGTATTTCCTCCTCTCATGATGGCTGTAACTAGTGGCTAGTAATGGTGAGGTTTATTGTTGAAAGTTTTAGTTTTTAGTTTAAGTATTTCCTCCTCTCATGATGGCTGTAACTAGTGGCTAGTAATGGTGAGGTTTATTGTTGAAAGTTTTCCTGATCTAGTGCATATATGTTTGATAGATATGGTTATTTATAAAGCTTAAGTTACATGCGTCAAGGGAGGTTTCTATTAATTTAGTTAATTAATCTGTGTAATATTAATGTACCATCTGGCTGTTGGGCGAGTTGGTTACTCACGACTGCCTGGACCCTTTTTTCCAGTGTCCTTTCTAATTTTTTAGCTCCTCCTCAAATGTGACAGCCCTTGCTTCTTGTCGAGCCAACCTGTTATTCACGCCATCCAATTCAAGAGATAGGTTGGTCAACCTGTCATTAATTTCGACTCATTGGCTGGTCAATTTGTCGTTCATTTCAGCAGACAAGTTGATCAGCTTATCTCAGCCGACTGGCTATTCAACATGTCATTTATCTCAACTGACAGGTTGACCAGCTTGTCATTTATATTACTAGATAGCTTAGTCAGCTTATCATCAAGCTCAGCAGACTAATTGTTTAAAGAGCTATCCTCAAACTCTTCTGTTCCGGATCTACACCCTGACTCAAGTAAACTCATGTTACCGGGCCAACTAGGTCTCCTTCGTGTCAATAGAATCCAAATCAAGCTCTTCTAATGTCCTCCTCAGTTCTGCTATTAAAAGTACTCCATTGCCTGGCATTCTGTTTACCTTTAAACCTCACACCTGACACCAGTTGCAACATATTGTGGGTTTAAATAATTTTTATTAGAAGAAAATAATTCGCAATGTCAGACAAACAGTAAAAACTTAAATTATAAGTAACTACTTATAACGATACAACAACTCAAAAGTAACCATATGATTCGATCTTCAGAGCAAGACTAGGACTCCAATCCATTGCTTCTTACATATAGTCTGAAATAGAACATTCTATAATGGAGTAGGAGATTCTAGAAGGTCCAGAATTTGTACAAGAACAGTTTGGTAACCGTTCTAAAATAAAGTCTAGAACATAATCTTTTAAATGTAACAGACAAAATCATAGGGTTGTGTCACATTACAACATCAACTTATTTTCTAAAATGTCAAATAAAATTAAATGGAAGTAGATTGGAATCTACATATAATAGACTGGCGTAGCCAGACCATTTTGGGCCCATGATGGATATATTTTTGAGTGATATTGTTTATGGTGG
This sequence comes from Aelia acuminata, assembly GCA_911387785.2. NCBI lineage: Eukaryota > Metazoa > Arthropoda > Insecta > Hemiptera > Pentatomidae > Aelia > Aelia acuminata. The sequence continues at coordinate 96,623,930 of OU426979.1, forward strand.
ATATTATTTAGTGGATGGTGGATATTATTTTTGAGGCACCCGACAATGTGACACTGTACCCCCCCCCCCCCTACATTATTGTCACTTTTGTCAAGTGAAAACTTCAAAATTTTTCAATACAGTACAATCTCGATAGTCCGGCGGCTAGTTTATCCGGCATGTTCAGTAATCCGGCGCTACGTGGGAACACGCTTTTATATTCACCACCGTTCGCGCTTCAGGCGTACTTCTTGTTCCATTATTGATTTATTGTTTACTACTTCTTGTTCCGTTATTGTTTTATTGTTTAGTACCTCTATATCCGTTATTGTTACTTATCTAGTATAAGCTGTTAACCAGAGTAGTATAATGTATACAAAACGGAAACACGTAACGTTAAGTTTGCTTCAAAAGCAGGATATCATATGATCTGGATAAAGGCGAAACCACTGAAAGCCTCGCACGGAAATATGGCATTGGACAATCCACGATATACGACATCAAAGTCAACCGCGAAAAAATCCTCCAGTTTATCATGACCGCCGAGAGTGGCTTAAAGGAAAGAAAGACAGTTAAAACAGGTGAGTGTCCTGAAATGGAAAATGCTTTATTTACGTGGTTCATGCAAGAGCGTGCTCGGCATAAGCCATTATCGGGAGACATCTTTCGCGAAAAGGCAAAATATTTCTATGAAAAAATTACAAGGAAAGGCGACTTTCGAGCTAGCGATGGCTGGCTTGATAAATTTAAAAAAAGGTTTGGAATCCGATTTTTAACTGTCACAGGGGAAAAATTATCTAGTGATGTTTGGGCCGTGGAACCTTTTCAAAAGAAATTGCAATTAAAAATTCAAGGTTGCAAGAATGCGTTCTTGATAAAATGTTTAAGGCAAAAAAGCAAAAAAAGATTAATGATTATTTTTCATAAAACATATGTACCGTAAAACGAGGTGACATTGTGACTAATGGGGTGACTTTGTGACAAGCCTATTTTTCTACAGTTTTTGAATTTCCCTCTTTAAAAAGAATCAGGTTAGGCAATTCAGTCTACTTGTCAGTTGGTCAGTAATGTGATGCAACTTACTGGCCACATATGGACCTCTATAACTTCTTTCATTCCATTTATCATGGTGCTTTATTTCAAGGTTTCAACTAAATGAAAACAATCAAACATATATGAAATAAAGCACCATGGTAAATGGAATGAAAGAAGTAATATGTGGCTATTAGGTTGCAGCACATTACTGACCAACTGACAAGTACACTGAATTGCCTAACCTGATTCTTTTTAAGAGGGAAATTCAAAAACTGTAGAAAAATAGGCTTGTCACAAAGTCACCCCATTAGTCACAATGTCACCTCGTTTTACGGTATGTATTTTTCTCAGTCATTTTTATTTAATATGAACCTATTTTTTAGGTTGTACTATAAATAGTAATAAAAATATTACATTATAATATGTTTTTTTATTTTACTTCCGATAATCCGGAAATTATTGATAATCCGGCGGTTGTCTGGTCCCATATGTGTCGGATTATCGAGACTGTACTGTAATTTAATTAATAATCATGCCAATAATGCCAATAACCGTGCAAATTTAATAACTTTAAATTTTTAAATTCTTTTCACTACTAATGATGTATCTACACTTTTTATTAATGCACTTTCATGCATAATATGTCATTTCATTTCCTTATCCCCTTTAATGTGCTTATATCACTAACAAAGTTATAGCTAAAGCATTCTCAAATGAACATATTCCAGTGGAACTTATAATGGAATAGATGAACTTAAATATTTGCTTTATTTTTATGATGGCACTGTTGCTTGTCAACAAGAAAAACCTAAAAGATACTACAAAAATCGAATTTAGGAGTTATTCTATAAAGAGAAAGGATTATACAGCTGGTTAAATAGCTTGCAGAGGGTTTTGTATTTTAATTAGGAATGATATCCTTTTTGTTCATATTGACTGCACATCCAATTTGCAAGCAATATCATCAAAACCTTATTCCTTTTCTTTATGTTCTCTACCTCCCACTCGGTCGTAATTTTACAGTACAGCAGTTAAAGGAATTTAATCCCTGTAATCCTTTTAACTTGACCACCTAGATTAACTGGGTAAATTAACAGAAACCTTACTTGACGCATGTAACTTAAGAGTTATAAATAACCATAAAATTATCATGGGAAATTGTCTCACTAAAGTCAGCTCTAACACGCCAAATATCATTTTCTGGGAAGCGATTAAAAAGATTAAGGGCAATGACCTTTCTCCCCAAATAAAATATTTGAAAACAAAGACCATTATGAAACAGAACCTATAGCTTTGCTAAACATTTTTATACCACTTTGTCAACAAACTTTTCACCTTACTTTCTCAATTTAAAAAATCTAGAAGTTATTTCTAAAAATCTAAGAGTTATTTCTAATAATCCACTAGATCCTCTAAATCTCTCCTTTTCCATGACAGAATTTCTCACAGCTTTGAATTCCAGAAAAGATTCTTCACCCGGCCCTGATCAAATTTGCATTGGGATCAACAAAAATTTAAGTCCGGCTAATAAATCTATAGTTTTAGCGATATTAAATAAACTGTTTTTGTCCGGAAGCTTTCCAAACATTTGGAGATCCGCCGTTACTATTCCTACATTGAAAACAGATAAAGATCCCAGTAACGCTAAGAGCTATAGACCAATCACACTCATTTCCTCCGTTTGTAAAGTGATAGAAAAATTGATAAGCAAGCGTCTCATGGTATCTTGAATCTTAAAATTTATTTACCAGCATGGCAGAATAAGGATAGAAGTACGAATGATAATCTAGTGGGATTAGAGTCGGATGTAATAAACCACCTTACAAATAAAACACATTACAATATCTTTGCTAAAAAAAATGTGATATGATGAGCATCATGCTTTATTAGTAGAGACGAGGGCTAAGGTCGTTGGGTGGAATGTAAGACTGTCTTCTAAAACGTTAGTACATGGGCCAATCTTGGAGGCCCTAAAAACCTTTTTTATCCCTAACCTTAAACCAATGCTTTCAAGTTCTTTTTCAATAGGAGTTATTGAACTTTACTTTTTGAAATCATGTGGTATTGAAGGGCAAGCATTTTGAGGATTTCTTTGTTATCTATTGTATTAAATTCTTGGTACTTTAGGAGGTTATCTACTTCTTCTTTATTGCTAAAATAGATACGAAGTTGGGAGTTTCAAATTCGTGAAGTATAATAAATACATTTCGGATCAATTAGCGTTGGGATTTTAATCACACATTCTTTTAGTTGATGCCAGTATACGTGTGTCAGATAATAATAGCATTTTCTCGTTTAGAAAATCTTTCGGTGGCATTAGCTTTGACTTAGCTTCGTATGGTTAAGGTTAGCTGGGACTTTTGAAATTTTTTTGGGTGCATTTTTAGTATCATTTTACATTAGGTTTGATAGTCTCTCCACATCAAGTTTGGATAAAGATATTTTGGAGCCTGTTGACAATGCTACAGAGCATATAGCTGTTATTACGCACTCTGAAGGGCTTCTAGTTGCTCGACCTGTTATTAAAGTGCAATAATCTATTAGTTTATGGAACTTGCACGCTCAAATCGTCCAGTAGTCACAAAATAAAGCAAGTTTTTTTCATAAACAACACTTTAAAATAACTAAATACTCAAAGACTGACCTGCAGTCATAGATGCTTCAAGTGGGTGGATCCTAAAGAGCTGTGACATATACAATTATTATGACTGTGTTTGCTCTTTGGCATAACTGATGTCACAGTAAAATATTTATTGAAAAATTAAATAAAAAATAAGGACATATCTATCATAAAATAAAATTAAACAAATAAAATAACCATTAATTAATCAAACTTACTACCACTGAAACTAAAAATATACGTACTATTATGTATTTCTATAAAAGAATAATAAATAAATAACTCCTACTTAATACTATGGTGCACCCAATAATATAAAAAAAAAAAAAAAGATCTGGTGCGATCGCACAACACACAACTTTCTCTTACCAACTTACTCTAATTAGAAATTGACGTGTTTTGTTGAATGCCATTTCTCAAAGTCACACAGTTTTCACATTCCTTTATTTATTTTTGTTTGTATTTGCTCTTTAAAGTACACTAAATTTTTTATTAAAGTTTATACTTGTGATAATTCGGCCATGCAAACATAATACTCCAAGTCGTCTGATTTTATAATTCTCTATGTATTTGTTGAAAACTTCATAAAGTTACCATGAAACAGTTAAATTCCATTAAATGAACTGAACATCTATAATTATAAACAATGGTCTGTCATTAAAGGCCTAATGCGCGCATTTGTGGGCTCAACGTGTTTTATGAGGTGACGGAATATTTTTCTTTTTTTCCCCTGTATATGTTTACTTGATTTTTTTCTTATTTCATATTTAGCCATCCCTTACTTTTAGGCAAAACGAGAGACAGATAATTTCTCCATTTAAACAAAAACAAAGGTATTTTGTTGGAAAACAAAAAAGGCCCCTTCCACATTTAAGCCCCCTCAGAACATTTTAAGATGGTAAAGCTTACCTGATATTAAAGAATACTTGATTCTCATAAGAAATGACGAGTTTAATCAAAATTGTTAAAGCTATTTTTGAGAAAATTGAAAAAAGACGTAAAAATAGGAAAAAAAGTTATGAGGTAAAGTGCCCCCTCTGTTTGATCAATTTTGATAAAAATTTTGCCGTCATATCGTAGGCATATACATACATCAAATACACAGTTTTATCAAAATTTATGAAATAAAGTACCAATTGAACAATTTTGATAAAATATTTGCTGTCACATTACGGGTATATACATTTACCAAATACCTAATTTCAGGTTTTTAGGGTTTATAGTTTTTGAGCTAGTCTGTTCTCATACATACAGACCATTTCGCGGAACTTGGTTATTTGGACTCAGCGGACCCCAAAATGTGTAATTCCGTTGAAAACCGGAAGTCAAAATTTTTCACGATCGCATTACTTTCCCTTACTATATATTTCATATATAGGTAAGTGAAAGTAATACGAAAACTGATACAACTTAGCATGTACATGTACATCAGTCACACGATAACTTCTACTATACAGACGGACAGATAGATATGTAGGAGATATAAACCACATTGCTGATCCGAGGTAGGGACGTGATTATTTATGCGGTGCTACAACTGATATATTAATTAATTCTTTATAAAATAAATTTAAATTTATTCTGATCTTCTTGATATGAATAGCTGTTTCCACAGTATATTCCAAAATTAAGACATCAATTAGTTATTTCTCGGTTTTGGGGGAAAAATACTCTTTTTTTAATGCCTTTATTGAGCCCCTGTATTGATTTCAAAACTCATAGTAAATGCATATTTGAGCTGCAAATCAATTTCAGTAACTTTTACAATTAACTTTATATTTTTAGTATTTTACTTTCGCTTACCTATATATGAAATATATAGTAAGGGAAAGTATTGGGAACGTGAACATTTTTTTTATTATACTTCTGGACCTGAATTGAAGGGGTTGGGACAAAATAGTGCCAAGCAACATTTTTAACAAAAATTAAATGTAGCTGCAGTCTGCTGTATATTACGTAGGACTATATGTCTATGGAGGAAATGCCACCTAATTATGACTGTAGGGGCTCTATAAAATCATATTTAGGTGGCATTTACATCAGAGACATATAATCCAACGTAATATACAGCAAAATGTAGCTACAGTTTATTTTTGCTAAAAATGTTGCTTGGCACTATTTTGCCCCGTCCCCTTCAATTGATTTTTTATACTTGTAACATAAAATTTAACTTGTATTTTTGATTTCATATAAAATAATCGCTCATCTAAGATTTTTTAATATGTTTCTTATATCTTATTGACTGTTGGCAACAATAGTGACACAAGTCCATGTTTTAATTTTTTCAATTTAAATACTAACTTAAATGAAATTTAGAAAATTTGAAGCAACAGATGTGTCATTTTATTTGCAATACTGTTCACTACCTGTTTAGAGTTTACTATCAACAAATAAATATTAATATGAAAATGTAAGTCTTTCTTTTGATAAATTTTAAGATTGACAATGCCGACTTGTGTCACTATTCTTGCCGGCCAGCAATATTTACCCTCATTTCTAATTTTTTTTTCTTTTGTTCAAAAGGTAAAAGGCCGTTTGGAGTATCTATATTATATATGGGTTGGGATAAGCACTATGGATATCAACTTTACCAGTCCGATCCTAGTGGAAATTACTCTGGTTGGAAAGCAACATGTATTGGGCATAACAGTGGTGCAAGTATCTTTCTAGTTTATATTATATGTGTATTTGAGAAAGTTGTTTAATGTGTGGATTTTCACTGAATAGCATACATGTTCTCTGGCACAGGCTGATTAGTCTAAAAAGATCTCGAACACTCAGTTCAGCTGCGTATCTGATAACTGCGCTAGTGTCACTTTTGAGTTAGTTTAGCTCCAGTTGTGGCCTTCTTCCCAGTGGTGGTGCCTAAAAAAAAATTCAGGGGGGGGAGGATTATTTAGTATTTTAGAAGCAATAATGTGCTTTTCTCTTGCTGCTATAGTATAAAAAAACAAAAAACCAACATGTTCGTCCGATTTCTTTAGCTGTAGATCTTTGAATAAATCATTTTTCCTTGTGGAAGCAACTCATACAACAGCCTGCCGTGATTTTCCTACTAAAAGGAGAGCAATATCTTTTTTTCGGATGTAGGATAGCCTTAGAGGTGGCATTAAGCGGCTTTTCAGTGGCTGTCCACGATCTCATATTACATTGATCAACTTTTCGTCACCTGTCCTATTAAAACCTATTACAGACAGAAAAGAGAAATTCGTACATTGATATTCAGTTGGCCAGGTTTGCTCATTCAATATGATTGGCACCCAAAAATCGAGGTAAGATGCGCAGCTAAGCTATTTTAAATGCCTTTGAACAGTTCTATAACCTATTCCCTGTGTCTGTGCTATTTATAATATTTGCAGCAACCAATCTGGTTCAATTGGAGCTTTGTATCACTCAAATCATCCTTGGAGGGCTGACCTCTCGCTGCTGGCTTCATTTTCTAGACTTGGATAGCTGAAATGAAAATAGGCAAACCATTTTTGTGCAGTATAACCTTTCTGTTAGGGCCAGTATAACCTTTCTGTTAGGGCCAGTATAACCTTTCTGTTAGGGCCAGTATAACCTTTCTGTTTCTATATGAGGGCATTGTCTTTTGGTTGTAAGGTATAAGCTTTTGGGGCCTCTCTTGCCTTTTTTGAAATATAAAATCAAAATGTTATGTGTAAGATTATCACATATTTGGAGATATGTGAAAAAAAAATTTGAATTACTAACAAAATTATGAGTTCACCCAATAAAAATAACCATACAAGAAAATAGCTCAATCTTAAGCAATGGCCAACCGTATCTAAACTCTCCCTCCATGACTAGGTCAAGGTCTCCCATATTTATGACTTATAGATGAAGTTATGGGGAAGGATATTTCCCATACTTTGTATGAATTTTGGTCTGGTATAACACATGTCTCATCTGCCCCCAAATGTCCCTTCTTGACATATGTTATTGTACACAGATTTAATAATTTGTAGTGCTCTATTTTATGACTAACTGTTCTATTTTAAATTTGTTATTTATTTTATTTACTACCCATACAAGAGGGTTGGTTTGTTTATTGAGGGATCGTAACTTAGTAATTGCAGATTTTACCAGTGGGTGATTCTACGAGGGTCGTCCAGAAAATAAGTTCCGTTTTTTTTTTTAATCAAGTTTTTATTGAAAAAATTTGAAACTTACAGGTATTGTACTTGAAAATATGTATTATGTTTCCACTAATCCCCGGCGACGTCAATACATTTGGTATATCGCAAAATGAGCTTCGAAATTCCTTCCTTGTAGGAGCTTGCCGCCACCTCCTTGGTCCTCTTCGTGACAGCTTCTTTTGCTTCCTCGTCACTTGTGAAACGTTCTCCCGCCAATTCCGCCTTCATTTTAGTAAACAGGTGATAGTCTGAAGGGGCCAAGTCAGGACTGTATGGCGGATGGGCCAGAACATCCCAACCAAACTCATCCAAAAGTTGCGCTGTGGAACGAGCAACTTGAGGCCGAGCGTTGTCGTGGAGAAGGCAAACACCGGAGGTCAACATTCTTCTTCTATTCTTCTGTATGGCCCGGCGAAGCTTCTTCAGGGTCTCACAATAGCGATTGGCGTTAATTGTTTCACCTTAAGGCAAAAAATCAATCAGGAGAATTCCTTTTTGATCCCAGAAAACAAAAGCCATGATTTTCCTGGTTGACTTCACGACTTTGAATTTTTTGGCACTTGGGGAGGTGGGGTGTTTCCATTGCATGGACTGTCTTTTGTTTTCTGGAGTGTAGTGTGACACCCAGGTTTCGTCTCCAGTGACGATAGACTTCAGGAATGCGTCCCCATCAGTTCTGTAGCAGTCCAATAATTCTCGAGCTGCAGCTATTCGTTGTTCCTTGTGTTGGGGCGTCTGCTCCCTAGGGACCCACCGGGCGCAAACTTTCCGAAAGTCAAGTTTTTTCGAGACGATCTCATGGATGAGGGATCGTGAGATGTCTGGGAAACTCAGTTGGAGTTCATCCAGGGTGTAACGACGATCTTTTCGAACTGCATTGTCGATTTTTGCGACAATTTCGTCCGTCACAACTGAGGGTCTGCCTCTCCCACTTTCATCCTCAAGTGAATGTCTTCTCGCCTTAAATTCACCTACCCATCTCCTCACCTTTGACTCACTCATTACACCTTCTCCATAAACAGAAATGAGCTGTTTGTGAATTTGAACTGATTTGAAACCCTGTGCATAAAGAAATTGACTCACTCCACGCAAAACAACTCGAGAGGAAACGGGGATCGAGGTAGCGGGACGCGACGTGGAGGGCTCCATTTCAACTACCTGCCCTGACATTGGTAACTGACCGACTGAGGTCACCCACCTCTCATTCTATTCCCCCACCTCTCCTCTTTCGAGCGGTGTTGCCGGATTTGGCAAAAACCACTCCTACCGCCCTACAGACCAAAACGGAACTTATTTTCTGGACTACCCTTTTTATAGCAATATTAACCTTTTTTACTTATTGAAAATTTAATTCCCTTATTGTTGTTTAACCTGCTATACTTCCTTTATAATTTCATATAGATATTGTGTTGATCGAATATTATGTTAAATTTTTACATTCTTTTTTATTTCCCTGAAGGAAAAAATGCTTCTCAAATGCACAAAATGTTTATTGCTGTATGCAGGACAGATGATATAGTTAATAGATAGGCAGTGTCAGAATTGGTTCGTGAAATTTCATACCGGGATATTTTTCTCAGAAAGATAAACAACGCTCAGTCCACCAATTGAACTTGAAGATGAACAAATCAAAGAAATGATCAAAGATCGTTATAGCTCCATTCGGAAACTCTATAATACTTATGTGCATTGATTCAACTACATTTCAAACAACTTGGGTAATAGAAAAAAACTTCATTTATGGATCCTTCATCAACTGAAAGAAATTCACTTGACCCAACATGTTAGTGTCTGTGATATATTGATCAGACAAAATGAAGGGAAGCCATTTTTAATACAGATGATTACTGGCGATGAAAAATAAGTGGTTTACAATAATATTAAATGCAAAAGATAAAGATGAAAAAACATATATAAAGCAAAAAAACAGCACACTTATTAATTTACAACAAAAATTAGAGCTATATTAAATTCATATACATTGTAGGGGACTTTCTAAAAATCGTGGACTGTATTAGGTGCAATTATTAGCGGAACAAGCAAGAACAAGAATAGAAATCCACTTACCAAATTTCGTCTGGATCTCATTTGCTTCGAGTTTTCTTTCTTCTTCAATGCTAAGTATAAATCTATAAATTCTGTACTTTCTTGAACCGCCTTTCTGACAATTGACCCATTAACTGCGGTGGTAGCGGGGCATGAGTTGGGGACCAGCGCGCGGCTGGCTAATATATTAGCCACTACCAGTTAAAAGGTTAATGGTGATAATGAAATAAGACGTCTGACCATTTTCGAAATCTCAAACCACTATAGAAAACCAAGTGAAAATAAAAGGAAAATAACCTGTAAACGTGGACACACATGACTGATTGGAGACACTTGCACTTAACATGGATGTTAACACACGGATGCTAAAAACAAAACAGCGGCTTATAAAATGGCGAGACTGGCAGAACTGCAACTGAAAGTGCATCGCTGAACGATCTAGTGGGAGCACTAATAAAATGAGAGTTAACGCTGATAATCGTAGGTGTCACAAAGAAGTCTAAATAATTAAATGTAAGATATTAACAGAGGAGACAAATTAAAGAATTAAACAAAGTCACAATTCTTTTCATTTTTAACGAAAATAAACAATTATTAGAAAACAAAAGAAAGACACTTTTGATTGCTTTAATATACATAAATACTAATATAATTTATTTATTATAACCCTGTCTTTTGGTTAGGCAATGAGAGTGTTTGCAGTGATGGGATCTTTGGAGTGAAGGATCTTTGCCAAACAGCCTATTACTGTAAATAAAACAAAATTATTTGCTGTCCATCCTATTTTATTTTTCCTCATCAATGTTTATCCTCTTGAGCTATTCTGGTGGTTTACCTGGTGCATGCCCCCTTCTTCTTTCCAGGGTTAAGTGGTCTTGACTGACGACCTCCTTTCACCTATTAATGAAATACCTGAAATGAGGATACTTCTCCTTGGTCATAAGGTGACGGAGATCACTCACCCTATGTAGAGTTTCTTTTGCTCATCTGCCAAGCCTTCTCTTTTAATAACATATTTGTAGCAGTCTTCTCTTAGCAGGCAGTTGAAAGATATTCCCCAGACCACCTCATGAGATATGGTAACCTGAAGCAGTGGCACAGGTATGCTGAACAGATGCCATCTTGCAATTCAGTCTATGTGAAAGATTTCTCATATCCTCATTATATCCACATCTGCTCCTTTATAATTATTCAGTGGTCCTAGTTAACGAAGGTCCACGTACAGGAGATAAAGTTTGCCCCATCTGTGGGCTTTCGTTTAAAGGTGACTGAGGCCTCGGAACCCATATTGCAAAGAAGCATCCCAGGGAGGCAAATAGCAATCATATTAGGGGGATAATTAAAAATGTCATTGGACCAAAAAATGGAGAGTGTGAATGAACCAAGATAAAAGAGGACATTGTGCTCTGGTCTGCCACATTCAAGGGCCTCTTAGAGAATAATACTATGAATCTTGCAAATTTTGATAAGGCTGAAGAATGTTCCTTCCCAGATTTCTTGAAGTCTATAAATTCAGAACTACCAGGCACTCTGCCATTAGCTTTTACCGATTGAGAAAAAAGAACAAAATAGACATGGCTGACAACGGTGCGGTAAAAGTCTTAAATCCTCAGAGGGCCAATAAAGCAGACAGGAGTCGTCAGTAGCAACAATATCAATACGAAGTCACGCAATATAACTATTAAAATATAAGGAAGAAAGTTGTACAAAATATAATGAACGCCGACCTTCCTAAGCTATGTTCCCTAAAACCAATGGATGTTGAAAAGCACTTCAAAGACCTCTTTGGGACCGAAAATCTGTGCAAGCATGCGGATTATAAAAAGCTTGCCACAATGCATAATCTAATGTCCATAGAAACCAATCTGGTAAATAAAGCGATAAAATCTAGATTTATGGACACATTGCTAGGGCCCGATGGATAAAATATTTTGAAGTGGTGAACGTAATATAAATTATTTCGGAGATAATGCTGAAATTGGCCAACATACCGGAACCTCTTCAGAAAGGGCGCACAATTCTAATTTACAAAGGGAAAGGAGAAATCAACAATATCTCCTCATAGAGGCCCTTCACAATATATTCAATTCTGTTCCAAATTATAGAAATGGTTCTGGACCATGAACTAAGAAAACAGGTCACCTTCCATAGGAATCAAAGGGGTTTTATAAAGGGACTCCTGAGAACGCACGCCAAATCGCGAATTAAAGACACATTTCTAAAAGATTCAAAAAAGAATAAAAGTGATTACGCAGTTAGTCTTTCTCGACGTTAGTTCTAAAGTGGCTGCAGACAGAGTTATTGGTAGCATTCAGAGGACCCTCGCGGTGATTGGTTTGGCGATAAACCCTGAAGCCATAACACTCTCCCTCGAGAATGGAGACAGCATCCAAACTCTGGAATATGGAGGAACCATCACGTATTTAGGATGTACATTCTCGGGAGAGCTGCTGTTTAGTGAGGATTCGGTGATAAAATTAAATGAAAACCTTAATAAGCTTGTTACCTTTTTTTTTTGTTCCTCCCCTTCCTCGCCGCAGGCTATACGGGGTTCCCCGGGCCAGGGGAGAGGGTGGGGATTGATGCCGAGTATAATTAAATTTTCCCCTGGCTATGGGTTTTGAACTTGCTATCTTCGTATTTCCAATCAAACGTTGCCATGGCCAACGCATATTTTCTAACGTGTTTGCCCACTCGGCCATCCCCCCACGCAAGTTTGTTACCTCAAGATTCGCAGAAGTGTCAAGCCCATCATCAGATTACCTGAGAACACCTCCACAGCTATGTTGTACGCTTCCAGGAGATATAGGGGATTAGGATTTGATCCGCTGCCAATGGGAAGCTCCTTTACTAAACTGATCCATTGCTCAGCAGTTGTCAAATATACCGGATTCCCTGTTTCAATATACTTATGATTACTCGGCTGAAATAGCTTAGTGTGCTGAGAGATTGGGTGTTAAGCCGGGACACCGCAGTATGAAAGCTCTAAGACAGTCGCTAAGATAAAACTCGTTTGAGGAATGGGTGAACTGCAGGTGGCAAGGCATTCGAGTAAGCCATTTTAACCCTCTGGCGGGCGCGCCTATTTGAGTTACATCAGCGGACCGCATCTTTGTTTTCTATATATTTTATTAGAAAATAAGCAATAACTTACTTTTTTTTGTTATTTACTAGTTGCTTATGTTTATACCATTTCTAATGAATGAAGATTATAAGATGTTTAAAGAAAAGGATGGCAAAAAATAAAATAAATTAAAATAGCTTTGGCGATAAAAAAAACTTACAATTGGTAGTACAATGTATAGAGATAATATTATAATAAATTGCTTATTATAATAAATGTTGCTCATATGAACATAGGAATAATGGTAGAGGATGGTTGACGGTTGATATAATGAAGAGGAAATGGTCGGGAGTGCGGTCAAAATAAATAGCATTATTATGTAAGAATCACATATTTTATTTTTGCCAACGTTTCGTTCATCGTTCGTTCATAAGTGCTCGGAGTGTTATAATAAAAATTGGCATATATGTAATGGTAAATGTTTTACGAATACTAATTCAGTAAAACAAGACTAAAAATAAATTTATGTGTAGAAATATTTCAAACAATATTAGACAACGTAAAAACCTAAATTTTAATTTGTGAAGAAAGCGCAGAAAACGATAAAATAATTCAGCAGAGATTGGCTGAATCTCTAACACGAAAGGGCGCGCCGCAGTGTTTGGACCGCACTTACAGACCTACTGCAAATAAGCCAATATAACTACTGAGGAAAACCGGAAGACGGCGGGCACGACCGTCTAATCCTGCCAGAACATGTCGGTCTACAAATACCTGGAACCCTCAGCTCACTGATACCCTGAAAATTTATATATTTTTCTTATGAAAAATTTTAGGAACCGAGCGAACCGCAAAAATTTTCATCGGCCGAGGGAAGTATGAAATGTACTGAGATCAGAGCTTGTATTGTCTAAAGATATTTGCCAGAATCCATTCTTCATGTCAATAACAGAAAAAAAACAACACATTTTTCCACAAAGACTACTAATAATATCTGCATCGGATATATTTATTTAGGGGTTTCGGATCTAAGCAAAGTCTTAGATTTTTCTACAATCTATCTTTATAAATGATGTTTTGGTTTTCTAAATTTTCAGTAGTTGACTTTAGTTAAGGCAAAAGGGAAGATAGGATTCTCATAACTGGCTGTACGATAGGCAGCATACAAATGACACAAGAACTAGAACTTAGTGATACAATCAAAGTGTAGACTTTAATAGACTACTAAGCAATTCCTTTTGTTTGATATCAGATCCAAGATTAATTTATTAAAATCAATTTAAGTACTTCACCAAAAACAACCTATTATTCCTTGTCATAACCAATAAAGAAAACGTAGATGAGTCAAATATAAACACCTATGTCATTTTAAATGCTAAAATATTGAGAGGAGCAAATGGGTAAAAGTGGGATAGGTGAGAAGGGAGAGGGGCGATGGGAGGGGGACCGGTCGTTTCCCCGCTCCGGCCTTGGTTCTGTCTGTGTACCTATGTCTGAGGAAGAGGTCACCACTGCAGTTGCGCAACGCTTCATCAATAAGGTTTTGACAAATGAAGGCGTTAAGCCCAGCGAAATTCTCACCAGACTTAATGCTCAGTTTGGGGATGCAACACTCTCACGCATTCAAGTCTTTGTCCGGGCCAAGAAATTTAAAGAAGGGCGAGGAGCCACGGAAAATGAGAGCCACAATAGGCATCCATGGACAAGTGTGACTGACAGACGAGAACATTTGCGTAATTCATGATCTCATTGAAGGTGATCGGCAGCTCCCACTGCCGCATTGACTCCAGAAAAATTGAACCAATTGCACTGGGAAACACTTTAAAATTAAATTTTTAGGTATTATAATAATTTATTATACCAACAAGTAATACATTGATAAATCTGAAAAAATCTTCAGGGGGTGCGAGATTGAAAGTTTGGTGAAAAAAAATAAGTAAAAACTATTATATAATTCTTTACTGTTTTTTTCTATGGAATAAAAAATAAAAGCAACCAATATTGACAATGTAAAAACCACTGTCATCACTTCAAATTTTTGGACGTTTTCATTGTTTCTATTGCAGTTAGACAAGAAAAAATTGATCACAGCCAGGAATCAAACCAGGGGTGGGATCGCTAAAGAGAAAAGATTGACAAAGCTGGAATTAGATTGACACAGCTGGAATTGACCCCACAGTTAGTAGCTCAGTGGTAAGAGAGCTGTGACAGACATATGAAGGACCTGGGTTTAATTCCTGTCGGCCTTGGTCAATCTTTTCTGTTCAAATTAAATTATTTACAAATTATAAATTACTTATTTAAAAATAATAAATGACTAAATTACAGCATAAAATATAAAATGAATTTTTAAGTCAGATCATTATTTGTTCTTTTATAGGTATTAAGATGATTGATTTTCAGTTAAATTTTCTTTATTTGGAGAGCCTACGTTTCGATCCAAACATCTGGATCTTGGTCAGGGCTAAAATGAAGACAAATATGTAAGGTAGGTATCTATGCTAGAAGAAGAGATTAATTACAGACAGTAACAATAAGAATTTAAAAATCTGGTGCGTGCGCGCAACACACAACTTTCACTTACCCACTTACTTACATTAGATTAGAAATGAATGCGTTGTGTTAATGCCACTTCTCAAAGTTACACATTTTTCCACATTCATTTCTTACCTGATATTAAAGAACACCTAATTTTCATTAAACATGGCGAATTTGATGAAAATCGTTAAAACCGTTTTTGAGATAATCGAAAAAAAGGTAAAAATCGGAAAAAAAGTTATGAAATAAAGTGCCCCCTCCCTTTGACCAATTTTGATGAAATCTGTGCTGTCACATCGCGGGCATATACCAACACCAAATACTGAGTTTTGTCAAAATCGTTAAAGCCGTTTTTGAGTAAATAAAAAAAACACGTGATAATGAGACAACATTTATTAAGTAAAGTCCCCCCTCCGGTTAATCAATTTTGATGAAATTTTTACAGTCATATCTTGGGCATATTATTACATCAAATACTCAGTTTAATCAAAATCGTTAAAGCCGTTTTTGAGTAAATAAAAAAAACACGTGAAAATGATACAAAATTTATTAAGTAAAGTCCCTCCTCCGGTTAATCAATTTTGATGAAATTTTTACAGTCATATCTCGGGCATATAAATAGATCAAATACTGAGTTTAATCAAAATCGTTAGAGCCGTTTTTGAGAAAATCGAAAAAAACATAAAAAGTTATTAAATAAAGTACCCCCTCCCTTTGAGTAATTTTGATGAAATTTATGCTGTCACATCGCGGGCATATACTTACACTAAATACCCAATTTCAGGATCGCACGGTTTATAGTTTTTGAGCTAGTCTGTTCACACACACACACACACAGACCATTTCGCGGGACTTGGTCATTTCGACTCAGGGGACCCCAAAACGTGTATTTCCGTTGAAAACCGGAAGTCGAAATTTTTCACGATCGCAATACTTCCACTTACTATATATTTCATATATAGGTAAGTGAAAGTAAAAATATAATGAAAAAGGAAAAAATCCAACTGATGGTATGTTTAAATATTATGAAAGCTAATAATTATATAAAAAAAATTAAACCGACTTCGAAACCTACTGAAAAGTATGAAATAATTACCTTCTGATTTTTATGAATACACAGCAAATTTGAAGATGGTATAAAAAGTGGAAAAAAGCAATAAGAATAATAATTTTATTTTGATTTGTACAAATACACACTAATTGTTAATAAAAATTATTAAATTAAAATATTAAACACTATGTTCAATACAACACAATCTTTTCGGAGGTGGCGCAAAATAGAAATGACATGTTACTGATACAATCCCATTAGTAAGGTAAATGTACCAGTAATAGACACTGAACTAGTAATCGACACTTGGAGATTCAAATTCAAATAATAAGCTTTTTAATCTGCCTAGAGGCCCCAAATTCAATTAAATTTGTTGCTAGAACACTCATGTGGGTTGCCCCAGGACTACAGATGATACCAAGCCAAAATGGCATTGGACTGCCGATTTGTAGTGTGAGGTTAGCCTGTTGTCTTCTTCAGCGAGAATTTCTTACCACTTTTCTTAACACATTTAATGCCCACTAACAATTAGCATACATCCTCGGGGGCCCAATGGTTTTTTTATTTATTGTTATTCTGGTAAATAACACTTTAATAAATCAATTCAATCATTATAACATTGATGCAAGTACCATTTACCATTTTTTTACATACAACCCGCCAGGCGGTTGTTGGGCCACGTGGTAACGCATGATGCGCCTACCAGTTCGCAGGCCACGTACTTACCTTCGTATTTCTATAATAAAATCAGTTTTTAGGGCGTAACTTTTAATTAAATGTGAGAAATGACATTTTCTTTCAATAACCCAATTAATGTAAAATGCATGTCAATTTTTTTTGGAAGGGGGGTTCATATATTTTTTTCTTAGTTTTTTTTTTTATTATTTTACTGGGCGGTATGAAAAATTATTTCTAAATTACCTTTTTCTTTTACTTTTTATAAATCCCACAGGGATTTATGGACAGATGAAGGGAAGAATTGAAGGATACCATTGGAAGGTAGAGGAAAAATATTTAATAAAAAAAATAAAATAAATTACATTCATTTTTATTAAATAAATAAATACATTACATCAATATATATAATTTTTACACTATTTTTTTTATTGAAAAACAAATTATAATACATACAATAAATTACAATCAATATTTGTGAAAATCACGTTACTATGCATAAAAAGTACATAAAGGTAAATATAAATCGTACAAAAATTGAGAAACACGTATGAGTCTTTCAAGACATCAAAATTAATAAATAAAAAAAATCAACTTACTTGTAAAAGGGAATGGTACTCCAAGATAATGATAATTTTTTTTAAAGTAAATTATTTAAACAGCTGGTCATCATTTCTTAGTTGTAAACTATTAGTAATTTGTTTTTAAGTGACCTGGCATCTTGAAGTTAACCTATACGCCACATGGCATGGGTGTCTATTATTGAAACACTTCTTGAGTTATATAACCAGTAATAGACAACCCTGTCTAATACTGACGCATTTCGCTATATTTATTTTTCGTTCCATATGTGCTTCCAATGAGTTCCCATTTATTTAATATGCTTTTCTGTACAATTTTTATTCAATTCTGACCAAGGGAACTAGTAATTGACATGGGTGTCAATTTCTGAAGCAATGCACGAGCCTATCTAATACTAAATCAAGAAAAACATTTGTCGCACATCTCCCTTATATTCTAATAATTTAATACTGTAAAGTATTAAATAAATTAAATATTGTAAAGTAATGTATACGGTTCAAACCCGGAGGTCAGTTTTACCTGAAGGCGGCAAGGTCCTGGAAATACTGCCTTGGAAGTTATGGGAGCCATAAACCTGTTGTTAAAAATTCAAAACAAGTAAAACCTAAGATCGAAAATGCTACCGACACTCGGCAAGGGAAATACCTAAGAAGATTGTTGCAGAAATTTTGGGCCATAAACCCTGGTTTTGCCCCGGCAAAAGTACTGACGAAGAGCCCGAGAAATATAACATGGAACGGGAATTTTAGGATGGCCAACCAATGCAAAGAAGTCTGAATAGAGTGGGATGGAAATTTTAGGACAGCCAGCTAATCAGAAGAAGTCTGAAGAGGATGGGGGAAAGAAGATTGATATGGAGGAAGAGAAGACAAGAGAAGAAGTTGGGGAAAGGGCCAAGAGTGCGGAGGTGGAGACGAGAAGTGTGGAGGTACAGAGAGAGAGGAGCGGCAGAGTCCAGAAGAAGAGCGCTTCTGGAAATGAAGAAAGTATTTAAAAGGAAGAAGTTGCAACAGAATATAATGGGAAGGGGGAAATTCTCTGCAAATTCATCCTGAAGTGGAAAACGTTCAAGAGGGTTTTTCTCAAAATGTTGAATCTTCTAAAAAAGTCTGGGAAAAAATAAACTTAATGAATGATATGAATGTAAGGGCCAGCAAAGGAGATTTTTTCGTTGCATTAGTGAGAGGAAAGAGGAAAAGAATGAAAGTTGTTGCCAAAATAATAGATGTGGAAGAAGATGAAAATTATAAAGCTGTTATGTACAATCCTAGTAGCAGAATGAGAACAGTTTTTATCCAACATTCTAATGATAATAAAAAAAAAATTTCACTCTGATATAAAAATACTGCCTAACCCGCTGAACTTCGGACAGAGATATTAATTTCCGATATCTGTTGAAGTAGAGTGAATCCGACATGTATGTGACTTAGTTTGTTTTGATTTTTATTCTTTTATTAAAATGTATTTATTTCATACCATCAATTTTTTATATTTTACGTTTTATGCAAATGTATTGTTTAGAAATAAAATTTATTAAAATTTTTCATTGTAACACATATTTTGCCTATTTTTCCCAGTAAAACCCAGAGTGTCTATTACTAGTACAAAGAGGTGTCTAATACTAGATTTTTGAAAATTTTAAGTGTCTATTACTGATGCAAAGTCAGGTATTAGAATTATTAAATATATTAATAAAAAGCTATATAATTTTGTCATGTGATACACTGAATTCAAGAGGAGAGTAAATTTGCTATCACCTAAAACAATTTTCGGAAATTCCCAATGGACACAATCGGAGTAATTAGCAAACATACTGAAAATGTTTCTTAAAGTGTCTATTACTGGTACGTTTACCTTAAGCATTGAAATTAATAGATGGGAAGAAAGATCCATTTAGGAGATTTTCATAATGTCAAGTGTTAAAAATTTTAAATTTTGCGCCTCCTCCGAAAAGATTGTGTTGTAATAATTTTTATTAACAATTAGTGTGTATTAGTACAAATAGAAATAAAATTATTCGTCTTATTGTATTTTTCCACTTTTTATACCATTTTCAATTTTGCTGTGTTTTCATAAAAATCAAAAGGTAATTATTTATACTTTTCAGTAGGTTTCGAAGTCGGTTTAATTTTTTTTATAAAATGTTTTTTATTTCATACTTTTTAGTTGGAGAAGATAACAAATTTAAAAAATCGTACGTTGGTTTAAAAACTCAATAGTTTTTGAAACAAAATTAAAAACCGGTAATAGTAATCCAGATAACATAACAGAAGTGTCTCCCATGAAAAATCGGCACAAGATATTCAACAGTGACCGAGTGTAGCCGGAAGAAGACAGAGGTATCTGAATCCTTTGTTAAGTCACCTGAAAATAAGCTTTTCCAGGAATTATTGTATTCCTTTTTAATGTGCATAGCGAGTAAAAGGCAGAAATCAAAATCTAATTTAAATCAATAATGGCTACAATTTTAAATTTAAACGAACCTTCGGGAACTTGAAGAAGTTCCCTTAAACTACATTAAAACGGTTATCAATACTCAGTCTTTCTTGGAATTTCACGAATGTTGTGGTCTTATGATTATGGTATCCAACCATCGATTAGATCTAAATCAAGAAGGTTTACTGTTATCGGTGAATATATGTATATCTAATATTTATGCTAATATCACTACAGAAAACGACAGCGATATTATATTCTGCTGATATTAAATATCTTTATTTAAACCTCTTGTTGAAAAATTAGTTAAGGTTATGTATAGGTTTCTTCCAACAAGCACTTAAAACACATCGATAACTAACAGACTGCTCATGTTCTCCCCCCACTCTTTTGATTCTGAATTTGATTGGTTGTTTTTACCATTTGATTCATCCAGCAGTAAAACAATATTGAGATTTGTTAGTTTTTTTTTTTTGTTCGGTACCCCTACCTGGCCATGTGTGGCATATTGGGGGTTACTCTACAGGTATAACCAACCTATTCTAACCATGGTGGGAAGGTCGAGATTTATTCCGTGGGGCCTCCACGAAATAAATGTCAACCCTCCCAGGGCGGATTCGAACCGCCGCCGTTCGGCTCAAGCATGCAACAACGGGTCGCGCTCCTACACTCTCGGCTATCCCGGCCCCGAGATTTGTTAGTTATCAATTAGTTTCAATAGCTTGTTGGAGCATACCTTATGTTATATATGCCATATGTTTTTCCAATCAGTAAACATTTTGAGCGATAATTAAATAATTATTTTCATGTTTTTTCCCGATAACTTCTTAAATAAATTAAGAACCCAAAAAAGGTTTTAATGGGACCACCTCGGAAAAATACCCTACAAGATGCAAAAGTTTCGTTCCAATCGGTCCACCCAGCTTTGAGTAATCGGTGAACATACATAGAAAAAAAAAAAAAGTCACATATGTATCGAATTGAGTAACCTCCTCTTTCGTTCGAAGTCGGTTAAAAATAGTCAAAATTTATATGAATATTTGAATAAGTTGCTAATAAGATAAAATAATATCTGATAATACTGTTACTCTTTAGAATCACATACTAAACTTAATCAATCAGCCCATCTTGACTCCCTTTCATTATTTTGTAACTCCGGATATCTTTGTTTTCAAAATAAATATGTTCTTCAAACTTCTGGCCTCGCAACGGCTAGCTCCTGACCTCTTCAGTATTGTTCTTAACGGCTTGATAAACAACTTGCTTGATTCCGTATTACCTAAATTCCCTAATGATATTTTTTTCATGAAAAAAATATGTAGATCTCCCCCTATTGATACTCAATCCTAATGCTATCACTGATATTCTCACTGCCTTCCAACTCCCACAACCCACGTCCTCATTTTATTGTTTAATTGGAAACCAATTACTCCCTTCCATTCCTAGACATTTCCCTTCCTGGTATATTGAGAAATCACTTAGAATATTGCATAGTCCCTGGAAATTAATCTTTCTAAATTCTGATTTTAACTACCCTTCCTTATGACATACATAATTTAAATAATTGAACTATTAACGAAATAGGTTAAATTTAAATAAAGCAAATAAATGAGTTTCTTGGTATGAAAGAAGGAAGTCATAAATAAAAATCATGAGCATCTATATCATTAAAGTGCCTACTTTATAAACCTTATTATGTTTTTTCAAAAACATTTCATAAGGTGGTTTCCACGATTACCTTTTTGACAATTGAGGGGAAGATAAGGGGTTAACATGAAATAAGTTTCTATCCATTATCTATCTTTTATACAAGTATCTATCTTTTAAGGGTTTACATGAAATAAGTTTCTATCCATGATAGAAAAAGGTAAATTGATAAAAAACAATTTGTTCCACCTCGATCTAACGAATCAATATAAATAGATTTTATTTATTTCTTAGATGTTTTGGACTGCAGTAGTCTCTCACTTATCCGACCCCTTCGGAACCGATACATTGCCGTTTAAGCGAGAGAGCCAGTCAATCCGGAAAAATGGTTAAAAAAAATATTATTACTTCTACATTCATCGCAATCCCAAATACAACACATAACCAAATTTACTAAGGTTGTATAAATATTAATTAAAGAAGATATCATTTTTGGCTAATTTAATTTAACGATTTACAAAAACTTACACTATCAATCTACTCAGTTTTCACAAATTCTTTTATTTTTTCGTTTATATGCACCTTAATGTCATTTCATATACGAAGTTATTTCTTTTTAATTTTTTCATGAAATGAAATGAATGGAGGACAAGAATTTTGTTTCAAGATCAATTTTACTTCAAAAGAGATTTGTTTTACAGGAGATAGGTCAAAAAATAAAAAACAAAAGATTTCTTGCCAAAATTTCAATTTATTTAAGCTCTATCGAACCGCAACACAATACAAATTTTAACAAAATTTTTTACCAGGGATTGATAATATGAAAAAGTTATAAATGCTTTTAAGGATGTTAAAAAGAACTTTTTACTTTCACTTACCTATATATGAAATATAAAGTAAGGGAAAGTATTGCGATGAAAAATTTCGACTTCTGGTTTTCAACGGAAATAGACTTTTTGGGGTCCCTTGTGTCCAAATAACCAAATTCCGCGAAATGGTCTGTCTTTGTGTGTGTTTGTGTGTGTGTGTGTGTGTGTGTGTGTGTGTGTGTGTGTCTTTGTGTGTGTGTGCGTGCGTGCGTGCGTGCGTGCGTGCGTGTGTGTGAAGACTTGCTCAGAAACTATTTGTCGCGTGTGTGTGAAGACTAACTCAGAAACTATTTGTCGCGTGTGCGTGTGCGCGTGCGTGTTTGTGTGTGTGTGTGTGAAGACTAGCTCAGAAACTATTTGTCGTGTATGCGTGCGTGCGTGCATTTGCGTGTTTGTGAAAGGAAAGACTAGCTCAGAAACTTTTTGTCCTACGAAATGAAATTAGGTATTTGAGGTATGTTTGTGCCCGCGATGTGACAGAAAGATTTCGTCTAAATCGACTAAACTTCGGGAGAACTTGATCGTAACATCTATTTTTGTATACTTTTTAAGTTTAAGCTTAATGAGGCTTACCTAATATGAAGTAGGTTTTATAGAAATCGATTAGGTCTGAGAGGGCTTAAATTGCTAAGAAAAAAATCTTCCTTTAAAATGCCTTTATTTTTTTATTTCGACTAAATAACGGTCCTTTGTCATCCCTAGTTACAAGAAATGGCTAAATACGAAAGAATTTAATAATCAAATAAAAGAGAAATAAAATACATGATTTACCAAAACAAAAATTTCAATATCTGATAATATCAGTAGTAGTATATATAATATATTATTCAAAAGCTTGGAAATTGAGAAATAATAATATTAAGTTCATTATAAGGTTTAAAAAAATATTAGAGTATCAAGAAAATAATAATTTTTATTTTCAGATTATTTAACAGAAACTATTGGTTTCCATGGTAATAATTGCAACTGTCTTAAAACTTAAAGAATTACAAACAACCTTTTTAATTTTGTTATATAATGAAAAAGAAAGAGAACTATTTAGAAAGAAGACGAGAGAGAACACTGAGAGAGAAAGCGAACATCGTGATTCTTAATGAATCAAAGTTATGTATGTTCCAACATGCATTTGAAATACGATGGCAACTTTCGCACGTGCAATACAATTTTACCAACTGCTCATTGTTAACAAGACAAGGCGTACAGAGCATGCCAAAAGAGTGAACGTGTTTTAAGAGCTTGTTGCCGCGTAACTTATTGACTTTAAAAAAGTACTAATACGTGTTACTGCCTTAGAAGGATAAAATATCGCCATCGTTTTCTGTTAAATACTGAGGTGCTAAATATTGAAAATTTAGTTCCAATTTAATATGGGCCGTTATGATGATCCATTTCTATCAATTCTTATTCATGATATATCCTCGAAAAACATGATTGTTCAGTCTGAAACTCGATTATTATTTCTATAATCTCCTGAAAATATATTTATATATATATAAAATATTTCAAACGAATCCCTGGAAAGTACAAAGTTCTAGAGTAAATGGGACCAACTTCATTCTTGGTACACCACTGTATGAATTATTGACCCCCACTTTCCAATAATAAAGAAAACAATTTTCATTGCTAAAGAAAGTTTAGTGTTCCCTCTCCGGTAGCCCGTAAGTATACCATTTAAAAATGTCTTATTTTAGTCAAAAAAGTAAAAATTGTTTAAGTGGTAAGTGAAAGTTGTGATCGTTCACAGTACCAGTTTTTTATCTAATTATTAGCTTTCATAAGTCCCCATGGCATGTAAGCATACCATCAGTTAGTTGGATTTTTTTTTTCATTATTTCTTTATAATGTTACTATCTGTAATTAATCTCATCTTCCAGCCTAGATTCTTTACATTTTAGTAATATAGTTGTCTTCATTTTAGCCCTGATGAATATCCACATGTTTGGATCAAAACATGGGCTCTCCAAATAAAGAAAATTTGACTGAAATATCAATCATCCTAATCTTTAAGAAAACAGTTGACCATTATATACCTCTAAAAGAAAGAATAATTGTCAGACTTAAAAATTCCTCTTATATTTTATGTTGAAATTCTATCATTTAGTATTTTTAAATGATTAATTTATAATTTTAAATCATTTTATTTGAACAGAAAAGATTGACCAAGGCCAGAATTGAACCCAGGTCCTTCATATGTCCGTCGCATCTCTCTTACCACTGAGCTGCTAACTGTGGGGTCAATCCCAGCTCTGTCGATCTTTTCTTTTTGCTTGCTGGGTTCGATTCCCAGCCGCAATCAATCTTTTCTTATCTAACTGCAATAGGAAAAATGAAAACGTCCAAAGATTTGAAGAGATGTCAGTGATTTTTACATTGTCAAAGCTTTTATTTTTTACTCCATAGAAAAAATCAATAAAGAATTATGTAATAGTGTAATATTAAATCGATAAGCAAATAAAAAAAAACATATTGCATAAACTCCCAGACCGTCTGTTGGAACAAAATAAACGGTTGGAACGAACTGTCCACATTGTTCTGGAACATTCCAGACCTGACCATTTACGATTATATTTAAAGAGCGAGTGACTGAACGAGTTAGTCTAAGAAAAGTATGTGTCTTGACTGTGTGTGTGTGTTATAACGTTATCATTTTTGTAACCTGCTCAAGTATTTAAATTTTATAAATTAGCTGACATTGATAACTGTATATTTTGTTGAATAAATATTTCTTACCCAAATAAGAGTTACAATAGTTTCCCCCCCCCCCCTTTTCTCTTAACCTTCAATCTCGTACCCCCTGATGATTTTTACAGATTTATCAATGTATTACTTCTTTTAGGTGTAATAAATTTAATTTGAACGTTTGTTGCAATTATATAATCCTAATTTGTACATACAAAGCAATCACTTTTATAAAATAAAATTAAATCTAATTATTTATTATTTTTAATAAAAAATTGATAAAATTGTGTATTCATTGTTTTTTATATATTTTAGGCTGCTGTTTCCAGTTTAAAGACGGATTACAAAGAAGGTGAAATGACAGTAAAAGATGCTTTGGCCTTGGGGATCAAAGTTCTAAGTAAAACATTAGATACAGCTAAACTTTCAGTTGATAGAGGTATTTATCAATTAAAGAAAATCTTTTAATGTTCTAAAAACTCAATAGTTTGACTTAATAAATGTGTATTAAAAGAATATTGTAACACTTATGTGGGTTAACAATTTTTGTTCAAAGAAAAATAACAATTTTCAATGACACACGAATATAGAGTGATATCGATTCTCCTTTTCCAGACAACGACCCTCTTCTCGAGGCAATGATGGGTCAACGTAGTCGCCTACCGAACCACCGAGGTAGTCGGCGCTGGAGTCCCAACCATAGTGCCCTTCCTAGCGGTATTTGAGTGCTTATACCTCGAAGGAAGTTAAATTTACATTTTCTTGTCCATGGTGACCCCCAATCCAATTCCCAAATATGGAAGAACAGCTCCTCTCCACTGATCTTGACAGCTCTCCGTTTCTGGTCGAGCTCAAAACCGCACGTGTTCATGAGGTTCATGCCGAGGATTACATCCTCCTCAATATCAGCAACTAGTACCAAGTGTGAGACACAGCTTGAGCCTAACTGTATCTTTACCTTGGTTTCGCCGAATACCTTGGCTGCTGCTCCTGTTGCAGACCTGTCGCCATATGGAGGGCATCAGTATTTTCTTGCCAGTTACACTGGAAGAGATGATAGCCTTCGTAGCTCCAGTGTCAATCAGCATTGTATGCCTCTTGCCATTGACTGTGCCATCCCCATATGCGCTGTCATCTCGTTCTCCCAATAGGTTACCATTATTGGGGAAGGATCTTGATGACTGTCCCTAGACACTTTCATCCTCTGGGTATGGACACGGCTTATTTTTCCTGGATCAGGAGCAAACTTTCCTTTGCAGGAACTCCTGTTGTGTCTGAGCTTCCCACAGCTCCAGCACCGTACTGATCTCCTTTTCCGGGACTCTAGGGCCTTTATAACTTCTAAAACAATACATTCAATTCTCTAGGTCTATAGGTATTGCCGGTTCCCCACAGTTCCTACACTGGAGTGGTCCTCTTCTCTGCGAGTCTAAAGTCTTCACAACCCCTGAGATCACCTGCCTCAGTAGCCGCACCACTCTCTGAAGCTCCAAGTCTCGCACGCAAGCCGTTGACGAGCGCTGGAACTGCTAACCATCCAATAACCTTTCTTGGGCTGTTGAATAAGCCAGTCTTACCATCCTCACAATATCCGCCTCGAATTCTTGGATAGTCTCGGCTGCCTTCTGTTTCCTGTTATTAAGCTGGGACTAGTATACCTGTTCTAGGTGGGTGTGGCCAAATTGCATTTCGCTTACTAATAAGTCAAAATCACAAGGGTCGTTGGAGTTGAGGGTCTGGAGGACATCCAGAGCTTCACCTGGGAGGGCTACTTTTAGGGCAACAGCCTTATCTCTACGGGACCACCCATTAGCACTAGCCGCTGCATTGAACTGTTTGAGGTAATTCGACCATGACGACTTACCATGAAAGGTTGGGGGCTTTATCTTGGCTCGGCTCTCCGTGGCTAGGGGTTCAAGTCTTTGCCCATCTTGTAATGGCTGATGGCAGAACTGATCTCCTGCAACCACCTGGGCCCCTTTTTATAGCGTCCATTTTAATTTTTCAACCTCTTCTTCTAAAGCAACGGCTCTCGTTTCTTGTTGGGCTATCCTGTCATTCATCATAGCCGACAAACCCGACTTTAGGCTACTTATCTTCTCTTCAAGCTCAGCAGACTGCCTGACCAACTTTAAATTCATTTCAGACAAGTTTGAATTTAGGCTCGTTATTTTCTCATTAAGATCAACAGAATGGCTGGTCAACTTGTCATTTAACCCATTTACGTCTCCAGACAAATTAGACTTATCATTTATCTCAGCCGAAAAATTATTTAAAGTGACCTTCAAAGAGTTATCCTTAAACTCTACGCCTTGACTTAGGTAATACTCACGTAACCGGGCCAATAAGATCCCTTTCATACCAGTATTGTCTAAATCCAGCTGTTCTAATTCTCTCCTCAGCTCCGCTCCACTACTAGAAGTTCTCCAATTCCTTTGCCTGGAATTTTTTTCATCTTTGAATCCCACACCTGACACCAGTTGTAACACTTATGTAGGTTAAAATAATTTTATTCCAAGAAAATAATTTACAACGCCATGCAATGAGAACTGAAATAATCAATAAGATTACAAAATGTATCAATTTAAACAAAATAGTAACACAAAAGTAACCAGATGATCTGAGCTTCAGAACTAGACTAACTCTTTAGTCCATCCCTCTTATATTTAGTCTGAATGAGAACTGTCTGGAAGGTTTGAGTAAGCATAGATTATTCTCGAAGAAGTAATAGAAAAGTTTGTTCCACCTTACAATATTAGTTTAAATTTCTATTATTTTACAATTTATTTTCTATTCATATAGTAGTTGGAAGACACTATATTTTATTAAATATTCTTTAAAATGAATATCACATAAACAAAGAGTTAACTTGTAATTCTCTCCTCAGCTCCACTCCGCTGCTAATAGTTCTCCAATTCATTTGCCTGGCATTTTTTTCTTCTTTAAACCCCACACCTGACACAAGTTGTAACACTTATTTGGGTTAACAATTTTTATTCAAAGAAAAATAACAATTTTCAATACCACACGATTTATAACAACACATACTGTATCTATTTAATATATATATATATATATATATATACTATTGTTCCATTCTGAGGTTCTTCCTTATCACTCTGTCGGGCGCACCTATAGAGGAAACATAATCAGGCACACCCGGCCAAGAGGTCACCCACTTATATTTTCCTCTCCTCCCAAATAAATAATTTTGTTAGGATCAAACCACTCCAGTGAGATCTAAGGAAAGTAAAAAAAGAATAGTTTATTATAAATATCTTTGTATATAAAAAAAAAAAACGTAAACATTACCGAATTTTTATAATTGGTTTTCTGATAAGTGGAATTTTGTGATATTTTCTTTTGAGTACAACTTTATGTGTGATGCATTGTTTTCGAGTTATAAGCAGAAAACTAAAAATTCAAAAAATTTCTTGTTCACGAGGTTGCCATTTGGTATTCCATCGGCTTAACAATTTTAAAGGCCAGTGGATGTATTCATTTTAAATGCACAAACTTTAGTATGAAATGAGTTTTAACCACAGGCTCTGTGGCTGAATAACCAGGTTCAGAAAAGAACCTATTTCTAAAAATGTCTAATATCCATAAATAACAGGCTAATTTTGAGTAAAATAACCTATTGCTACTAAAAACTCTCCTTCAAAATTATAATACAATCAGTACCCCGATTAAGCCAGTGGGGTACAGTCAATCCTTAGGAAGGAAGGTCAAACTTAAACTTTATGGTTAATCCTAACCAACTATACCAGGAAATTGAATATAATAAATAAAGATTTTTGTTGCCAAAGTTTTATGCGTGTCAAAACTATTTTTCAGAAATGGATATAATTTATTTGTAGCTGTTAGAAAGTAGTTCATTGAACGTTTGAAAGATAGAATGGGTGTAAGCGCCGAACGTAGTTCACCTAGTGGGTATAAGCCATATCATTTCTGGAAAATTTTCTGAAAGGCACTTATATCCTTTTGCATTTCCATGCTTCAATTCAACGGAAGTTTATCAATCTAAACCTTGACTGAAAATATTTTACATGTTTCCTCCAACCTTTCGGAATCTTCTGTTTTATTTTATAGAAATATATAACTATATATCTTTTTATAAATTAAATAGAAAGAATCTTTCTGTTTAGAGGTGAGAAATTTATATATTCGAAGAAATAGTAACTGTTATTCTTTATGATAAGTTGATTCATAGTCAAGATTTTCAGTTAAAAAATTTTTATTTTGAAAAGCCAATGTTTCGGCTACATGACATAGCTCTTGTATGAAAATAAAACTTTAAACACTAACTAAATAGGTGGTACTGTGTACAAATTGTTATGTTTGGAATCAAGACAAACACAAGACAAAAGTGAGATTATACTCAAGGTAACAATGTATAAAAAATTGAAAAATATAAAGAAGGAAGTTATAGAATAATAAAGATAATGATAATACAGAGGTGCATCGATAATTGTGGATACCTAAGAAATCAAAACTAGGATTTGAATATGCGGAAGATGTTAGAGTAAGTTATGAAATTATTTCTTTATCTACTTTATGATTTATGGGTTATTTTTTCCCTGATGGATGAATATGGATTCTGAGAGGAGTCGTTTATGATGGTTTGGTACAATAGCTAATATGGAGGGATTCTCAAAGGCAAAGAAATAGTTATGGCAATGGCATGTTCTGCTAATTTAGACAATGAATTACGCATGGAAATACTGTATTTATGTTGGTAAACTCGTTTTTAAAAATAATTTTGGTTTCACCTCGATAAAGCAACTGTTACAATTAAGCGTGGAGCACTGAATGGTCTAGGCTGTGTAGGAGTGGTACCTGGTCTTTTAGTTTAGTATACAGATTTTTTAATTCATTAAATTAATTTTTAATAGTAGGCGTATGTGTGGGAAACTGGATGAGTAGGACTTATTAATTTTATGCATCTGTATTGGAAAGTAAACATCAGAGGTTGTGATGAGTTATTAAAAAAATTGTGAGTTTTAATATTGTTATTGATCAGTGTTTTTATTAAATGCTCAGGAAAATCATCGGATTTTAAGTTATTTTTCAGGCGGATTTTCTTATGACCATGAAATAGTGGATCGGACAAGGTCAGGCTACGATTGATAAGGTTTTTTTGATGTTGATTTTTTGGTGAGTGGATGTTGGGAGAAATAGTTTAGGAGGCGGCCAAAATAGGTGGGTTTGGTGTACCAATTAGTGAATATGGAATTGTCGGGGTTTCTAGTGATGGAAATGTCTAGGAATGGAAGGGTACAATTGGTTTCCAATTCAATAGTGAAACGAAGACGTGGATGGTAGAAGTTAATGGCAGTGAGAATATCAGTAATAATGTTTGGATTGAGAATCAGTCGTCTAGATATTTTTTAATGAAAAAATATCATTGGGGTATAACAATTTGTGTACAGTACCATCTATTTTGTTAGTTTTCAAAATTTTATTTTCATATACGTGCTATGTCACATATGTGTTTTGTCATACGCTTTCACTTCAAAACGTTGGGTTTGCCCATAATCAACCTTTGAAGCTGGCAAATTAACCCCCTACCACTACCTCTCACCTTATTTTACCTTCAGTCTTTGTATTACTCTGGACTAAGGTAAATATCAGATTTTATTTTATCTTGCTAACTAGCTACTTATTTAAATATTCATGTATAATGCTTACCATCTTTTATATAATCTTCTAACCTAACATATAGATACTCATATATTTGTTTTCTTTTAGCCCTGATGAAGATCCAGAAGTTGGATCGAAACATTGGCTTTTCAAAATTAAAAATTTTTAACTGTAAATCATGACAATAAATCCACCTATCATAAATTGAAATATGTAAATAAACAGTTATAAAATATATCTTTCTATCGATATCTATGAAATATAGATTCCTTTTCGATATTTTTTAAATGTTATCAGGTTTAGTTAGCTATTCCTTTGAAATTTAATACATAAACAATGTTTTAAAGATGGTCACAGGAATATATGTTTTAGTCATAGTTGTTTTCAAAAATTCACAATAAAGGCTTTTGATTTTAAACTTTTTAAATATGAAATCGCACGCTGGGATATTTCCAATGCTCCAAAAAGAATGCTTTTAAGAAATCAAAGAAATGAATTTGAAATTTGTGGCCTGCCCGTTTTTTTCATTTGTCTCTTTGCTCTTACGACTTTGAATCCTATATCTCAAAATTATGCCCCAGTTAAAGCCCTTTTAGCTTTTTTCAACATTATAAATAAATCTGAAAGCATTTTTTTTCGGACTTAACCAGTATTCTTTCCAACATGCGAAATTAAAACTTTAAACTCATTTCTATGATTTCATGAATAATGATGATTCTTCAAGAAAATTTTAACAACTATTAAATGTACCTGATTAGGAAAGTTTCTCATTCTTAAAACAAATTTCCACCATTTGTATTTGAAGTTAGACTTGTCCAAGAGCCTGTGAAAAAAAGTTAACATCTGAAGAAATTTTTTAAATCTCTATAGTATTGACAACAAAAGAATTGAAGTCTGCCAGACACCTGTGCTAATGGTGGCCCCCTAAAATGAAACAAATATTTTGCTCTTTTTTTCAGTTTTTTGTTAATTATTCTAAAACAATAGCACAAAACATTGTATTATCTTTAAAATGAAAGTGAATTGTGAAATTTCACATCAAATGATTTACTTGATAAAACCAATTTAAAGTTGAAATTGGTTGTCATTTTGCCAAAAATGGCTATCAAAAATTGACAATCGTTACTTTTTTAGTAGAAAAATGAATTACACTCTTGTTTAATTCCTGGAACTCGAAAAGGATTCTTCAAATATTATGTGCTAAGTCCTTAATTCTAAAATTAGCTCACTCCTGTGTAGAGACACTAATTAAATCTTGAAAGCGTAATGCTTTATCTCCTAAAATCCAAAAATTTTCAAACTTTTATTTGGTTCCTTGCACATATCTCGCCAACTATGGATCATATAGTATTGCTTTCTCTTTATTATATAATGGTAATCTATTGCTAATAAAATGACATGTTTGGAGTTAAAATTTGTTGAGTGGTTTAGCTTTAATAGAGCATCAAAGATAGGTGATTTTTACCATTTTGGTGGAAACTCAAACTTAGTATAAAACAAGGTCCTTTATTTTAAAATCAGTTTAGTCCTGCATGGAAATGAAAATATTTTTGACCATACTTCTTGCTAAAACTTCTTTTGTGAAATATAATGGGATATGATACAATAATTCATAGAACTATTTAACTATTTAGATACGTGTTTAGCAAAACCAAATCTTAATTTAAAAAAAAAAATGGAAGAAAGTGGATGATTTTTAGCTGAATTTAACTAATTAATAAAATTAATTGCACTCCACAAAAATGTCCAAGCAGGAATTAAGCTTTATGTATATCTTTACATTTTAATTAGTTTCTCTAGAGAAGACTGAGCTTATTTTAAAAGGGAGCTCATTCTGCAAAGAATTTAATGTTCTATATGTTTTATCCCTTTTCGAGTTGCAGGAAGTGGAACATGAAGATAATTCATTTCCTCTAAAAAGGTTAAATTGTCGTTTATTGATAACACTGGTCTACATAATTTTTGTTTCCTTAATTTTTTTTACTGTTATTGGGTATTTCAAAGGCCCTGAGCATGAAAAAAATGATGGGAGATTGCTAATAGCTTTATTTTGTGAAATATGAATTTTCACTGTTTTGACTGAAACATGCAAGGAAATTAATAAACAATGTTAAAAAAATATTGTTGAACACAATCAAATGATCTTGTATAGGATTTTCTTGAATAAACGGCTTTAGGTAGATCTCTTTGCAAACTCCAGCAATAGTCGGTCAACATGTGTGAGTTCCACCTTCCCTGATAACGCTCTTCCATAATCCGAATGTCCTGTTGAAATCTTTCACCCTGCTCTTTACCAAAATCGCCCAGATTTTTTGGGATCCGGTCTAAATGCGAGTGCAGGAAGTGGATTTTTATGCTCATGTTGCACCCTAGGTTTTGCATGTTCAGTAGCATAGACTAAACAAGCTGGGCATAGTCATCAGATTTATTATTTCCTAGAAAATTATTTATTACTAAAACAAATGAATTCCAGGCTTTGGATTCAACCTCAGACATTGATTTGACAAAATCAGGATCCTTCACGAGTTGCTTAATCTGTGGCCCATCAAAAATACCGGATTTCAATTTGTCAGTGCTCAATCCTGGAAACTTATTTGAAAGAAAATTGAAACATCCGCCACTTTTGTCAAGCGCCTTCACAAATGGTTTCATTAGGCCGAGTTTAATATGAAGTGGTGGAAGTATAATGCAGTCTCGGTTAACTAAAGGCATGTTTATAACATTTTTTATACCAACTTTCAGCTCTTCCCGTTCTGGCCAAACCTTTTGTGACCAATGGTGTTGTTTGTCACGACTGTCCCAGAGGCACAGAAAAGAAGGGAACTTTGTGTACCCCCCCCCCCCCAGTTGACCTAGAAGGATGTTAACCATTTTTAGATCTACACAAATGGCCCAGTTGTGGTCTTGATACCTAATTTTTTCCATAACCTTTGAAATATTTGTGTATTCTTCTTTCAGAGTCGTCAAATGTGCAATAGGTACGGATCCGTATTTGTTACCATTATGGAGCAAAACACACATTAAACTTCTTTTGCTGCTGTCCATAAAGAGACGCCAGTCCCTGGCCTTGTAGTTTTTCAAACCCATTTGTTGAAAAAGTCTACCAACATCGTTACAAAAGACTAAATCCTTCTCTTGAGAAAAATATGGTAACAGATTCTTTTCTCGGGAACGATAAAAAGTGATTTTGCATTCAGGAGTAAGCAAGTTGTTTTCTTTTAAATGAGGTGCTAAAATTTCATGTGATGATAAAATGATTCTTTTGATAAGTTCAGATCCCTCACACCAAGTCATTTAATTCTTTCTGATTAAATGGTTGAGGTTCTGAAAGGCTACATTTGTAGTCTGGATCAGAGTCATCAGAAAATTTAGATCTACTGGGTTGTGTCTGTCGTGATTTTAATTGAGGTCGTTGAGCAGAAGATAAGTTTGGATAAGACCACTTACTTCGATTCCCGGTGTTAATTCCATTTATTTTCACAACGCAGAAGTAACAGTCCTCCTGATGGTTTTGAGGTTCTCTCCAAATCATGGGAGTTTCGAACTTCACTGCATCTCTTTTCCCACTGGACCATAACCATAGACACACAACACATTTCTGGCAAACAATATGTGGAACCCATGGCTTGTCCTGATTATTCAAATATATTTTAAAGTATTGATGATAACCAATTTTTACAAAATTTAAACCGAAATAGATTTTCGGTATTTTTCAAATATATATTCGCCACAAATAAAGCAAAAATAATCTGGATTGAGCACACAACACTGTCTGAACAAAGGCATATCGAAAACAACAGAATATATTTTACTTTCCAATAAAAAACAAAAATCTGAGTAAAACACGAAATAAGATTAATAACCTGTAACTCAAAAACAAAAGCTGTTAGAGAAAAATTGTTTTCATATTTAAAACATATGTTTCAAATGAGATAGAAGCAATAAAAAAATCCCAGGAAACAAACAATTTCTTTTATTTTGTTGACCAGTGTAATCGGTTTTGGCTATATGGCTCAACTGATTTTAACTTTAAGTAACTCATTTGACATGAAATTTAATTTTTACTTTCACTTACTTATATATGAAATATATAGTAAGTGGAAGTATTGCGATTGTGAACAATTTTTTTTTTTAAAGACAATGCATTTTTTCTGCAATGAAGCGTTTTTGAATTATGAGCAAACAATTTTCCATATTAGGGGGTCCCCATTTGTACATGATCTAACTGGGAGACTTTAATTTCAAAACTATGGGACTAATGAATTACTATAAAAATTGTCTATTGATGTCAACTTTTTCCCACAGGTTTTCGGTGATAAGTTTTGAGTATAAAATTTATGGGCGAAAACACAGTTATTTTTCATTTCTTTCAAACTTTAATGCTTTCTTATTTCTTTTGAAGTTGAAGTTGCAACATTATCTCAAAAGAATGGAAAATGTGTAACTAGTATCCTGCCTCCTGACCAAGTTCAAGAACTCATTAATTCCTATGAAAAATCAGAAGCTGAAGCTAATGCTTTAAAAAAAGAAAAAACTCCTAAGTCCTAATATTTATGTGTTTTTTTTACTGAAATATATTCTTACATACCTTATATGCATAAATGTATCTCACTTCATATTTTTGTATTTGGTGTGTAAGTATAAAAATTAATAAATATACATTAAAGTTCTATTGATCATTTTTTTTCATTTTTCCACACCTAATCATTTGATATACCTCATTAAATTAGTTGAAATTTATTTATTTCCACTATATTATCTAAGAGGACATAGCCAAACTCTGTTATAGTGGATCCAAAAAGCACATGCCACGCATAAATAAACAGTTTCTTTACAAGTTTATGAATTTGGAAACCTATTTATTTTAGTTAAGTGATATATTGTAATAAATTTATTATAAGATTTATAAGTTTTGCTAGCTCTAACTCATGGAAATAATTACACCACTCCTGGGTCTCTGACTGGAAAATAAGTTGCTCATTGGCTGCTGACTCTACTGCTCCAGGAAATAGTATAATATACAATATTTTCGATTTCCTCAAATGTACAGAACTTCCAGTTTTATGCAGAAATACATTTACCTCTGATCTGAGTCCAAATGATCAAGTCCTGTGAAATGGTCTATATGTGTGTGTCTCAAATAGGATATTTGATGTATGTATGTGCGGCTATAACAATTTTGATTAAATAAGACGAGTTTAATGAGAATTAAGTATTCTTTTTGTTCTCATGTTTACTGTTAAGTTCAAACTCGTCATGTTTAATGATTACAAGTATGATCGATAACAAGTCTTGGATTAGGAATGACAGTGACAAGTATTCTTTAAAATCAGGTATATCATCATAGAAATGTTCTGATGAGGGAGCCGCTTAAATGGTGAAGCAAATTTTTTGATTCTGTTTATACAGAGAAATTAACACTCTCTCATTATGCCTAAAAATAAGAAATGGCTAAAACAGTTGAACAGACGCATGAGCAGTGTACCTTTACTTATAAAGGCGTTCTACTCCTGCTCATGCGAAAGAGTTGTCAATGTGTTTTGGAACATCTATATTTAATGGAAATTATTTGTTTCCATGGTAACTAAATGATGTTTTCAACAGATAAATAGAGAATTATAAAATCGGATGGGATAGAGTATTATCAAAAATAACAATAAAAACTTTATTGTACTTAAAAGAATAAATACATGATGCTCAAATTGTTTAAAGCAGTTTCTCGGCCTGTTGGACAAGATCAAGGTGTATTTAAGGCGTGAAAAACATATGGCACAAGATAATCTTTAATAATTAT
This sequence comes from Aelia acuminata, assembly GCA_911387785.2. NCBI lineage: Eukaryota > Metazoa > Arthropoda > Insecta > Hemiptera > Pentatomidae > Aelia > Aelia acuminata. The sequence goes on from OU426979.1 coordinate 96,660,727, forward strand.
ATCGCACGTCAACAAGAAGATGGTTAAAACCAGGGATTGAAACAGTTATAACTTATTGAGAAAAAGTATGAAAATAACTGTTATAAAAAAACTTTTATTAATAGCCTCTGAGCGATAAAAGTTTTTTTCAAAACTGTTAAATAAAAGTTCTAGTTCTAAAAAGTTTTAACTGTTTTAAAACTTTTATAAATCTAATAAAAAAGTAAAAGTTAAACCTTTACTTATTACCTCTAACTCAAAAATATCAAACAATTATACTTTTCTAATATCTTTGACATTAAGGAATTTAATCATGATATCCTGGGGGGTGTTTTTGAAAGAAATGTCCAATATGAATTTCTTGGGGTGGGGGGATTCAAAAATATCAAACAATTATACTTTTCTAATATCTTTGACATTAAGGAATTTAATCATGATATCCTGGGGGGTGTTTATGAAAGAAATGTCCAATATGAATTTCTTGGGGGAGGGCAAGGGGGGGATTCAAAAATATCAAACAATTATACTTTTCTAATATCTTTGACATTAAGGATTTTAATCATGATATCCTGGGGGGCATTTTTTAAAGAAATGTCCACTATGGATTTCTTGGGGGGGGGGATTCAAAAATATCAAACAATTATACTTTTCTAATATCTTTGACATTAAGGAATTTAATCATGATATCCTGGGGGGTGTTTTTGAAAGAAATGTCCAATATGAATATCTTGGGGGGGGGGATTCAAAAATATCAAACAATTATACTTTTCTAATATCTTTGACATTAAGGAATTTAATCATGATATCCTGGGGGTCATCAATCATGATATTTTTGAAAGAAATGTCCACTATGAATTTCTTGGGTGGGGGGGATTGAATAATATTTAAAAACTATAACTTTCGGATATGTTTGATAATAATGAATTTAATCATGTTATCCTGGGAGGTGCTTTTGAAATAAATATCTGCCATGAATTCCTTGGAGGGGGGAATTAACTATTTCGGATAATTCCTTATTTGTAATTTTTTTATGCTTCAACTATGAAACTTGGTAATATGGGTATTTCAATTGATTTAAGACCAGTTTAAAAGAAAAAAAAATATACTAGTATCGCTATTCTTCTAGTATGGCCAGTATGGCGCACTTTTTGAGGCGCCCCCCCTCCCGCTGAAATTTAAATTTGAAAATATTTTCGAATTTCACCTATCTGAAAACATGTTAATACTCCTCATTTCAATGAAATCAGTAAATATTTAAATTAATGTTAGCGCCGCCTCCCCCACATTCCCCCCACAACCAAAACTTTAAACTTATAATGTTTCAAATTCTACGTATCTGAAAACATAAGGATGTACCCTCATTTCAATTAAGGTGTTTATACTCAATTTATTTTAAACATTATAAGTTTAAAATTTTGGTTATGGGGGGGTCGCATTACCAGTAATTTAACATTCGGTAATTCATGCATTACTGGTAATGCCCGCGCCCCCCCCCCCCGTGCCACTGAAATTTAAAATTCATAATTTTTCGAATTCTACGTATCCAGAAACATAGGACCGCACTTTTTCAATAAATTGGGTAATATAAAATTACTGGTAATGTGAGTCCCCCACCCCACACCACCGAAATTAAAAACTGATATTTACAAATTCTACGTATCTGAAAACATAAGGATGTACCCTCATTTCAATGAAATCGGTGAATGTTAAATTACTGGTAATGCGACCCCCCCCCATCACCAAAATTTTAAACTTATAATGTTTAAAATCCTACGTATCCAGAAACATAGGACCGCACTTTTTCAATAAAATCGGTAATATAAAATTACTGGTAATGTGAGCCTCCCCCCCATAACCAAAATTTTAAACTTATTATGTTTCAAATTCTAAGGATCCGAAAACATAAGGATGCACCCTCATTTCAATTAAATCGGCAAATCATGCATTACTGGAATTCCCGCGCCACGACCTACCTCTGAAATTTATAATTTAAAACATGAGAATGTACCATCATTTCAATGAAATCGGTAAATGTTAAGTTACAGGTAAGGCGAGCCGCCCTCCCTCTACGCCATTGAATTTTGGAATGAAAATGTAAATTTTACCCCCTCCCCCTCGAAATTTGATAAGATCTTTTTTCGAGACAACACTATCAATTATATAAAGACAGACCCCACCCCTCATTAAAGAATACGGAAGGTATGATTTTTTAATATTAGGGAACCCCTTCCCCACATGAAAATTCAAATTGGACATTTTTTTTTAAATCACCCCATTTGACAACAAAATAATAGATAGAAATGATTATATCGAAGAAATAATGTAAAAACATGAAACTTTTTTTATTAAAACTTATTTAAGTAAGTGGTTTATTAAAACTGTTAAATAAAAACTTTTATTATTTAGGTTTGAAAATAAAAGTTATGAAATAACTGTTTTGAAAGGCCATATGATAATAAAAGTAAAAGTTAAAAATATACTTTTATCGATCAACACATGTTGATAAAAGTTAAACTTTTACTTTTAAATGAAAAGAGTTAGGGTAAAGGCACCAATTACTGACACTATAAGAACCGTTTATTGGTTTTTCATCAATATCTCTCTTATTTATTGGTGCACCCTAACAACTCAAAGCTTTTCTGTTAAGCCAATATCTATTTTTTCATTTCTGCTAGTTAAAGGTTTTTTAATAATGAATTAATTACCTTTTTTATTAAAAATTTGGACGCATGTTTTTTCTCCTATTACTGACACTCAATCACCAATTACTGACACTATAAGGAACCAATTACTGACACCCTGTTACAACTTAAAATAATATTATTTAAAGCTTTAAAATATAAATAAACAGCAAGGTAAAAATAATTCAAGTAAATATATTTAAAATATACAAAATAATTGATAAATAAGAAGGGATACACTATCGGTAACTAAGACAGAGATGTGATTGTCCATCTCAAAATTTACAAACTATCATTTGCTTCGTACGTTTGGAAATAAAAACTTTCTTCTAGCTTCAATTCAGATTAATCTATTTGTAATGGAAGTTCGAACAAGCATTGCTCGTTTGAAAGAATTGACGGCTTCGGTAACCGTGCGATAACATTATTAGGTTCTATTGTTATCACCTCTTCTTTGAATTTAAAGACATTTTTCATACATTTACCATGCATATTTCATACATGCAAATATTTCATACATTCATTCATTTACCAGCTTTCATACATTTAGCAAACATAATCCCATCTACAATACTCAATATACAACACCCAACGCGGATATTCTTTTTCTTGGTAGATATATAAGCAGTAATGTAGTAACCCTCTCTTACTTTTGGGCATTCCATAAAGTGATTGTTGAATCTAGATGAAATCTGATCCAAATCTCTCACTGCTTTTTCTTTAGCTACTAGCTCTTGTAAGGGTTTGTCGTCCTTCTTAGTTAGATTTTTATTTTCTATTGTTGATATTTCTATTATAACTCTATCGTCGTCCATTTTTTCGATTAAGGAAGGCGATGTTATTCCAATAACATCTTCAATGGTTTCGACAATATCCAGTCGTGTTTCTTCAACATCAGAACCACCTAATGTTGTTTCAGTAAATTGAACAGAGACATTTGGATCTCATATAGCATAAATTTCGTGATTAGGAAGAATGAAATTGAATGAGTCATCCAATTGCACTTGCTCATCATTAAATGGCTCATGTTCTTGGTCATTCTCTTTCTCGGTGGTCCCATTTGACTCATCTTGCGGGTCCCACTGCACATGGTTGTCTTCTTCTTCGCTAGAAGTCTGGACTGTTTTTTTTTTAATTTTTTGTTACAGAAATTTTCTTCTTTTTTTGTGACACCGCTTTCTTTTTTTCTCTCTCAGCTGCCTTCTCTAATCTAATCTTCTCCTTTTCTGCTTTTTTTCTAGCTCTTTCTCACACCCGTTCTTTCTTTTTCTGTTCATCTTCTGCTTTCTTATCAATTTTCTTTTTCAAATAATTTTTATTTCAACAGAAGAGGCATTACCTCCCTTTTGCGAGATTTCACGATGTTTTTTCGTGGCTCTGGCCAACTAAGGGCACGTTTGAATGGACTTGGTACTGGTAATCTAATAGGTTTTATAGGCGTGATAGGCTGAATGTGGACAGCAGCTTTGACAGCGTGGTTGACAGGTTTGATTAATTTATTAGATTCAAAAGATGTATTGAACTCATTACGAATAATTAAACTGGTTAGTTTAACTGGATTTGTTAAACTGGAAGGTTCTACAAATTTTGCTATCTTGTGGTTGCTTCGGGATAGACAGTTACCAAATTCTTTGGGAGTCTCGGGTGAGACGAATTCAGAGGCATCTTCACCTACCGATGGAGGCTGGTTTGAAAGCGTTAGGTTGCTGGACCCTTCATCTGTAAGCTCCACACATCTGTTTTCGCCTTCAGATGTATTCTGAATCTTGTCTGTATCAAGCTCCATGAAGAAACACCTTCGCATCCTTTTCTAAACCATGAAAAGAGATGAATCTTCAATACATCCAGTTCCTCGTGGTGACTCTTTGAACCTTTTCACAGTCTCTTCGCCTATGAACCTTTCCAGGATCAACAAAGATTGAAGAACTGCACCCTTTGAAGGAGGTTGTGAGCCTGTGGGGTTCGAAACATCACCAGAAAACAACGCGGTGGCTCTCATGTCCCAGGGGACAAGTCCGCATTTCCTGAAGCCATTCTTCACTATGGATGAACAGATTAAAAGGAATGAACTCATCCAATAAGAGGCAAACATCGTTCTTCTTCAGCATCACATTTGGTGTGTTAATATGTTTTAATCGCCAATCGTGCACCTTCGTCTTCCAAATTTCTTTTAGGGATCGAAAAACAGAGACGTCCAGTGGTTGCATAAAGTGGGTGCTCTTTGGGGGCAAAGCAATGAGGATTATTTTCTTGTTGTGTATAAATTGGAGATTGTTTGTTATAAAGAAGGAGTAAAAATACGTGGGAGAAGACTGTCAGTAACTGGCTATGCTCACTTTCAGTATCTGGTGTGCGTACATCCCAATTACTGACACTCCCAGAACCAGTTACTAACACCCCCTGTCAGGAATTGGATCCCATCGTTTTTTTTAAAAACGGACAACACCATTGTGTTCTACGTTAAAAAATTAGCTAATTAGACATTGGAACTAAATTTCTACGAAATACCCAGTTACTGACAAAAGTGTCAGTAATTGGGTAAAGGTATGTTTTTGGATACCCAAATCCTGACATCCCCAAAATATATTGTTTTATTGGAAATTCACATTGGGAAAAACTATTCTTATTATCTAACATAATTATTAGAGTGCTACAAAGAAAATTCAAGAGAAAACACAAAGAAGAAATGGTTATAAAAAACAAAATAGCGACTCACCTCCTTAGCCAAAACCTTAACGATCCAGCAGCTGAAGAAAGAGTGACTCTAAAGCTTGATTTCCGAGATTTAGGTTATCAATGATGACTTGATATTGGCGGGAATCAGAGGCTAATCGATGTACCTTTAATTTGGCGCATTTTTCGAATTCCTGGAGAGCTTGCAACCCTTATTATTCAAGGTATAAGGAGCAAGTGTCAGTAATTGGGTTAGTGTCAGCAATTGGTGCCTTTACCCTAACTGTTTAATTCGATCCCTGGTTAAAACTCAAAAACTTAACATGTAAAACTCTTTTTAACATGTAATTTAGGATAATTACATGTTAAGTTTCAACTGCATTCTGAATTTTACTATATGTACCTTCAAACATGGACTAGGGTAAATAGGATACCATTGGGGCAGTTAGTACTATTGATAAAACTGAAAACTTTAACTGTAACTAAAAACTCTACCAATGTTAATACGACCATTCCCTCCATAAAAAAATCTGGTCCGATGCACGTAACACACAAATTTCCCTTACCAACATACTTAGATTAGAAATTGAGGTGTTTTTTAACCGACTTCGAACGAAAGAGGTTACTCTATTCGATACGTATGTGACTTTTTTTTGTGTTTTTTTTTTCTATGTATGTTCACCGATTACTCAGAGATGGATGGACCAATTAGAACGAAACCTTTTGTATCTTGTAGAGTATTTTCTCACGGTGGTCCCATTGAAACCTTTTTTGGGTTCTTAATTTATTTAAGAAGTTATCGGGAAAAAACATGAAAATAATTATTTAATTATCGCTCAAAATGTTTACGTATTGGAAAAACACATGGCATATGTAACATATGGTATGCTCCAACAAGCTTTTAAAACTAATTGGTAACTAACAAATCTCAATATCGTTTTACTGCTGGATGAATCAAATGGGAAAACCAACCAATCAAATTCAGAATCAAAAGAGTGGGGGGAGAACATGAGCAGGCTGTTGGTTATCGATGTGTTTTAAGTGATTGTTGGAACAAACCTATACATAACCTTAACTAATTTTTCAAAAATAGATTTAAATAAAGATATATAATATCGCTGTCGTTTCCTGTAGCGATATTAGCATAAATATTAGATAGATATATATATTCACCGATAACAGTAAACCTTTTTAATTTAGATCTAATCGACGGTTGGACACCATAATCATAAGACCACAAAATTCGTGGAATTCCAAAAAAGACGGAGTATTGATAACCGTTTTAATGCAGAATTTAAGACTTCTTAAAGTTCCCGAAGGTTCGTTTAAATTTATAATCGTAGTCACTCGCTATGCACATTAAAAAGGAATACAATAATTCCTGGAAAAGCTCATTTTCAGTTGACTTGTCGGAGATCTTGTGCCGATTCTTCATGGGTGACACTTCTGTTATGCTATCCGGATTACTATTATCGAATTTTAATTTTGTTTCTGCAACTATTGAGGCTTTTGCGGATGTTCATCCATCAATAAAAAGTGCAAAATAAAACTTGATATCTCCCAGAAAACAACCTCATTGTATGAAAGTCCCCTCAGCAAAAATTTGACAGCCATGAAAATGATTTGTATCATAAATGCTACGCCACTAGAATTGAAGCAACAGTGTTTAGCAATTTATTTTCTGAATATTGTTATGTAGTGATTAGTTATCGTTAGATAATTAATTTTTAGTTTTTAAACTATTTTATTAGAAGATAAAAGATTCGACCACGGCCGGGAATCGAACCCAGGTCCTCTGCATCTACGTCGCAGCGCTCTTACCACTGAGCTAACCGTGAGTCCGTTCCGATCGTGATCGAATCTTTCTCTTCTGTGATCCCTCCCCTTCGTGATCGAATCTTTCTCTTCTGTGATCCACCCTTATTTTCTGAATAATCTTTTATTATGAAGGATATAATTCACAGTACTTCGGTAATAAATTTAGTCAAAAATTCATCGAAAGGAATTACGAACATAATTGACTCAACTTCTTGAATTAAATCAGCAGTGTAGTATCGATTGATCTTTGACATTGATCTTTAAAAAAATAAAATCCATTTTTAATCATAAAATGTATTATGTTGAAAGTTGTATAAAACACGCACCGCTTTCCCACTTTTCTGTGTGTATTCATAAAATTGAAAAGGCGACTGTTTATATAGAGAAAAAAACACTGTATTCATCATAAAAGAGATGCTGTCCAACTACATTGGGTTGCTAATACACAGCATACTATATGTCTATCTGAGACTATTTGTTTATAATAATAAAAAGGCCCGGGAAAGACGAACGTGGTAGACCGTAAAAATATTTCAAACCAACGTACGGTTTTCTACATTTGTTATCTTCTCCAACTAAAAAGTATGAAATAAAAAACGTTTTATAAAAAAAATTAAACCGACTTCGAAACCTAGGAACCAGTAAAACTAAATTCACTGAAAAGTATGAAATAATTACCTTCTGATTTTTATGAATATACAGCAAAATTGAAAATGATATAAAAACAGGAAAAATGCAATAAGACGAATAATATTATTTTGATTTATACAAATACACACTAATTATTAATAAAAATTATTAAATTAAAATATTAAATACTATGTTCAACACAACACAATCTTTTCTGAGGCGGCGCAAAATTTAAATTTTTAACACCAGACATGAAAATCTCATGACGTCATGACGTAACATGTCATTTCTAGCATTATAATAAATTATAACATCAATTACGAATTACTTTGTAATCCCTGAAGTAATTAAATTATAATTGGATTATTCAAATAAAATTAAAACTAATACTATCACCTGATATTAATAGGTAGGCTAAAACGAAAATGAGTGTGACAAATTTTCCGAATTTCGCTCGCTTTTCCGCTTATACGTCGTGAACGGGTGAATGGATTCTCACGGTTTAAACGATTTTCCGACTATTCAGAAGAGGGCTAATAGGAAAATGTTAGTGACAATGTTCCGACTTTTCATTCGCTTCATAGCTAATATCTCGAGAACGGGTGAATGGATTTTCACAGTTTAAACGATTTTTCGATTATTTAGATATATGCTAATAGGAAAATGATGCTGACACATTTTCAAACTTTTCATTCGCTTTTCCGCTTATATATCGTGAACGGGTTAATGGGTTTTCACGGTTCAAACGATTTTCTGACTATTTAGATGTAGGCTAATAGGAAAATGATACTAACAATTTTCCGTCTTTTCATCCGCTTTTCCGCTTATATCTCGTGAACGGGTTAATGGGTTTTCACGGTTCAAGTGATTTTCCGACTTATTAGATGTAGGGTAACTGTACCAAAAGTTGACAGTGCTCCAATAGTTGACATTTCGTACAAAAAGTGTGAATAATAAGATTCATGGTAGATTGTCTTGCCTAAAATGTGGTGATAATTTCCCAAGTTTTACTAGTTGGCTATGCTACCATCTGCATTAGTGTGAAGAAAACTGAAACTTATTTGTGAGAGGTTATAATGGAGAATTTTCTAGTGGCCTCAACAAGTGGTTTCTGCTTCCCTGTTTCACTAGTGCTCCGACTTTTCATCCGCTTTTCCGCTTATATCTCGTGAACGGGTTAATGGGTTTTTACGGTTCAAATGATTTTCTGACTATTTAGTTATAGGCTAATAGGAAACTTATAGTGACGATTTTCCGACTTTTCATCCGCTTTTCCTCTTATATCTTGTGAACGGGTGAATAAAGTTTCACGGTCACATACATACACCGAATACCTAATTTCAGTTTCGTACGGTTTATAGTTTCTGAGCTAGTCTGTCCACACACCCTCATACCCTCGCATTGACATAAGGAAAAACTACCAATATCCTGGTGAACCAACTTATTGGTGAGGAAATAATGATATTCCTTAATCCTAGGTGCTAATCAATAACTATTTGATAGGAGTATATTAAATAAATTTGGATTATGATCCTGAATAGTAGGTGATAACAAAAGGAGAAAAAATAAGATATAGGTTTGGTAAAAACCAATCATTAGCTCTCTGTTCAATATATATTTCATTATACTATATTTCAGAAATTCCCTGCAACAAAATCAACTATAGGTAGTGAAAAAAATAAATAAATAATAAGATTTTGTATGTAACATGGGCAATTTACTTTGAAGCTTTTTTTTTTTTTTTTTTTTTTTTGTGGGTCCTCCCCTTCCTTGCCGTTTAGGCTATACGGGGTTTCCCGGGCCAGGGGACGGGGTAAGGGATTAATGCCGAGTATTTTAATATTAATTTAAGGATTAATGCCCCTGGCTCCGGGTTTCGAACTTGAAAATTTTCTGGTTCTCAATGTTATGTCCGGTTGTCCGTGGCAACGCGTATTTTTTAACGCGTTTACATACTCGGCCATCCCGCCATCAATTTACTTTGAAGCTTAGTAGTCAAAGTAGCCCCAAGCGATTTATCATGTAGAATCCTCTGGTAAACGGTATCCATCACGACATTTTTGGTCGGGGCAGTGCGACGCCAGCTCTGAAACGCTGCGTATTTAGACCATCGTCAAAAACTTTACAGCGAATCTACGATGTCCAAGAAATGTTCGTTCTAAATTTCAAGCCGATATATTTAAAATCTCGGCCGGTATCGCGTCATACACAGACGGACAGTCCGACATACATACAAACAGAGGGACAAATGCAGGCCCAGTGAAAGGGTAGTAAACTTTTATCGCAATCAGAAAAGTTTTTTGTGAGTGAGAAACTGTCACTATCTTACTAGCTGCGCCACTGAAATTTCGTCAAAATGTGTTTGGCCAACCACAAACACATCTGCAATTTTTTTTCGAAATCGAACAACAGGAAGTACCAAGCCAGGTAAGATTTTTTCCCAGCCAGTAAATAATTAGACAGATCCTTAGGAACAAATAATTTAATCCCAGCTCTCTGTAATTGGATTACAACAGATGGTCGAAATAAAAATTAGTAATTGGATTATGCTGTAATTGAATTATAACCGGATTGCAATTAGAAATTTGTAACTGTATTTCTAAAAAATAATTCAATTACAATTTAATCGCAATTCAAATGTGTTGAATTACAATTACATTGTAATCGTAATCATAATTCTAATTCAATTACATTTTTGCCCAACTGTGGCTCCGACAAGCTATTAAAACTAATTGATAACTAACAAATCTCAATATTGTTTTACTGCTGGATGAATCAAACGGGAAAACCAACCAATCAAATTCGGAATCAAAAGAGTGGGGGAGAACATGAGAAGTCTGTTAGTTATCGATGTGTTTTAAGAGCTTGTTGGAACAAACCTATACATAACCTTAACTAATTTTTCAACAATAGATTTATATAAAGATACTAGCTGACCCGGCAAACGTTGTTTTGCCATATAAATTATTTCTAGGGAATTTCTAGTGTATAAAAGAAATCACTAACTTATTGCAAGTATATAAGGATGTGATTTATCGGAGCGCTGTGGGATATAAAAAGAACAAAACACCAAACATTAATTTTTTTAAATTATTATAATTTATTCCTTAAAATTATATATATCGTAATAAATACTGTCAATATGTAAATGTAATTCAAAATTTTTGAATGAGCTGTTCTGTCTCCATCCAATAAAGTTGCCGCAATGCCCGATATTGCAACGGCCAATGCGATGCTATTATTTGATCGGAATTTGACGAGAATTAGCGAAATAAGGCCAGTTCCACCTGGTGCATCCAAAAAGAAGAATCCACCTTTTCTAGCTGAAAACTGCGAGCATAATGCGGTCGTAAATGATTCTTTGTCCCTCTTTCATTATTGTGATATTGCGAGGAACAATCGTCGCCATTTTCACTGTTGTACTGCATTTCACGATTCACTTCAGCGTTCAATAAATCAGATGCTCTTCGATTTGGCGATGTCATGCCGAAATTAATGAAAAGTTAGTTGGCAATGATAATGTAAAGATCCTCAATAGGAATCAATGCTTCACGTCGCTGAATGTTATCGCTAGATCGTTGCACCGTGTACGATGTTGATGCAATATATCATCAGTCATTGAATCTTTGTGATTATCCCACAATATCTCTGCTCGGGCTGAGAAACATGTAGTCAACACTATAGCGAATAGTAGACTAATTTGTATTGCTGTACAGTTCAATGCTGCTTCAGCAAGCATACATTCCCACTGGCTTCGTCTTTCAGCAAGCCGAGTGCAAGGCATGCATCTTTATACTTGAATACTGTTACCCATTCACTTTACGAATATCTAGAAATGACAATAGGCCAGTAACATTAACCAACAAGAGTCGAAGATAAAAGCGCTCAGTCAGCCTTGGATTGACTGTAAATACTCGCCCCAAAGTGTTTGATTTGAATAAATTGAGACATTTATCAATGCAGCTTGCGGTGAGCCTTGCTTGCGGGGCATCCATTTTTTTATATGAGCCCACGTGAAATAGCGTGGTACTTGTGAATATTGTAATTTTCGTGCAAAGGCACCAAAATCATCCGCACGATTACAAAATTCAAAATATTCAGTGAGTGTAGTTTTTGGTGGATTTATAGTACGATCAATCGCTGTATCGTTGGTGAAAAATACACACTGGCTGTTTTCAAGATGGACGGCTAACTAAGCAACTGCTGGATCCCGTTCATGAATTGGAAAAACAAAGATATGCCAAGCAGCTTCATTGAAGTTGATGACCGACCAATTTGGTAGAACGTTATTTCATCGTTTTTATTCACTGGAGGAGCATTTTTTATGGAAATCCTTGCAAATGTATTTGATGCTCTTCACAGAACTGCAGAACTCAACATTAATATGAGCATTGTATGTCTTGCTCAGCAGAGACGAATATGGCACCACCCAACGATTGTCAATGTCAATGTCAGTGTTGCTGATATCCGTCGACATTCGTGATCGTATCGTATGTGAAATCGTTAGGGAATTTTTTAGTACATTTTCCATGCAAGGCGATGAATGATTAAGAGTACCGCATGGGCCATGAATCAAGTTTGCTGTAACAATATCAAACAGCAATCGGTCAGAAGACGGATCTGGAATTTCCGCAGAAATTATACTATCGGTTTCTTCAGGACGGATTTTGTCAATTAACCAAAGCAAAATGCCACTCAACCGAATACAGCCAGCAACGTGTGGGACCGAATACATGTAAGTTAGTAATGAAACTCATTAAAGACTTCAACTTTTGTCTGAACACACGTGCTGTAATGTCATGACGATGTATTTGCACCAAAACTCTTCTGGTAAACTGACCTATAAAGCTCGTTATCGTATATTCTGCATATCACTGTTTATAGTTTTACTCATTTTAAATGATAAACTCCGTTATAAGCATGTACGAATTGTTTACAATTTGTCATGACGGGTGACAAAATGCCATTGATAGAATGTTACCATATAAATGTTTCAATTAAATGTTAGGCTCAACTGGCGGGGATAACTTACCAAGTGATAATTGATCAGTTATCGAGCGGTATGAAAAATGATTAACACGTTGAGTGCCATGGAAAAGATGATGTAGTTTTGCTTGGGGCCGAAGCATTTTTTCCTAATTTATAAATTTTGTATGATTAGAATGATACATAAATTGCAAAATAAATAAATATTTTAATTTTGGCCATTAACAATAATTTTGAGAGCGTACGTACCGCCCGTCCCCAAGGTAATAGCCCGCTACCTGAAGTAGTAGCCCCCTGGGGATGTCCGGTTATGACCGCCACGTCATAACCGTTCATGCTTCTCCTGTCCCTTTCATCTCCATCCCTCAGTTTTGCTCTTGGCTACTTGGCGTTCAGATCTCTTCTTCTTCTCCTTGCATCCCCAAATAAAAAAATAAAATAAAAAAACGGCCATTTGCATTGACGAACTGTTCGGGGCCGGAGCGGTCCCATACGCCTTGAAATCACCCTCGGCGGGCGGGCCCTTAGACCAGAACAACCTTTTAGCTTGCGGGAGCGGGGGGTACCTGGGGACCTCCTCGGCCCCAGCCAATAGTCCAACAGCGATACGATCGTGCCGCTTGGTGCTCGGCGTATTACTTATTTGGCTATAAAAAAATAGGGGTTGATTAGGGATTTTTTAATGCCACATTATAAAAAAATTAAACTTCAGACCCACAATAGGACTACATAGCAAACATACAGAAACAAATGATAATGGATTCAGTTTAGTGGATTTTGCTATGGAAAGAAGCATGGTGGTAAGCAGTACACTCTTCCAGCACAAAGAAACTTGGATATCACCAGATGGCAGGACGAGAAATCAAATTGATCACGTCTTGATCCAATCGAGACACGCCACGGATATCGAAGACGTCCGAAGCTATAGAGGAGCAGTGTGTGGATCAGACCACCATTTAGTTAAAATTAAATATAAGCAAAAAATTGCACTGAGGGCTCGAGGAAGAGTTGAACGGCCTCCACCCATGTTTGATGTCGAACGGCTAAAGGACGAAGATACAAGACAAAGATTTGTCTCGAGAGTGTCCGAACTACTTGGAAGCAATGAAGAAGATAATGATGTCAACTCAAGATGGGCACATCTCAAAGATGCCTTAAGCAGATCAGCAGGGGAGGAGCTAGGTGAAAAACCTAAACCAACAAGAAACAGCTGGTTCGACGAGGAATGCAGGGCAAAGCTCGAAGCAAAGAATGAGGCGAGACGTAGGATGCTTCAGCACCATACCAGAAGTACAGCCAAGGAGTATAGTGACAAGCGAAATAAGCAAAGAAAATCTGTAGGCAGAAGAAAAGAAACTGGGAAGGAAAGAAGCTGGAAGATATACAGAAAAATTTCGAAGAACATAATTCCAGGGGTTTTTTCCGAGGCGTGAAACATGAAAAGGAAGGTTATAAACCACGCCTCAGCTTCTGTAAGAACAAAGATGGAAGCTTGGCGATGGGTAAAGAAGAAGTTGTCAGCAGATGGGCACAATATTTCAGAGAGATATTGAGTAGGGAGCACACCAATGGCGACAGCGGGCAACTGGAAGCTGATCTCGACAGGATCCTGGAACTGCGGCCAGGGGAAGCAGATGAGGATGACGTCCCGCCGGACCTTGAAGAAATTACAGAAATTGTGAGTGACCTAAAACTGAATAAAGCGCCGGGAATAGACGGTATTGAAGCGGAGCTCCTTAAATACGGTGGGGACGATGTATGGCATCAACTCTACGAGCTCATATATGATGTTTGGACAGAAGAAAAAATCCCCGAGGACTGGAAAGTAGCTGTTATCTGTCCCATTTACAAGAAAGGCGACAAGCTTTGTTGCTCTAATTACAGGGGAATTTCGCTGCTGAGTGTGGCATACAAGGTGCTGTATACGGCCATCAACCGAAGGCTTACCGCTCACACGGAAAGGGAAGTCAGGGAATACTAATGCGGCTTTAGAAAAGGGAGGTCTACAACGGATCACATCTTCACAATTCGCCAAGTGTTGGAGAAGACTATGGAGAACGATGTTGGTCTGCATCACCTTTTCATCGACTTCAAACAGGCCTACGATTCGGTGGACCGAACGGTATTGCTCAGATCCCTTCCAGCAGGAGCTTTAGAAGAGTTCGAGGAGGCAGCTGCGGCTAGGGGACTTAGGATAAATGAGGCGAAGTCGGCATACATGAAGAGCAGCAGACGTCACCCTTTGCAAGCCAATGAGACGATCAGTATCGGCACCCATAGGTTTCCAGTATGCAAGGAATTTAAGTACCTCGGTTCCTTGATGTCAGATAATAACAAAATCAAGGCTGAAATTGGCGCAAGAATAGCTGCGGGAAACCGATGCTACTTTGCACTTCAGCGGGTACTGAAATTCCGAGGAATGTCTAGAAAGGCGAGAGAAGTGGTATACAAGACCATGATATGGCCTGTGGTAACCTACGGAAGCGAAACGTGGACAATAACGGCCGAACACGAAAGAATTCTTGGAGTCTGGGAGAGAAAGATCCTGCGCAAGATATACGGACCTATATGTGACGGAGGAGTTTGGAGAGCAAGGTATAACAGGGAACTCGCCGCACTATATAGAGAGGCTGACATTGTTAGCTTCATCAAGGCGTCTCGCATAAGATGGCTTGGCCATGTGGAGAGGATGCAGGAAGGAAGGGTACCCAGAAAAGTTCTGTATGGTCAACCGGGAGGAGGAAGAAGGAGAGGAAGGCCACCACTACGATGGATAGACGACGTGGAAGCGGATTTGAGAAAGCTTGGAGTCAGGCGGTGGAGAGCTGCCGCAGCAGATCGAGAGAAGAGGCAAAAAATCGTAAAGGAGGCCCAGGTCCCCCGCGGACCGTAGCGCCGAGGAGTAAGTAAGTAAGTATAAAAAAATTAAAAAAAATGTTTTGTCGAAAAAAAAAATGTTAGGGGTGGACAACCTTTATCACTTAGGGGTATGAAAAATAGATAGTAGCCGATTCTCAGGCCTACTGAATATCCATATGAAATTTTATAAGAATCGGTCAAGCCGTTTCGGAGGAGTATGGTTACTAACATTGTGACACGAGAATTTTATATATAAGACTAGCTGACCCGGCAAACGTTGTTTTGCAATATAAATTATTTCTAGGAAATTTCTAGACATTAAATGCTTAATATTTATGCGTCTTGTTCCTTCCAGATCATTAGCGGATATTGGCTATTAATATTTTAATTTAATAATTTTTATTTACAATTAGTGTGTATTTGTACAAATCAAAATAAAATTATTCGTCTTATTCAATTTTTCCACTTTTTATACCATTTTCAATTTTGCTGTGTATTCATAAAAATCAGAAGGTAATTGTTTCATACTTTTCAGTGATTTTATTTTTACTGGTTCCTAGGATTCGAAGTCGGTTTAATTTTTTTTTATTAAAATGTTTTTTTATTAAAATGTTTTTTTATTATAATAGTCACCTCTTCAATTTTATGAATACGCACAGAAAATTGAAAATCGATTGCGGTGCGTGCAGTACACTCCTTTCAACACCCGTGTCATGGGTTTTTTGTGTCGTACCCTGGTTTTAGTACCCTTGTCTTACTTTGGTTTTTTGTTAATACCAATTTCATCGGGAAGACAAATAAAACTTTTTTCTACAATGAAAATCTTTTTCATTTGCGGAATATTGTCTTCGGTACTTGTTAATTACATATATTCATCAGTTCTGTTTATTTATATATTCAGAGAGGTGTTCAGTTTTGCTCCGCTGTAGCATAAATCCGGCCACTTCAAGATGCCGTAGGTACGCCACTGAACAGTTGAGATTTTGGCTGTTTTTCGACAAGTTTTATTGGGAATTATAATACACAACATATACGTTTGTTATTTCGGTATCTGATAATATGACTGCTTCGAAATGGAAACAATTCCTGATAAATGACTACCTTTAAGATTTTCGCCTCTCTCTCTCGAGTGCCACCCTAGCTGGACGTTATCGTAACTTAAAGAGAAAAAAATGATACCATTCACCATCATTGATGGAATTGGAGATGGAAGAAAATAATATTCAATTTTTTTAGCAGAACATATTTATTTGATAACTGGATATATCCATAATATTTTTCTTAATTTTCGAACCATATTTAAGCTTAGTTCTAGTTTTTTGTTTTCCCAAATTCAATAATTTGGCACTTACACCAATTTTCATCTAAACACCTCAATAGTTGCAGAAACAAAATTAAAAACCGATAATAGTAATGTGGATAACATAACAAAGGTGTCACTCCAGAGTGAAGAAACCGCACAAGATTTCATTATTACGTTGTATATTAATATCCGACAGTGACCGAGTATATCCGGAAGTAGACAGAGTTGCCTGAATCTTTTGTTAAGGCCTCTAAATCAACTTAAAATGAGCTTTTCCAGGAAGATTTGAATTCCTTTTTAATGGACATAGCGAGTAGAAGTCGGAAATCAAAATCTAATTTAAAACAATAATGGCTACGAATTTACGAATCTGCTTTAAAAAAGATTATTAATGCTGAGCTTTCTTTTAGTAGTTCTATGAATTTTGTGGTTTTATGATTATGCTGTCCACCCGTCGTTTAGACCTACATTTAGGATTTTTACTGTTATCGGTGTTTAATTTGTTTTAATCTCCTTAAATCTATAAAAATAATCTTTTAAACAACCCAAAAAATTGGTCCAGTTTTATTTTTTGCCAAAATTTTCCAGGAAAAGGATCGAAACAACAATAACTTTGCCGGAACTATGAAAAAGGGTTTCATTTTTTCATCGCAAAACGACAGCGATATTATATTCTACTGATAATATATATATTTTTATTAAAATTTATTTAAGGTTATGTATAAGGTTTGTTACAACAAGCACTTAAACCACGTCAATAGCTAACACACCGCTCACGTTCCCTCCCACTCTTTTAATTCTGAATTTGATTGGTTGGTTTTCCCAACCATTCATCGATTCATCGATTCATCGACCATTAAAACATTATTGAGCAATGCTTAAAATCAACCAATCAAATTTAAAACTAAAAAAAACAGGGATAGTACATGATCAGTTTTTTAGTTATCAACGTATTTTAATAGTTTGTTAGAGCATACCTTATGATATGTATGCCATATGTTTTTCAAATAAGTTAATATTTTGAGCGATAATTAAATAATTATTTTCATGTTTTTTCCCAATAACTTCTTAAATAAATTAAGACCCCAAAAAAGGTTTTAATGGGACCACATTGGGAAAATACTCTACAAGATTCAAAAGGTTTCGTTTCAATTGGTCCACCCATCTAAGAATAATCGGTGGACATACATAGAAAAAAAAAAAAAAAAAGGCACATACGTATCGAATTGAGTAACCTCCTCTTTCGAAGTCGGTTAAAAAAAATGTAGAATCA
Source organism: Aelia acuminata (assembly GCA_911387785.2). NCBI lineage: Eukaryota > Metazoa > Arthropoda > Insecta > Hemiptera > Pentatomidae > Aelia > Aelia acuminata. The sequence continues at coordinate 96,678,929 of OU426979.1, forward strand.
TTTTGGTTTCATTTCTAAACATTCTCCTCCACTCCAATCCTATGAAATATTTTATACACATTAGTGTCTTTGAATATTACAGTAGTTTAATAGTATATTTTTTAACCGACTTCGAACGAAAGAGGAGGTTACTCAATTCGATACGTATGTGACTTTTTTTTTGTGCTTTTTTTTACTTTCACTTACCTATATATGAAATATATAGTAAGTGGAAGTATTGCGATCGTGAAAAATTTCGACTTCCGGTTTTCAACGGAAATACACGTTTTGGGGTCCCCTGAGTCCAATTAACCAAGTCCCGCGAAATGGTCTGTGTGTGTGTGTGTGTGTGTGTGTGTGTGTCTGTGTGTGTGTGTGTGTGTGAACAGACTAGCTCAAAAACTATAAACCGTGCGAACCTGAAATTGGGTATTTAGTGTATGTATATGCCCGCGATGTGACAGCAAAAATTTCATCAAAATTGCTCAAAGGGAGGGGGTACTTTATTTAATAACTTTTTACGTTTTATTCGATTTTCTCAAAAACGGCTCTAACGATTTTGATTAAACTGAGTATTTGATCTATTTATATGCCCGAGATACGACTGTAAAAATTTCATCAAAATTGATTAACCGGAGGGGGGACTTTACTTAATAATTTTGTATCATTTTCACGTGTTTTTTTTTTATTTACTCTAAATCGGCTTTAACGATTTTGATCAAACTGGGTATTTGATGTATATATATGCCAATTATGTGATAGCCAACATTTCATCAAAATTGATCAACCGGAGGGGGGACTTTACTTAATAAATTTTGTATCATTTTCACGTGTTTTTTTTATTTACTCTAAATCGGCTTTAACGATTTTGATCAAATTGGGTATTTGACGTATGTATATTACCGAGATATGACTGTAAAAATTTCATCAAAATTGATTAACCGGAGGGGGGACTTTACTTAATAAATTTTGTATCATTTTCACGTGTTTTTTTTTTATTTACTCAAAAATGGCTTTAAAGATTTCGATCAAACTGGGTATTTTATGTATGTATATGCCAAATATGTGATAGCCAACATTTCATCAAAATTGATCAACCGGAGGGGGGACTTTACTTAATAAATTTTGTATCATTTTCACGTGTTTTTTTTATTTATTCTAAATCGGCTTTAACGATTTTGATCAAATTGGGTATTTGATGTATGTATATTACCGATATATGACTGTAAAAATTTCATCAAAATTAATTAACCGGAGGGGGGACTTTACTTAATAAATTTTGTATCATTTTCACGGGGTTTTTTATTTACTCAAAAACGGCTTTAACGATTAACAAAAATAAGATATGAATGTAGAAAAATGTGTGACTTTGGGAAATGATATTTAGCAAAACACGGCAATTTCTAATCTAATAAGTTGGTAAGTGAAAGTTGTGTGTTGCGCGCACGCACCAGATTTTTTTTTTTTACTTTCACTTACCTATATATGAAATATATAGTAAGTGGAAGTATTGCGATCGTGAAAAATTTCGACTTCCGGTTTTCAACGGAAATACACGTTTTGGGGTCCCCTGAGTCCAATTAACCAAGTCCCGCGAAATGGTCTGTGTGTGTGTGTGTGTGTCTGTGTGTGTGTGTGTGTGTGTGTGTGTGTCTGTGTGTGTGTGTGTGTGTGTGTGTGTGTGTGTGTGAACAGACTAGCTCAAAAACTATAAACCGTGTGAACCTGAGATTGGGTATTTAGTGTATGCATATGCCCGCGATGTGACAGCAAAAATTTCATCAAAATTGCTCAAAGGGAGGGGGTACTTTATATAATAACTTTTTAAGTTTTTTTCGATTTTCTCAAAAACGGCTCTAACGATTTTGATTAAACTGAGTATTTGATCTATTTATATGCCCGAGATATGACTGTAAAAATTTCATCAAAATTGATCAACCGGAGGGGGGGGCTTTACTTAATAAATTTTGTATCATTTTCAAGTGTTTTTTTTATTTACTCAAAAACGGCTTTCACGATTTTGATCAAACTGGGTATTTGATGTATGTATATGCCAAAGATGTGATAGCAAACATTTCATCAGAATTGATCAACCGGAGGGGGGACTTTACTTAATAAATTTTGTATCATTTTCACGTGTCTTTTTTATTTACTCAAAAACGGTTTTCACGAGTTCGATCAAACTGGGTATTTGATGTATATATATGCCAAAGATGTGATAGCCAACATTTCATCAAAATTGATCAACCGGAGAGGGGACTTTACTTAATAAATTTTGTATCAATTTCACGTGTTTTTTTAATTTACTCAAAAACGGCTTTCACGATTTTGATCAAACTGGGTATTTATGTATGTATATGCCAAAGATGTGATAGCCAACATTTCATCAAGATTGATCAACCGAAGGGGACACTTTATTTCATAACTTTTTTTCTAATTTTTAGATTATCTCAAAAACGGCTTTAACAATTTTCTTCATATTCGTCATGTTTAATGAAAATTGAGTGTTATTTACTATCAGGTAAGCGTTATCATTATTAAAATGTTCTGAGGGGTTTATAGAGCAAATGAAAACAAAAATAAGAAATGAATGTGGAAAATTTGTAACTTTGAGAAGTTGCATTAACAAAACGCATTAATTTCTTATCTAAGTAAGTTGGTAAGTGAAAGTTGTGTGTTGCGCGCACGCACCAGATTTTTCTCTGTAAGTTCACCGATTACTCAGAGATGGGTGGACCAATTGGAACGAAACCTTTTGCATCTTGTAGAGTATTTTCCCAAGCTGGTCCCATTTAAACCTTTTTGGGGTTCCTAATTTATTTAAGAAGTTATCGGGAAAAAACATGAAAATAATTATTCAATTATCGCTCAAATTGTTTACTTTTTGGAAAAACATATGGCATAAATTACATAAGGTATGCTCCAACAAGCTATTAAAACTAATTGATAACTAACAAATCCCAATATTGTATTACTGCTGGATGAATCAAATGGGAAAACCAACCAATCAAATTCAGAATCAAAAGAGTGGGGAGAGAACATGAGCAGTCTGTTAGTTATCGATGTGTTTTACGTACTTGGTGGAAAAAACCTATACATAACGTTAACTAATTTTTCAACATTAGATTTAAATGAAGATATAAATATCAGCCGAATATAATATCGCTGTCGTTTTCTGTAGCAATATTAGCATAAATATTAGATAGATATATAATCACCGATAACAGTAAACCTTCTTAATTTAGATCTAATCGACGGTTGGACACCATAATCATAAGACAACAAAATTCGTGGAATTCCAAGAAAGACTGAGTATTGGTGATAGTTTTAAAGCAGAATTTAAGACTTCTTCAAGTTCCCGAAGGATCGTTTAAATTTAAAATCGTAGCTATTATTGTTTTAAATTAGATTATGATTTCTATCTTTTATTGACTATGCACATTAAAAAATTATAAAATAATTCCTGGAAAAGCTCATTTTCAGTTGATTTAACAAAGGATTCAGATACCTCTGTCTTCTTCCGGATACACTCGATCACTGTTGAATATCTTGCCGGAGGTCTTGTGCCGATCCTTTATGGGTGACACTTCTGTTATGTTATCCGGATTACTATTATCGGTTTTTAAATTTGTTTCTACAATTATCGAGGCTTTTGCTGGTGTTCATCCATCAATAAAAACTACAAAATAAAACTTAAAATACAACGAATACAACACACACAAAATACAACGAAAACAACCTCATTGTATGAAAGTCCACTCAGCAAAAATTTGGCAGTCATGGAAATGATTGTTAAAAATGATGATAAATGCTACGCCACTAGAATTGAAGCAACAGTGTTTAGCAATTTATTTTCTGAATAATGTTTTATTACGAAGGATATAATTTATAGTACTTCGATTATAAATTTAGTCAAAAATTCATCGAAAGGAATTACGAACATAATTGACTCTACCTTTGGAATTATGTCAGTAGTCTAATACGGAGAATAATAATATCAGTAATAATAAATTAACCATATGTGAGTCCCAAACCCTCTTGCTTCTATCCTAGCGGGGCAGTCTTTTTGATATCGATAAATTTTATGGTTGCCCCTTTTTTCCTGGGACTTCTATCCAATGATGTTTAATAAACTTTTCCAACGATCGATTTAAATAAAGCATTATTAACGGTCCCTACCGGAGTCGTGTATAATATCGCCATAGTTTTCAGAAGGATATTCAAGCAATCAAAATTTAAAAATTGCTTTCAAATTTACCTTAGGTCATATTACCATCCTCATCGATTCTCCATTAACGATATCTTGTCTAAAACCGGCCAAAATCTCGATTGTTCAGTGACGTATCTACTTCATCTTGGAATGGCCGGATTTATGTATTTATGTATATTTAACTCAACACATCTCGGAACACTGATGCTGTACGTAAATGACAAGTACTGACGACATTTAGCAAAGGAAAAATATTGTCATTGTGGAAAAACATTTTATGTGTTCCCTTCCCAATTGAACATTGAGTTTAAAAAAAAAAAAAATCCATGTAATCATAAAACGTAGTGTGTTTAAAGTTGTATAATACACGCACCGCTTTCCCACTTTTCTGTGTGTATTCATAAAATTGAAAAGGTGACTGTTTATACAATTATTGTAAAATAAAAAGGCCTGGGAAAGACACACGTCGTAGAGCGTAAAAAGATTTCGAAATTTTTAAACCAACGTTTATTTTACCAACGACCAATTACCAACGAAATTTTTAACGGTTTTTCTACATTTGTTATCTTCTCCAACTTAAAATCGTGAAATAAAAAACATTTTATAAAAAAAATATTAAACCGGTTTCGAAACCTAGGAACCAATAAGAATACATTCACTGAAAAGTATGAAATAATTACCTTCTGATTTTTTTGAATAAACAGAAAAATTGAAAATGGAATAAACAGTGGAAAAATGCAATAAGACGAATAATTTTATTTTGATTTGTACAAATACACACTAATTGTTAATAAAAATTATTAAATTTAAATATTAAATACTATGTTCAATACAACGCAATCTTTTCGGAGGAGGCGCAAAATTTAAAATTTTTTACACTAGACATTATGAAAATCTTCTAAATGGATCTTCACATCTATTGATTTCAATGCCTACTAATGGAATTTTATCAGTAACCTGTCATTTCTATTTTGCGCCGCCTCCGCAAAGATTGTTTTGTATTGAACATAGTATTTAATATTTTAATTTAATAATTATTATTAACAATTAGTGTGTATTTGTAGAAATCAAAATAAAATTATTCGTCTTATTGCATTTTTCCACTTTTTATACCATTTTCAATTTTTCTGTGTATTCATAAAAATCAGAAGGTAATTATTTCATACTTTTCAGTGAATGTATTCTTACTGGTTCCTAGGTTTCGAAGTCGGTTTAATATTTTTTTATAAAATGTTTTTTTTCAGTTTTTATACTGCATATTTTATAGTTGTTTACTGCATATTATATGGCTTATAATGAGCCTTTTTATTGAATAATAATCCGGGCTCTGCTTATGACATATCTCAGGAGATACCCAATTCTCTTTTCCATCCACGCTAAAAAAAAAAATTCTTATAAATCTAGGATTAAATACCTTTTTTTCAGGATGTCTAAATAAGATATTTTCGAAGAATTACGGCCTCGGACAAATTTGGGCTCCCCTAAGATCACTTCGAAATAGGACGTTAACAAAAGTATCGGTGCGCTAGTAGTTTTGCAAAATGCCGGAAGGAACGGGGATAGACATAGTTGATGTGATAGAGATAACTGGTAATTTTAAAAGACCATTAATTGAAGGGCTATCCTTGATGAAAACCACATAATTACATGTGGAATAATATCCAGAAGTAAAAAAACAGTTATTTTTCAAGCCTTGTGCCTTCAAACACGCGATCTTGAAGGACTGCCCCATCGCATTGGGTTCCGTCCTTTCCCAAACACACAGCGGACGAGATTTACCGGTAGCTTATTCTGGTCGTACGCTAAATGAAACTGAATCGAAATTATCGACAATCGAACTCGAACTTATGGCTATCGTATGGGCAACCAAATATTTTCGACCCTACCTTTTTGGCAGAAAATTTATAATTTATACAAATTACAAACCACTTCAATGGTTACAATCCCTAAAAGATCCAAATTCAAAATTATATCAATAAGAATGAAAATAGTCAATAAACTACAAAATAGTATAAAACTATTTTATTGTAGCCGATGTTTCGACCCAACTATGCAGGTCTTCGTCAGGGCTTATGACAGGGATGGATGTACCAGGGTCAGAAAGGGACCTTCTGACCCTGGTACCCTCACTACCTCAATTAAAGAATATGTCCAACCTAAAATTAAATATTGTCTATATTTTGAACGACATTTTTATAACAAATTTTATGATACTGATATTTATGAAACATTCCGAACTAAATTTTGTAAAAAATTCTATTAGGTTAATCGATGTCCATGATCCTGATTACATAATTACACGTGGAAGAATATCCAGAAGTAAAAAAAAAACTATTTTACAAGCCTTGTGCCTTCAAACAAGCGATCTTAAAGGACTGCCCCATAAAATAAAGAGAGAGAAATACTTTATTGCTAAGTAGTGCTGCCCTACTTCATAGGGTTGCTAGACACACAGCATACTAATCAATCCATTTGGACATTAAATTTCCTATTTTGTTCCATTGTAAAGTTAGTTGCTATACAGATGATGGTGGATAATGCCCAAGGAGTTAAGAATTATGCTCTCAGCCAAGATCGCTATATCACCGACAGCGACCCCTAGGTCTTCTAGGAAGCAATATGTAGATCTCGGAATTGATCCCCGAGACCCGAACCAGAGGCCTCTCACGGTGAAATCTCTTTCTCCGAAGGTTCCACAGAATTTTTCTTTTAAGTAAGGGATACACTTTTCATATATCTCTTTTTTTTTCTTTCAACTGCACCCGCCTGATCGGGGTCATTGCCCTCATATCTTACCGTCGGAACGAGGATCAGTGCTGTCCTTCCTGTCCTGGGGTGGCTACAATATCAGCATACCTTACTGATCCTTCGTAGTCAATTCACCTCGTCGAAGCATGTGTATACCCTTCTTTTAAGGAACCTCATTAGTTCTTCTTTGACCCTATGGTGTCGGCGGGTTAGGAGGAGGGAGTTATTGGGGCATTTTCCCAGCACATGGGGACCGAACTTCTCTTGACTCTCCGCTGATTCCAGTGATCCCACGCAGGGGCGCATAATTAATATCAAGTTTTATGGCATTAGACCATTCAGACCATGAGAGTAATTGTTTTTGTCATATAATTCCATTTGCTTTTGGCGTTTCCTTAAAATGCGTAATTGCCATTTACACTTGGCCCATCGTCAAAAGAACGTTCTCTCAGCGACTGCCGTAGAGCTCTCACGCTTCGGTTGCCCTGATCCACTCCAAGTCTTTCCGCACATTCAGCGATTTCCGCTCTATAATCGAAAGTGGACAGAAACAGGGCGTCCGGCGTATATTTGACAGCCGCTGGGCAAAGAACCAATGCTGCAGAGGAGCCTCCCATTGGCAGCGGATCAATCCCAGTCCTCGATATCTCCTTGGTGCGTAGAGCATCCCTGTACAGGTGTTAGCTGGGAGCCCGATGATGGCTTTGACACTCCTGCGGATATTTACATTAATACCATCTAATAGAGCTTGAGGTATTTTTGAAAGAGGCGCAGTCTGGAGAGGGTATGTTAGCATATGAAACAAATACTGATTTGCCAAGTTAATCTTTTGCTCTGGTTTGAGCAGACTAGAGCACACCAACTTGTTAAGATTATTGTTGAGCTTACTTATGGCCTCTTCGTTAAAAACTAGTTCGCCTAAAAATTTGCAGCCTAAATATTTTATAGAATCGCCTGCTTTAATCGTTTCTATGGTATCTCCTGTAATACCTCGCCTGTCTCTATTATCTATGGTATTTGTTATGATTACTCTGGTGTCGAGGTAAATAAATCTCTCTCTATAAGACAAGGGTGCTATCAACTCTCAACTATTCTTAGTGGGATATCTCGCCAGAGCTATGCTGCCCTATAGGTGAAACAAAGGGTTTCCCAAGAGGTACGCATGGACTCTGTTCCACCAGGGCGCTATCTAAGCGAGAATAATTATTTAGGAAGGATATCTCGTCAGAGCTACGCTGCCCAAGTGAAAAAGGTGACTCCAAGAGATACGCAGGGACCTTGATCACCTAAGGGCGCGGGTAAGAGACTCAGTGGAATATCCTGCCAGAGCAATGCTGTCCTCTAGGTGAAAACAAGGTTAATTCCAAGAGATAAGCATGGACCTTGTCACACCAGGACGCTATCTAAGCAAGACTTCCATCCGAGTTAAGGACTTCCCAGTCTCAGCCGAGTATCGAAGGATTCCCGATCTTAACTCTACACCTAAGGGGACCCAGACCTTACATGAAGCAGATAAGACAGGTCCTAATAACTACTCCGTTATGGGAGAAAGGAATTTAGGAGAAAGTTTTTTAAATAAAAAGACGATAAACAAGGTAATAGCCCAGGAAGATGTCGGGCACTAACTAGGGAGACCAAGTGGCGTCGGCAGATGATCGTAGTCTGATTAGGCTTTTTTTTTTTTTTTTTTTTTTTCCGGTCCCTCTAAAACAGAAAAAACAATCAATTAATATATGTATGACCGAGCCACTAACGAGTAATGGAACGATACGGACTGATTACCTGTATACCTTGTTCTACCTTTGGTATTTGAAGGTGAGGTGAGATTTGGAAATAATGTTATTATTACTGCGTTGCAGTATATACTGTCATCCTTGTAGTTGAGGGGCCTCCGTATGATTAGGCTGCAAAACAGTGGGGGTATTTATACCCCAATTTGGGTTACTAACTCACCAGATAGCGCTGCCGTCTCACACTGAATTAGATAGGGCCGACTTCTAGGCTTAATTTATTACTTTTTATGATTTTACAAGCCATTATTTTGAAAATAAAGATCAAAAATGCAAAAAAATCTCTTATAAATTACGTATTTAAAAAAATAGTAATCTATGTTTTGATCCAAGCTTCTGCTTGTTACCACAAGATGGCGCCTCAGTAGCCATTGTTTACATTTAGCAAGTTTTAAATCACAACTAGGTTACATTTAAATTCTTGCTGAATACTTCCTAGTGTTTCAAGTACAGTTAATGATTTAAATTTTTACATTGAGTTTGTTAAAAATGAAAACTGTTAAACATGTGAACCTTATTTACAACAACAGTACATCTAAAAGTCAAATAAAACTAAGGATTATTTACATTCACTTTCTACACTTCCTTCATTTTTGATTATTTACATTAATCTGAACAAGAAATTCTCCATTACAAAAGAAAAACAAATTATTTATGAGGTGATGACTATTTACATCTTAATAAAACTCTTAAAAATTCTCAACCTTAAGTTAGTAAGAAGGTTAGTTCAATTTATTAAAAACATTACTTCTAATGTTTAATCAAAACTAAGGACTTTTCAATTTACAAAAACATTAAGAAATTTACATAGAGACTTCTCAAATTCTTCAAATAAAATCATGTAAGCATTGTTTACATTACAAAATAAAATCTAATGAATCTATATGTGTTCACATCAATTTCTAGTGTCTACCCAAATATATTACACTCCATTATCAAGAGAGAGAGAGAGTCTGCGTCAGCTCTCCTTTACTTATTATAAGACCTACGCTTTTCTTTGGGTTTATAGATAGACCTATCTCTGCGAGCATGTGGTGTATTAAATCATATGTTTATATATTTCTAAAAAAAATATTTAGATCTGTATCTTGCATTAAGACAAATAAAGCCTTATTTTCACTAAAAGGTTTTCATTACAATTTATTTGTCTTAATTGAATATCAGCAATGGATCGATTCTTGAAACCGGAGAAGTTTGATGTCGACCCACATTCGCCAACAGCAACACAAGAATGGAAGTATTGGTTGAAAACATTCGAAAACTTTACTTCTACGTTCGCTGATATTGAAGATGCAGGTAAGTTAAAACTTCTCATTAATCATCTCTCTCCAGCAGTCTATCAACTTATTGCTGACAAATCTACATACGCTGAGGCAATAGAGTTATTAAATAAAACTTATGTAAAACCCAGTAATGAAATATTTGCTAGGCATAAGCTGGCCACTCGGAAACAGGCTCCTGAGGAAACTATTGACCAGTATCATCAGGAATTACAGCTGCTGAGCAAAAACTGTGAATTTACAGCAGTAGATGCAGAGACTCGTCGCAAAACCTACGTCCGTGATTCATTTATCAGAGGTATCAGTTCTCAACACATCCGTCTTAGGTTACTAGAATTCAATTCTCTTTCTCTCGATGAGGCTGTTGAGAAAGCCCGTGCATTAGAGTCTGCTAAAAACCAGTCGACTTCCTATTCATTAGTAGATGCCAATCTTAATGCGGTTTCTTTAGAACAGATAGTCCCTTCCCTAGAATCGTCACAGAGCGTGGCAGTCATACGCTCAAATCAAAAATGCTTCTTTTGTGGGCGCTCCCGACATCGAAATCGACAACAGTGTCCCGCAATCGATGCTAAGTGCAACAAATGCTCCAAAATTGGTCACTGGGCATCGGTCTGCAGATCTTCTCGGACTAAATCGCCGACCCCAACTAACTCAGCTGCTCTCATTGCTGCCTCTTCGTCAATTCTTGATAAAGCCACTGTTCCAATGCATGTAAATCAGGTGCCCACTCACGCCTTAATTGACACTGGGAGCTCAGAAACTTTTATCTCCCAGAAATTCGTGGATTCTTGCAAATTCAAAACATACCCTACTACTGGATCAGTTCTGATGGCATCAACCTCTCTGAATTCAACTATTTCTAGCTATTGTTTAGCCAATTTGGAACTCCTTGGGCATAGTTACACAAATGTCAAACTCAGTGTACTCCCTGATTTATGCACTAATGTCATTATTGGACATGATTTACTTAAATTACACTCTGAATTAAAGTTTTCTTTTGGTGGGTCAAAACCACCCCTGACAGTCTGTTATCTAGCACCCGCAAAAATCGACCCTCCCCCTCTATTCGAATTCCTTACTGGAGATGTTAAACCAATTTCAGTGAAATCTAGAAAGCATTCAGTCGAAAATTACAAATTCATGAAAAATGAAGTCGAAAAATTGCTCGCTGATGGGATTATTGAAGAGAGCAGATCCCCTTGGAGAGCCCAAGCTTTTGTAGTTACCAACGATAACCATAAAAAGCGCATGGTGATCGATTACTCGCAAACGATCAACCGTTACACACTTTTGGATGCATATCCCCTGCCAGATATTGAGCAAACAGTCGCTAGGATATCCAAAAATTCCTGGTTTAGCACAATTGACTTTAAAAGTGCTTACCATCAGGTACCCCTACGAGAGAAGGACCGGCCTTATACTGCATTTGAGGCTTGCGGTCGCCTTTATCAATTTCGACGTTTAGCATTCGGCCTCACAGATGGGGTCCCCTGTTTCCAACGTGTCATAGACGATGTTATTTCAAAAGAGAATCTAGAAAAGACATACGCGTATTTGGATGATGTCACTATTTGTGGGGAGAACAAAGAAGAACATGATAAGAATCTCAAACGTTTCATGGATGCTGTAGAAAAATACGGTTTTACAATAAATCAAGAGAAAAGTAAATATTCTCAAACATCGATCAAACTCCTGGGCTATAAAATCGAAAACAAAACCATTTCGCCTGATCCGGATCGTCTCAAACCTCTTCTTAGTCTGCCTCCTCCTAATTCGGCAAAAGAACTACAGAGAACGATTGGCTTATTTGCTCATTACTCTAGGTGGATACCTAATTATTCAGACAAGGTTAGGAATTTACTAAATTCTAAATCATTCCCCCTAACACCAGATGTCATATCCGAATTCGAGCTTCTCAAGAATGAGATATCAAGATCGATTGTGAGCACAATCGATGATAAAGAACATTTTGTAGTCGAAACAGACGCCTCAGATTTTTCGATATCAGCTGTGCTATCTCAGTCTGGCCGTCCCGTGGCTTTCTTTTCCCAAAAACTCACTGATAGCGAGCGAAAACACTCGGCTATAGAAAAGGAAGCTTATGCAGTCGTGAGCTCTTTGAAGAAATGGAGACATTTCCTATTGGGACGTTATTTTAAGATAATTACTGACCAACGCTCTGTTTCGTTTATGTTTGGAATGCGTCATCAAAATAAAATTAAAAATGAAAAAATACAGAGATGGCGCCTCGAGATGTCCTGCTATAATTTCGTCGGAAGTCAAAACCAAGTAGCTGACGCATTCTCTAGAACGTGCTATACCGTTCTGTCCAACAAACTTTACACGCTTCATTGTAACCTATGCCATCCTGGTGTGACCCGGATGGTACACTGGATACGAACTCACAACTTACCGTATTCAGTGGAAGAAATTCGTAAAATGACAGCTTCTTGTCCAACATGTAACGCTATAAAACCGAAGTTTTTCAGATTACATGAAGGAAATTTGATCAAGGCAACACATCCTTTTGAAAGAATTAGCATGGATTTCAAAGGACCACTCCCATCTAAATCCCGGCATAAATATCTGCTGACGATCATTGATGAGTTTTCCAGATTCCCTTTTGCCTACCCTTGCCCTAACACAAACTCCTCTACCGTAATAGACTGCCTCGTAGACTTATTTTCGATTTTCGGAACGCCTGCTTACGTTCATACAGACAGAGGGACTTCGTTTACATCTCGGGAACTCCAGGATTTTTTACATAGTCGAGGGATAGCTACATCAATGTCTTCACCTTACAATCCTACAGGCAGTGGACAGATTGAACGGGAGAATGGAACGATTTGGAGGACTGTTTCCCTAGCACTTAAGCAGCATAACCGGGATGTATCTGATTGGGAATCAGTACTCCCCGATTCTCTCCATTCTATACGATCTCTGCTATGCACAGCTACTAATGAAACACCCCATGAGAGGATGTTTAAACACCACCGGAGATCTACCAACGGCCACTCTCTACCTTCTTGGCTAGTTCCATCATCCAAGGTACTGATGAAAAAGCATATCCGCTCTAGCAAGTATGAACCGCTAGTGGAAGAGGTACAACTCGTAGATGCTAATCCACAGTATGCCAGGGTTCAACTGAATGACGGACGGGAAATGACGGTGTCTCTGAAACACCTAGCACCTCTTGGCGATGCCCCTTTGAATCCTCTGGATGAACCTAACCTAAATGACATTCCTGACAGAAGTTTGGAAGAGGCTGAACACGAAAACTCCCGAACTTCTACTCCTGATCAAAACCTTCAGTTGCCAGAACCTCTACCAGCGGAAAACGATTCTCTGACTCCTGCAAATGATGAGGCTGCCGACCATCTCCGACGTTCAACGAGAGAAAAACGGATGCCCCTACGTTTCAAGGACTATGAAGTTAATCTTTGAAGGGTGGAAGAATGTGGTGTATTAAATCATATGTTTATATATTTCTAAAAAAAATATTTAGATCTGTATCTTGCATTAAGACAAATAAAGCCTTATTTTCACTAAAAGGTTTTCATTACAGAGCACCCTCTGTACACTGTTAATAACTCTTTCAGCAGCACTCTTATCGCGCGCCGTGACAGCCTGGTCATCCGCGAAGCCTGTGAGGACCATGGATTCTTCGTTTCTGATTAAGTTATAACCATTTGCATTGGAAAACTCTTGATCACAAAGATCGCGGTATACATGATCAATAGCCAGATTAAATAGTGAAGGCGATAAGGGCCCTTCTTGTGGTACTCCATGAATCACTTTAATCTGGCTTGTTGAAAGGGCTCCCACACTAATCCTAATTTGGGTAGAGCTCAGGTGAGCTGCGATAACGTTTTTTAGGTCTGCTGACACCCCTCTAGCTTCAAGTAAGCTAACAATATGATTGTGCCCTGCGTTATCAAATGCTCCTACGACGTCGAGAAACACTACTGCGCAATCACCCTTCTTTTGCTTGGCATGTTTCATGATGGATTCTTGCATTAACGTGTGTCCCTGGTAGACCTTTGATGAAGCCTCTTTGATATTTACTGAAAGTGATTTGCTTCCACAATTCATGATCTAGAACCTTTTCTATGATTCTGCGCACAACAGAGTAGATCGTTATAGGTCTCCATGACGACATGTTCTTGATATCTCCTTTCCCCTTGTAGACCAAGATTGTGCGCCCTTGACGTAAAGGTGCTGGAACATAAGCATTCCTCAGCCTGATCTCCGCAATAGTCTTAATGACATGAGATACGGTAAAGTATTTTATTGTACGGATCAGAACTCCATCTGGCCACGGAGATGTATCTAGCGATGTCGATTTAATAGCTTTTTTAAACGATTGGATGCCGATGGATATTTAATTTGGCTTCGGGGCGCATTTTTTATAATCGGTACGTTTGTAGGAATTTTTTCTTTCGAAAAGATTTCTATAGTGATTTTCGATTTCAGCTATCTTTAACGGGCACTGTTTAGGAGCGTCGGCGTTCATTATATTTTGAACAACTTTCTTCCGCCTGGTATAATAATTGTACTGAGCCACTTCATACTGATATTGCTGTTGCCTGCGGTTCCTGTTCGCCTTGTTCGCTCTCTGTGGATTTGAAACTTTTCCCACGCTTTCTTATTTCTTTAGCTTTCCTATGTAATGTTGAAGTGTCTGTGAAGCTCGAGTGATATCAATGTGTCTAGTGAGAATAGCTGTGTCGTCTGCGTATGTTGCTATTATAGTGTTTGGGCATGTTGGTATATCATGGGTGTATATTATGTACAGTAGGGGTGCGAGTATTGACCCTTGTGGCACTCCGGCTTTAATTGGATGCATAGTAGATACCTCTGTTCCTTGTCGGACAGAAAAGAACCTGTCAGATAGAAAGGAGAGAAGTATGAGATAGTAGGTCGAAGGAAGAAAAGATTTAAGTTTGAAAAGTAGTCCTTTGTGCCAGACTCTGTCAAAAGCTTGGGCTACATCTAAGAATACGCCAGTAGCATATAGTCTCCTCTCTAGTGCGACTGAGATGTAGTCTGTGACTCGGTGTAGTTGGTGTATGGTTGAGTGAAGTGAACGGAATCCAAATTTATGTTCGGGTAGTATTTGTTTGTCAGTTAGTATGTCGAGTAGTCGTTTGTAAAATTTGTATGTCTCCATAAACTTCCGTCATCTGTATTAAGATTTTCTAAAAATGAATCGTAATTTGTCTGTTTAAATTTTTGTATTTGCCGTTTTAGTTCGTTATTTATTCGGTTGTAAGTCTGTTTATCTGATGGTAGTTTTTTAGTCTGCCATACCTTACGAGCTTTTCTCTTTGCTCTGATCAAATCTCTTATATATTGTGGGTAACATTGCTTATACTTTTTGTTCTTCTCGGTATTAACGAGGTGAGTGCTGATTCCTGTATGGTCTTCGTCAGAAATTCGACAGCATCTTCAACTTCTTTTTCATCTTTTATCGAGATAAGAACTGAGAGCTTTTGATTTAGAATTTCTTGATAAAAATCCCAGTCTATCTTTACTCGATTTAGCGTCGGACGTTTTTCTTTTTGGCAAGGTTCGACAAAAATTGTTAAACATGCCAGGTGTCAGCGCATAACTAGGAGGGCAATACACCGAAGCTAGTGTTATTGTGTTCTGTGCAGCGTATAAAGTTACGGCAGTGGCTTGAATGTGTGGTGTAATTGGTAATTGTATTAAGTGGTGTTTTAATGATGATTTTATGATGATAGCTGTTCCTCCATGTGAAGTGTTATCTGGGTGATCCGTTCTGTAAATAGTATAGTCTGGTATATGTATCTTATTTCGGGAGGTCAAATGTGTTTCAGTTATTAAAGCAACGTCAGTTCGTTTTTCATGTAAGTATATGTTGATTTCGGTTTTATGTTGGAGTAGTCCGTTAGTGTTCCACAGAATGATTGACAAGGAACCCACAGTAAGGAATTTATGGGCCATAAACAGGGCTGTAGGCTTGTGTTACTTTTGAAAGTTGTTGTACAAGGTTGAAAAGGGGCTGGAATAAGCTAAAATAATGTCTAGTGTTAAAATTTTAAATTTTGCGCCGCCTCCGAAAAGATTGTGTTGTATTGAACATAGTATTTAATATTTTAATTTAATAATTTTTATTAAGAATTAGTGTGTATTTTTACAAATCAAAATAAAATTAT
Source organism: Aelia acuminata (assembly GCA_911387785.2). NCBI lineage: Eukaryota > Metazoa > Arthropoda > Insecta > Hemiptera > Pentatomidae > Aelia > Aelia acuminata. The sequence goes on from OU426979.1 coordinate 96,695,118, forward strand.
TCGTCTTATTGCATTTTTCCACTTTTTATACCATTTTCAATTTTGCTGTGTATTCATAAAAATCAGAAGGTAATTATTTCAATTTTACTGGTTCCTAGGTTTCGAAGTCGGTTTAATATTTTTTTTTTATAAAATGTTTTTTATTTCACGATTTTTAGTTAGGAGAAGATAACAAATGTAGGAAAACCATTAAAAATTTCGTTGGTAATTGGTCGTTGGTAAACTAAACGTTGGTTTAAAAATTTCGAAATCTTTTTACGCTCTACCACGTTTGTCTTTCCCAGGCCTTTTTATTATACAATAATTGTATAAACAGTCACCTTTTCAATTTTATGAATACACACAGAAAAGTGGGAAAGCGGTAAGTGTATTATACAACTTTCAACACCCTACGTTTTATGATTACATGGATTTTTTTTTTAAAAAACCCAATGTTCAATTTGGAAGGGAACACATAAAATGTTTTTCCACGATAACAATATTTTTACTTTGCTAAATGTCGTCAGTACTTGTCATTTACGTACAGCATCAGTGTTCCGAGATGTGTTGAGTTAAATATACATAAATACATAAATCCGGCCATTCCAAGATGAAGTAGATACGTCACTGAACAATCGAGATTTTGGCCGGTTTTAGACAAGATATCGTTAATGGAGAATCGATGAGGATGGTAATATGACCTATAGTAAATTTAAAAGTAATTTTTAAATTTTATTGCTTGAATATCCTTCTGAAAACTATGGCGATATTATACACGACTCCGGTAGGGACCGTTAATATTGCTTTATTTAAAACGATCGTTGGAAAAGTAGATTAAACATCATTGGATAGAAGTCCCAGAAAAAAAGAGGCAACCATAAAATTTATCGATATCAAAAAGACTGCCCCGCTATGATAGAAGCAACAGGGTTTGGGACTCACATATGGTTAATTTATTATTACGAAGGATATTATTATTCTCCGTATTAGACTACTGACTTAATTCCAAAGGTTGATTCAATTATGTTCGTAATTCCTTGCGATGAATTTTTGACTAAATTTATTACCGAAGAACTATGAGTTATATCCTTCGTAATAAAACATTATTCTGAAAATAAATTGCTAAACACTGTTGCTTCAATTCTAGTAGCGTAGCATTTATCATCATTTTTAACAATCATTTCCATGACTGCCAAATTTTTGCTGAGTGGACTTTCATACAATGAGGTTGTTTTCGTTGTATTTTGTGTGTGTTGTATTCGTTGTATTTTAAGTTTTATTTTGTAGTTTTTATTTATGGATGAACACAGGCAAAAGCCTCGATAGTTGTAGAAACAAATTTAAAAAACGATAATAGAAATCCGGATAACATAACAGAAGTGTCACCCATAATCGGCACAAGACCTCCGGCAAGATATTCAACAGTGACCGAGTGTATCCGGAAGAAGACAGAGGTATCTGAATCCTTTGTTAAGTCAACTGAAAATGAGCTTTTCCAGGAATTATTGTTTTATTTTTTAATATGCATAGTCAATAAAAGATATAAATCAAAATCTAATCTAAATCAATAATAGCTACGATTTTAAATTTAAACGATCCTTCGGGAACTTGAAGAAGTCTTAAATTCTGCTTTAAAACATAACCAATATTCAGTCTTTCTTAGAATTCCACGAATTTTGTTGTCTTATGATTATGGTGTCCAACCGTTGATTAGATCTACACTACGCGACAAAATGATAGGCCACCCCACAATTTTTCAGTTACAAGAACTAGTAAATAATTGAAAAGAATGTACTTATACTTATTTTACGTCTTTGGCAAGTAGATTATTATATCAATGTATAAATTCCCCCTAAGTTATCATTTTAATCCTTTATCTTCTTATAAGGCTTTTTCATGTGCGACAAAAACATAGGCCACTCAGTGTTTTATTAAATCCCCAGTCAAACTATTCGTGCTATTGAATTAATTTTTTGTTTTTTAATTACTGAAGTGTTTAGAAATAAATTTAAAACAATTGAAATTCCTAGAGATAATGTGCTGTGAAATAGGTGAAATCAAATCCTTACGCGGAAAAATTGAACAATTTCAATAATTATTAGAGCTCAATACCGGTGCAGGCACGTGATTACAAATTATTTAAATATGGGAGGTAAAGATGACACAAAGAAATGCCCTGACAGTCTAAGGGGTTACCCTATGCTAGAAAAAAGGAGAATATTTTGCGAAGCATCCAACTCTGCAGGAGCTTCAAGACACATCGCTTTGTTAGCTGCAGTGATCACTAACATCCGAAACGTGCAAAAAATCCTTCTGAGTGCAGAACGCTTGAAACGGCAGAGGATTCAGAAAAAAAACATCAGTTTCACAACAACGCTAAGTCGAGTATAAAAAAGTTTGTGCAGGATCATATTGGTTGTTAGAAAAGTTTGAGAAAAGTTATATTCACTACCAAAAACCGGTAAATTTAGATTGTTTATAGATGACCTCAAATACTATTTTCATGACCACCAAGAAACCAAAGCATTTTAAGTCGCTGGCAAATGGGTGATGGTGGCGTCATGATTTGGGTCAGTAATAATTATCGTGGCGAAGTCAGATAAAATTTTTACTTTAGAAACTCGTGCTAAAAAGTATTGGGAAACATAAGAGAGCCAGTAATGGAGCATATAAACGAGTTCATCAAAGAAAGGTCCGTTTCCCGACAAGACAACGCTCCAGCCCACACGGCTTGGTTGGTAAAAAAATATTTTGAATAGAATAATATTTCACTTTTGCCTCGGAAAGCTTGTTCTTTTGATCTCAACTGCATCGAAAACCGTTTGGTACAATTGAGTAGGGCAGTATTCGCTGCAGGAAGCCAATTCACTTCTCTGGACGAACTCAGAGCTCAGCATTCAAACTTAGTAGTTTAATTTAGGCACATATATATATACAAACCTCTTTAAATCCCTTCAAAATAGAATGATTAACGTTTTAGAAAAATAAGGGGGCTCAATAAATATTAATAATGATAAAAATACACATAATTTTAAAAGTGGCCTATAATTTTGTCGCAATCAATTTTCGTTTATTTTCTTGTTTTCATGTAAATATTTTCAATTATTGGATTATTAGCCCATATTTATTTGTCAAACTTCTATTATGATTCTTACATACAATGAAAAAGATAAAAAGTTGAAGATTTCTTATGAAATTTTAAAATGAATGGGGTGGCCTATGATTTTGTCGAGTAGTGTAAATTAAGAAGGTTTACTGTTATCGGTAAAATGACAGCGATATTATATTCTGCTGATATTTATATCTTCATTTTAATCTAATGTTGAAAAATTAGTTAAGGTTGTGCATAGGTTTGTTCCAACAGGCACGTGGGAGTTTGTGTTTATACCTGGTGCAGTGAGGACGTTGGCTGTTTGAGCTCCCGGGGATTAAGCATCGACCGATAAGTCAAACTTTATTATTGCTTCAAATATTTTTTTTTTCTTTATACTTCTTTTACTGTTTTTTTAAATAATTTTTTTTTGTTCTTATTGTAACGTTAAATCGATAAGCAATTAAAAAAAATCTGGTGCGTGCGCGCAACACACAACTTTCACTTACCAACTTACTTAAATTAGAAATTGATGTGTTTTGTTAATTGCCACTTCTCAAAGACACATTTTTCCACATTCATTTCTTATTTTTGTTTTTATTTGCTCTATAAAAAACACTAATTTTTTAATTATTAAATAAAAGTTTTTACTTGTGGTAATTCGGCAATGCAAGCATAATACTTCAAGTCATCTGATTTTATGATTCTCTATGTAGTTGTTGAAAACTTCATTTACCATGAAACAAATAATTTCCATTAAATGAACAAAACGGCTTTAATTATAAACAATGGTCTGTCATCAAAGGCGTACTCTGCATGCGTGGGCTCAAGTGTTTTATGAGTTGACTGAATAAGTATTTTTCATTTTTTCTCCTCTATATATTTACTTTGTTTTTATCATATCTCATATTTAGCCATTTCTTATTTTTAGGCGAAACGAGAGACAGATAATTTCTCCATATAAACAAATACAACAAATACTTTATAGGAAAACAAAAATGGCCCATTCCCCATTTAAGCCCCCTCAGGACATTTTAATAATAAAAAATCTTACCTGATATTAAAGAACACCTAATTTTCATTAAACACGACGAATTTAATCAAAATCCTAAAAGCCGTTTTTGAGATAATCGAAGAAAAGTTAAAAATCGGTATAAAAGTTATAAAATAAAGTGCCCTCACACTTTGACCAATTTTGATGAAATGTTGGGTGTCACATCTTTGGCATATACATACATCATATACCCAGTTTGATCAAAATCGTTGAAGCCGTTTTTGAGTAAATAAATAAAACACATGAAAATGATACAAAATTTATTAAGTAAAGTCCCCCCTCCGGTTGATCAATTGTGATGAAATGTCGGTTATCACATCTTTGGCATATAAATACATCAAATACCAAGTTTGATCAAAACCGTTTTTGAGTAAATAAAAAAAAACATGTGAAAATGATACAAAATTTATTAAGTAAAGTCCCCCCTCCGGTTGATCAATTTTGATGAAATTTTTACAGTCATATCTTGGGCATATAAATTGATCAAATACTCAGTTTAATCAAAATCGTTATAGCCGTTTTTGAGAAAATCGAAAAAAACTTAAAAAGTTATTAAATAAAGTACCCCCTCCCTTAGAGCAATTTTGATGAAATTTTTGCTGTCACATCGCGGGGATATACCTACACTAAATACCCAATTTCAGGTTCGCACGGTTTATAGTTTTTGAGCTAGTCTGTTCACACACACACACACACACACACACACACACACACACACACACACACACACACACACACACACACACACACACACACACACACACACACACACACACACACACACACACACACACAGAGACACACACACAGACACACACACACACAGACCATTTCACGGGACATGGTTAATTGGACTCAGGGGACCCCAAAACGTGTATTTCCGTTGAAAACCGGAAGTCGAAATTTTTCACGATCGCAATACTTCCACTTACTATATATTTCATATATAGGTAAGTGAAAGTAACAAAAAAAAAAACATATGGCGTAACCTCCCGGACCGCTTGTTGGAACGGAATAAGCGGTTGGAACGAACTGTTTTTGTCTAGATCCTTCCGTGATGGCGGAGAACTGCCGACATTGTTCTGGAATATTCCAGGCCCCACTATTTACGATTATATATATAAGGGACAGAGACTGAATGAGTTAAGGTCTGGCCACACATGTCCGCACCGGATCCGCACCGTAGCAATAATATAGGTTATGTTCAGAATATTTTTAATTTAACTTACATATTACCTTTCGTTATGCCTAAAGTGGCCTGTGTCTGACATGTGTGGCCTGAAATTTAGGCATAACTAAAGGTAATATGTAAGTTAAATTAAAAATATTCTGAACATAACCTATATTAATGCTACGCTGCGGATCCGGTGCGGACATGTGTGGCCAGACCTTAAAGCTGAGGGAGTAAAATAATCAAAATAATAACTTTGTTGTCCTTTATTTTATTTTTATTCAATGTAAAATGTTTTTATTTACATACAATTACATTACATGTTATTGCCAGAGGTAATTAAAATTTTCGTTGTTTCTGGTAGTTCACACTATGACTTTTTTATATTCTGAGTTATTTTTTTGGTTTTTATAAATTTAATTTATTTTTATTTTTTTTGGACAAGATAATGTATGTAGCATAGAGAATGCATTAATTAGGTAACTAGAAGTGTGCAATTGTAACCTAAATGAGAGATGATTATTTTGATTAGATATAAGTGTATTATATTCAGATTATAAACGAATAAGTTTTGTGATTGACATTCCAGAATAAGGGTCTGGCCACACATGTCCCCACCGGATCCGCACCGTAGCATTAATATAGGTTATGTTCAGAATATTTTTAATTTGACTTACATATTACCTTTAGTTGTGCCTAAAGTGGCCTTTGTCTGACATATGTGGCCTGAACTTTAGGCATAACTAAAGGTAATATGTAAGTTAAATTAAAAATATTCTGAACATAACCTGTATTATTGCTACGGTGCGGATCCGGTGCGGACATGTGTGGCCAGACCCTTAGTTGAAGTCTGTGTCTTGACTGTGTTGCTCAAGTCATATGATTGTGTGTGATAAAGTTATCAATTTTGTAACCTGCTCATAAGTTTTAATAATTCGTTGGCATTGTGATAACTGAATATTTCTGTTAATAAATATTCTTTAACCACCATAAGTGTTACAATATATATTAGAAGTTACCGTATTTTTTTTCATTTTATTTTTGATCTATTTTACTGCTTAAAATGGCAGATTCTCCTCCGTTAAAGAGGAAAAAAGGTAGAATTAAAGGTTCATTAATGGAAATATTGATTCAAAAAAAAATAATTGCATAAAGTTTTTAATAATAAAAAGTTTAGGCACTGATGATGAAGGAAATTCATTAGATTTCAAGAAAGTGTCGCCCTTTTTAATTCACAAGTGTTTAAAAAGCTTAGTCGGTGAACTTAAAATTATTAAAAAACTGAGAGATGGTACGCTTTTAGTAGAAGTTTTTATTAAATTGGGTCAAAAGCAGGGAAGAGAGAAGAAGAAATCACTAGACAACAAGAGTGAGACAAGTTGGCAGGGGGAGAACTACAATAGCTTACACTGATGCCTAAATCACAATTGTGCCAATACAAACTTAAACTGACAAAACTTATTATTAACTAAACGAAATATCTAAAACAAGAATATTATAAAAGATAAATATGAGGATTACATTAATATCAATACCCCCTCCTAATTCCATATTACATAAAATAAAATAATCAAAATCTAACCAAGTTTAATTTTCCAAAAAAATATTCAAATCTGCATAATTCCAAAGATTTGGTCATGACATGCTTCGACCTTTTAGTTTCAAGGGTTTGACACACTTTAATGGTGGATTGATTGTCTTCAAACACATTAATAATACATTTAACATTAAATATTTCAAACAATAATTTCCTCAAAAACAATGTCTCTCGAAGAGAGTCACCCAGCGCATAATATTCAGCTTCACAGCTGCTGAGTGAAACATTTTGTTTTCTAGAACACCAACTTATTACATTATCATTTAACTTAATAACATGTCCTGAAACACTCTTTCATTTATGTCAAAACCATAGTCCGCATCGACAAAAGAATTAATATCAAAATTTTTATTGCCAGAGGATCCAAAACTTAAGCCTACATTAACAGTATATTTAACATATTTAATAATATGTTTAAGGTGCTTAAAATGGGTATGATCAAAACAATTTTGAAATCTGCCAAAATATGATACGGAATAGCATAAATCTGGACGAGATGCAATCATTAGGTACATAAGACTACCTAAAAGCTAATAAGGTATATTAGAGGGACAGTTATTAGGATCAACTTTTACAAGGTTTAACTTAGGCTCAATAGGAATTTTCCTATTCCTTGAATCACTCATATTGAATTTATTAACAATTTTATTTATAAGGTCCCTTTGATTAATAATAATTCTTCCCTTTCCCCGTTGAATATCAAGTCCCAAAAATTTGAAAGCATTATCTGAACCCAAATCCTTACAATCAAGTACAGAAATAAAATTTGATTTAATAGATTCAAGATCCGTTTTAGAATCGGAAAACATTAAAAAATCGTCTACCCAGACTAAAATATATGTAAAATTTTTAAAATATAAGCAAGGATCAACTTTAGATCTTACAAAACCTAATTTCACAAAAATTTGATTTAAATGATCGTTCCAAGCCTTAGGGCTTTGTTTTGAACCATATAATGCCTTTTTTAACTTAAGAACGCTATCACTTTTTGCACTTTTATAGCCTTCAGGGGGCTCAATATACACTGGCACTTTTAATTCACTTTTTAAAAAAGCACTGCGAACATCCATCTGACTGATGAACAAGTCGCGTTCGGCAGCTGTAGAAAGAAGTACTCTCAGAGTGCTGAAACGTGCTACTGGTGCAAATAGATCCTCCTCGTCTAGGTTGGGTTGTTGGTAACCGCGGGCCACTAGCCTGGCTTTCTTCTTTAGTTGGCCTTCCGTGGTTTTGGTCGTAAACACCCACTTGCAGTCAATTATAGTTGTATCTTTAGGTCTGGTGACTTCTTCCCAGATAGCGTTGTTTTTAAGAGTCTTCAATTCGGCTCTAATGGCTTCTCGCCATCCGGCATTCTTCATAGCCTTTTTGAAGTTCTCAGGACAGACCTCTGATGTTCCTAATGCCAGGACATCTGCCAAGAAGTTGGTTTCATAATCCATGAGATATTCTGGCCGTCGTCTTTGCCTTCTAGGTCTCTCGTCCCGATCAGCGTCGTCTTCTTCACTTTCAAAGCCGAAAAAGTCATCCTCAGAGTCGGAATTGGCATTAGGTTCGGAATTGCCAGTAGGTTCAGTCTCTTCGTCCACAGATCCTCATTCAAGATTGCCCAAATCGTGCTTCACATCTTTGGTCTTAAATACCTCTAGTCCCCTTCGATTTTCATCAAACACAACATTTCTATTATATTCGACTTTCCTGGTGACTGGATTCCACAACCTGTATCCGTTATCACAATACCCAATTAAGAATTTTAATTCTGATCTTTAATCCATTTTCTCCGTCCTGTCCTCCTTCGGAGCAAAAGAGTAGGCCGCACACCCAAACACTCTTATTTTTGATAAATCGGGCTTGAAACCGTACCACAGTTCGGCTGGTGTTTTTGTAGAGGTTGATAGGGCTGACGTTAGAAGCCTGTTAGCAATATACGTAGTCGCCATCAGGGCTTCGCCCCACATCTCCTTCCCGAGACTGCTGTCAAAAATAATGCAGCGTGCCCTTTCCAACAGTGTCCTATTCATTCGTTCGGCCTTGCCATTTTGAGAAGGGTTACGTGGCATCGTGTAACTAATGTGAATACCTTTAGCTCCACAAAAATTCTTAAATTCTTTGGAGGTATACTCACCACCACCGTCACAGCGAAGATTCTCTATTTTTAAATTAAACTTTGCCCCTACCATGGCCACATATGTCTTGAATTTTTCTAAAACTCCGCTCTTTCTGCGTAAAAGGAAGGTTGCACAGAAATTACTGAAATGATCGATAAAAGTCACAAAGTATTTATAGTTATCGTAGGTCACAGGAGACACACTACAAACATCTGAAGAAATAATTTGCAAAAGTCTTTTAGCTCTTCTTTCAGACGGTACTGTGTGGTACGGTAATTTAGTTTGCTTTCCTTTCAGGCAAACTTCACAAACATCACTAACAGGATACTTCGATGAATGACCCATCCGTCTATGAGATAATATGTCAAAATTCTTAGTTGTCACATTATTGGCATGCTCTTCTATTAATGTCACTTTTAAAACATACAATTTTTCAAAAACTTGACCAACTAAATTTCGTCCACGAAAAGTTATAATAACTTTTGAATTTTCAAATGTCACTCTACAACCCTTTTCTTCCAATCTCCGGACTGACAATAAATTGAAAGATAGGTTTTCACAAACAAGAACATCTGATAGCTTAATCTCGTCACCATTCTCAGTTAAACAAAACAGATTACCTTTAGCTACTGCTTTTACAGATTCTCCAGCTTTAGCAACACATATTTTTGAATTAATAGTACATTTGTCACTTAAAAATGAAGAGTATTTTGACTTTATAAGATGAGCACTAGCACCGCTGTCTATGACAAACAGAAGTTCGTTATCACTTGTTAATAGACACTGTTGATATGGAAGGTTATTTACCTCAGGGGAAGGTTTGCTCACTAGTTCATCATCTGCTACAAATGTAAATAATTTATTTTCCGTTGAACAGCCTGCTGCTGCTGTCTCCTTCCCTTTCAACTTCGGACAATTAGTCTTAATATGTCCCTGACGTTTGCAATAAAAGCACTTTCGTTTGAATTGTGGAACTGGGTCAGGTGGACTTTTCCGGGATGTCTTCTTAAAAAACTTATTCTTTGATGCAAACGCGCGATTCTGCACTTCTTCTCTTTTTGAAAGTCTTTCAGATTCCGTTAACAGCATATTTTTCACATAATCAAAAGTAACAGAACTCTTGTCTTTTGAAAACAAAATATAGAGGGCTGATACCACTGGATCGAAATCGGGAGGCATCGATCCCAACAGTTGATATATCATATCTTCGTTATCGATTTTTCCGCCTGCAATCCGCAACTCATTTGCCGAGGTCTCAAAATCTTGCAGAAATTCATGAAGAGGCCTTTCAAATTTATATTCCATCTTCCTCCAAGATTTTTGAATGCTGGAAATTGTTTTCATACCTGATTTGTCGTATGTCGATGAAAGAGAATCTATAATGTCCTTTGCCGTAACCTTGTTCTTGATCAGAGGGATAATATTATCTGCTAATCCACTCACAATAATAGTTCTAGCCTTCACATCCGATTGTTTAAACACTTTGAGGGCTGCTTCATCTGTGGGAGGAGTTTCTGTCAAAACGTGGAGAACATTGGCTTGCTCCAAGAGAAGCTTGATACGAAACGACCAGTTGCCGTAGGTTCCGTTTCCTCCATCAAAAGGTTTGATTCCGTACGGGATATTGTTCATCACGTTCGTATTCGTCATCGGACTCGCGATGACGAATATGAACGTGAAAAATACGAACACTTGAAGCGACAAAAACTCACTAGAACCGTCCGAACACAACGAAAACCGGACCACGCGACACACGAACCGGAACGCGGGGACTCGACCACCAACAATACTTCCAAAAGTCTCAACAAAACTTCTCTCAAGCAAAAACTTATTCCTTAACGTGACCCTGGGCCCATAACCTATTAAATTGGGTCAAAAGCAGGGAAGAGAGATGAAGAAATCACTAGACAACAAGAGTGATTTATTGAGAGAAGTGAGACAAGTTGGCAGGGGGAGAACTACAATAGCTTACACTGATGCCTAAATCACAATGGTGCCAATACAAACTTAAACTGACAAAACTTATTATTAACTAAACGAAATATCTAAAACAAGAATATTATAAAAGATAAATATAAGGATTACATTAATATCAATAGTTTTTACAGAAACACAATCTGTAAGTCTTCTTAGATGTGAACAATTACTAAACAATTTTCCTGTTAAAATAGAGCCGCATGGCAAACTAAATTCAAGTAAAGGAATAATTTGGTGTCCGGATTTAAGTTATTGCTCAATATGAAATTTAAGATATTGCTCAATATAGATGAAATAAAAGAAGAATTAAAATCGCAAAACGTTTTCGATGTTAAAAGATTAACCTATTATAGAAATAACGAGAAGAGGGATAGCCATAATTACCTTCTAACCTTTAATAATCCAACAATACCGAGTGAAATGAAAATAGGATTCTATAACCTTACCGTTAGGCAATTCATTTCTAACCAGAGTTGGGCGTAATTTATTACTTTGTAATTGAATTGCGTAATTAATTACAATGTAATTCATTACAATATAATTCATTACAATGTAATTCACTATAATGTTATTCATTACAATGAAATTAATTAAATTATAATAATTACAATTAGAGTATTTTCTTCCTATATACAGTGGCTCACAGTCAAAATGATGCAAACGAATATTTATATTTCAAATACTAATTACTTCCCCTTTGCAATGGCGGATCCAGAAATTTTCTGAAGGGGGGCGCACTTTTTTTTTTTTTTTTTACATTTCATGAGTAATGAAGGCCCTAATTTAAAATCCATATTAGTACATAATGACGTTATAAATTACTGTAAATGTTTAAATACAATTCATTTTCAATTAGTGGACTTGAAAAATAGCTCATTTCATATAGAAATAGTAATATTTTATAAGTGTCCTCACCTCTCAGGGGGGTTGAAAGTTTTAAAAACAAAAATAGAAGGGGTCACCTGTGGTGTTGTGGTTAGCATGGCAACCTACAATACTAAAGGTCTCGGGTTCGATTCCAGCGGTGGCCCTAGGATTTTTTAATGGAAGTAAAAAATCCTTAGCTATGCCGTCCCTCGGATAGGACGTAAAATGGAGGTCCCGAGCCTGTACGATGTCAGGTACTCGTTAAAGATAAAGAAAGCCTAGATAGGCAAAATTTAGTACTCCCTCCCATTGTAGCATCGTCCGATTAGCCTTAGTAGCATAAAAATCTGGTGCGTGCGCGCAACACACAACTTTCACTTACCAACATACTTAGATAAGAAATTAATGCGTTTTGTTAATGCCACTTCTCAAAGTTCCTCAATTTTCCACATTCATTTCTTATTTTTGTTTTCTTTTGCTCAGAACATTTGAATAATGATAGCGCTTACCTGATATTAAATAACACCTAATTTTCATTAAACATGACGAATATGATGAAAATCGATAATGCGTTTTTGAGATAATCGAAAAATTGAAAAAAAAGTTAAGAAATAAAGTGCCCCCTCCGGTTGATCAATTTTGATGAAATGTTGGCTATCACATCTTTGGCATATTCATACGTCATATACCCAGTTTGATCAAAATCGTGAAAGCCGTTTTTGAGTAAATAAAAAAAACACGTGAAAATGATACAAAATTTATTAAGTAAAGTACCCCCTCCAGTTGATAAATTTTGATGAAATTTTTACAGTCACATTCCGGGCATATAAATACATCAAATACTCAGTTTAATCAAAATCGTTAGAGCCGTTTTTGAGAAAATCGAAAAAAACTTAAAAAGTTATTAAATAAAGTACCCACACCCTTTGACCATTTCGCGGAACTTGGTTAATTGGACTCAGGGGACCCCAAAACGTGTATTTCCGTTGAAAACCGGAAGTCGAAATTTTTCACGATCGCAATACTTCCACTTACTATATATTTCATATATAGGTAATATATAAAGAGGAATATAAAAGAAATTAAAAACAGAATAAAGTATTCATTTTATTTTCTATACTCATACCCAAACCCTTTTCTTTTTTATTATCCAAGATCTCCTGTCGACGTTTCGGGCTAGTCCCCCATCTCATCACATCAACTTAAAAAAATCTGGTGCGTGCGCGCAACACACAAGTTTCACTTACCAACTTACTTAGATTAGAAATTAATGCGTTGTTGTGGTCCCCTTCGTTAGACCAAATTTGATGAAATGTTGGCTATCACATCTTTGGCATATAAATACATCAAATACCCAGTTTGATCAAAATAGTTAAAGCCGTTTTTGAATAAATAAAAAAAACACTTGAAAATGTTACAAAATTTATTAAGTAAAGTCCCCCCTCCGGTTAATCAATTTTGATGAAATGTTGGCTATCACATCTTTGGCATATACATACATCAAATACCCAGTTTGATCAAAATCTTTAAAGTCATTTTTGAGTAAATAAAAAAAACACGTGAAAATGATTCAAAATTTATTAAGTAAAGTCCCCCCTCCGGTTGGTCAATTTTGGTGAAATGTTGGCTATCACATCTTTGGCTTATGAATACCTCAAATACCCAGTTTGATCAAAATCGTTAAAGCCTTTTTTGAGTAAATAAAAAAAACACGTGAAAATGTTACAAAATTTATTAAGTAAAGTCCCCCCTCCGGTTAATCAATTTTGATGAAATTTTTACAGTCATATCTCCGGTATATAAATAGATCAAATACTCAGTTTAATCAAAATCGTTAGAGCCGTTTTTGAGAAAATCGAAAAAAACCTAAAAAGTTATACAGTAAAGTACCCCCTCCCTTTAAGTAATTTTGATGAAATTTATGCTGTCACATCGCAGGCATATAATTACACTAAATACCTAATTTCAGGATCGCACGGTTTATAGTTTTTGAGCTAGTCTGTTCACACACAGACACACAGACACACATACACACAGACACACACACAGACCATTTCGCGGGACTTGGTCATTTCGACTCAGGGGACCCCAAAACGTGTATTTCCGTTGAAAACCGGAAGTCGAAATTTTTCACGATCGCAATACTTCCACTTACTATATATTTCATATATAGGTAAGTGAAAGTAAAAAGAATACCATTGCTGAATTTGTAAAGTGAATGTTATTCAAGTCTTAGTTGAAACCTGCATCAGACACTTTCACCATATGGGAGATGATCTATTATAGGTAGACCCGAAAGAGACTTCCCTAACTTTTTTGTGATATTTACTATTAGGCTAGACGGCCTATAAAGTAAGGTGGATGAGACAGAAGCAGATGATATGAATGGGGAAAGAGAGCCCGGAAACAGTTCCCGTTAATGCTAGGATCCCATCAATCTCGGTCGAGAAAAAAGAAGGCTGTATGTTTTGGGGGGCACCTGCGGGCCACCTGCCGGGCACGCGCCCCCCCCCCCCTCTACATCTCGATTTATTTGTCGGCGGCCTCTGCTCTACTGCCTTCTTTATTCGCTTCAAGGATGTATGAATGTGCGAGCAAAAATGTATGTGTGTGTGTGTGTGGTTTACACTGCGTAGCATAAAATGAGTAACAAATTAGATGCCTGTTTGTAATTTTCGGAAGATTTTGCAAAGGTATCATAAGCATAAGCCAGTGGAGAATACAAATCTACAACACAAAAAAAAAAAATCTGGTGCGTGCGCGCAACACACAACTTTCACTTACCAACTTACTTAGATTAGTAATTGACGTGTTTTGCTAAATATCATTTCCCAAAGTCACACATTTTTCTACATTCATATCTTATTTTTGTTAATCGTTAAAGCCGTTTTTGAGTAAATAAAAAAAAACCGTGAAAATGATACAAAATTTATTAAGTAAAGTCCCCCCTCCCGTAGATCAATTTTGATGACATTTTTACAGTCATATCTCGGGCATATAAATACATCAAATACCAAGTTTGATCAAAATCGTTAAAACCGTTTTTGAGTAAATAAAAAGAGGTAAAAAAGTTTAAAAAAAAAACGGTCCCCTCCGTTTGACCAATTTTGATGAAATGTTGGGTATCAAATCTTTGGCATATACATACATCAAATACCTTGTTTGATCAAAATCGTTAAAGCCGTTTTTGAGTAAATAAATAAACACGTAAGAATGATACAAAATGTATTAAGTGAAGTCCCGCTTCCGGTTGATCAATTTTGATGAAATTTTTACAGTCATATCTTTGGCATATACATACATCAAATACCCAGTTTGATCAAAATCGTTAAAGCCGATTTTGAGTAAATAAAAAAAACACGTGAAAATGATACTAAATTTATTAAGTAAAGTCCCCCCTCCGGTTAATCAAATTTGATGAAATTCACACAGTCATATCTCAGGCATATTAATACATCAAATACTCAGTTTAATCAAAATCGTTAGAGCCGTTTTTGAGAAAATCGAAAAAAACTTAAAAAGTTATTATATAAAGTACCCCCTCCCTTTGAGCAATTTTGATGAAATTTATGCTGTCACATCGCAGGCATATAATTACACTAAATACCTAATTACAGGATCGCACGGTTTATAGTTTTTGAGCTAGTCTGTTCACACACAGACACACAGACACACATACACACAGACACACACACAGACCATTTCGCGGGACTTGGTCATTTCGACTCAGGGGACCCCAAAACGTGTATTTCCGTTGAAAACCGGAAGTCGAAATTTTTCACGATCGCAATACTTCCACTTACTATATATTTCATATATAGGTAAGTGAAAGTAAAAAGAATACCATTGCTGAATTTGTAAAGTGAATGTTATTCAAGTCTTAGTTGAAACCTGCATCAGACACTTTCACCATATGGGAGATGATCTATTATAGGTAGACCCGAAAGAGACTTCCCTAACTTTTTTGTGATATTTACTATTAGGCTAGACGGCCTATAAAGTAAGGTGGATGAGACAGAAGCAGATGATATGAATGGGGAAAGAGAGCCCGGAAACAGTTCCCGTTAATGCTAGGATCCTGTATGTTTTGGGGGGCACCTGCGGGCCACCTGCCGGGCACGCGCCCCCCCCCCCCTCTACATCTCGATTTATTTGTCGGCGGCCTCTGCTCTACTGCCTTCTTTATTCGCTTCAAGGATGTATGAATGTGCGAGCAAAAATGTATGTGTGTGTGTGTGTGGTTTACACTGCGTAGCATAAAATGAGTAACAAATTAGATGCCTGTTTGTAATTTTCGGAAGATTTTGCAAAGGTATCATAAGCATAAGCCAGTGGAGAATACAAATCTACAACACAAAAAA
The DNA here is from genome assembly GCA_911387785.2 of Aelia acuminata. Classification (NCBI taxonomy): domain Eukaryota; kingdom Metazoa; phylum Arthropoda; class Insecta; order Hemiptera; family Pentatomidae; genus Aelia; species Aelia acuminata. The sequence continues at coordinate 96,711,323 of OU426979.1, forward strand.
AAAAAAATCTGGTGCGTGCGCGCAACACACAACTTTCACTTACCAACTTACTTAGATTAGTAATTGACGTGTTTTGCTAAATATCATTTCCCAAAGTCACACATTTTTCTACATTCATATCTTATTTTTGTTAATCGTTAAAGCCGTTTTTGAGTAAATAAAAAAAACCCGTGAAAATGATACAAAATTTATTAAGTAAAGTCCCCCCTCCCGTAGATCAATTTTGATGACATTTTTACAGTCATATCTCGGGCATATAAATACATCAAATACCAAGTTTGATCAAAATCGTTAAAAACCGTTTTTGAGTAAATAAAAAGAGGTAAAAAAGTTTAAAAAAAAAACGGTCCCCTCCGTTTGACCAATTTTGATGAAATGTTGGGTATCAAATCTTTGGCATATACATACATCAAATACCTTGTTTGATCAAAATCGTTAAAGCCGTTTTTGAGTAAATAAATAAACACGTAAGAATGATACAAAATGTATTAAGTGAAGTCCCGCTTCCGGTTGATCAATTTTGATGAAATTTTTACAGTCATATCTTTGGCATATACATACATCAAATACCCAGTTTGATCAAAATCGTTAAAGCCGATTTTGAGTAAATAAAAAAAACACGTGAAAATGATACTAAATTTATTAAGTAAAGTCCCCCCTCCGGTTAATCAAATTTGATGAAATTCACACAGTCATATCTCAGGCATATTAATACATCAAATACTCAGTTTGATCAAAATCGTTAGAGCCGTTTTTGAGAAAATCGAAAAAAACTTAAAAAGTTATTATATAAAGTACCCCCTCCCTTTGAGCAATTTTGATGAAATTTTTGCTGTCACATCGCGGGGATATACCTACACTAAATACCCAATTTCAGGTTCGCACGGTTTATAGTTTTTGAGCTAGTCTGTTCACACACACACACACACACACACACACACACACACACACACACACACACACACACACACACACACACACACACACACACACACACACACACACACACACACACACACACACACACACACACACACAGAGACACACACACAGACACACACACACACAGACCATTTCACGGGACTTGGTCATTTCGACTCAGGGGACCCCAAAACGTGTATTTCCGTTCAAAACCGGAAGTCGAAATTTTTCACGATCGCAATACTTCCACTTACTATATATTACATATATAGGTAAGTGAAAGTAAAAATGGACGTTAAACAAACAAACAAACTAACGAAAATAGAATAATAATAAAAGCTAGAGTGAGTGCAATAAATTTTTACTTTCACTTACCTATATATGAAATATATAGTAAGTGGAAGTATTGCGATCGTGAAAAATTTAGACTTCCGGTTTTCAACGGAAATACACGTTTTGGGGTCCCCTGAGTCCAAATGACCAAGTCCCGCGAAATGGTCTGTGTGTGTGTGTGTGTGTGTGTGTCTGTGTGTGTGTGTGTGTGTGTGTGTGTGTGTGTGTGTGTGTGTGTGTGTGTCTGTGTGAACAGACTAGCTCAAAAACTATAAACCGTGTGAATCTGAAATTGGGTATTTAGTGTATGTATATGCCCGCGATGTGACAGCAAAAATTTCATCAAAATTGCTCAAAGGGAGGGGGGTACTTTATTTATGAACTTTTTAAGTTTTTTTCGATTTTCTCAAAAACGGCTCTAACGATTTTGATTAAACTGAGTATTTGATCTATTTATATGCCCGAGATAATGACTGTAAAAATTTCATTAAAATTGATCAACCGGAGGGGGGACTTTGCTTAATAAATTTTGTATCATTTTCACGGGTTTTTATTATTTACTCAAAAACGGTTTTAAAGATTTTGATCAAACTGGGTATTTGATGTATATGTATGCCCGAGATATGACTGTAAAAATTTCATCAAAATTGATCAACCGGAGGGGGCACTTTACTTCATAAATCTTATATCATTTTCACGTGTTTTTTTTATTTACTCAAAAACGGTTTTAACGATTTTGATCAAACTGGGTATTTAATGTATGTATATGCCAAAGATGTGATAGCCAACATTTCATCAAAATTGATCAACCGGAGGGGGCATTTTATTTCATAACTTGTTTTCCAATTTATACCTTTCTTTCGAATATCTCAAAAACGGCTTTGATGATTTTGATCAAATTCGCTATTTTTAATGAAAAAGGTGTTCTTTAATATCAGGTAAGCTTTATTGTTATTAAAATGTTCTGAGGGGGCTTAAATGGGGAAGGGGTCTTTTTTGTTTTCCTTTAAAGTACACTTGTTTTTGTTTATATGGAAAAATTGACTGTCTCTTATTACGCCTAATAATAAGAAATGGCTCAGTATGAGATATGATAAAAATAAAGAAAACATAAAGAGGAGGAAAAAAGAAAAATATTCAGTCAACTCATAAAACTCGTGGAGCCCACGCATGCGGAGTACCCCTTTAATGGCAGACCATTGTTCATAATTAAAGCCGTTCTGTTCATTTGAGAAGTGGCAATTAACAAAACCCATTAATTTCTAATCTAAGTAAGTTGGTAAGTGAAAGTTGTGTGTTGCGTGCACGCACCAGATTTTTTTACTGGTAATGATGAACGAAATAATAATTGGAAATAATCCAAAATTGAGTTCTCCAAAGTTGGCCACATAAGTTAAAAAACATTTAAATACAATGGTATGTGCTGTAAACATTCGAAGGGTCTTGAGAAAATATCAATACAACAGTGAAGTTGCATGGCAAAAAACTTATATCAGTGACAAAAATAAAAAGCTTCGAATCAATTTTGCTAATGATTATATAAAAAAATACATGGACTTCTGGAAAAGTGTTCTGTATTCGATTGGATCTACATTTAATTTGTTTGGCTCTGATGTTAGTGGTTTCATCTGGAGAAAGGCATATGAAGAGCCATGAAAAAAATCTTCGCCCGACCATCAAACTTGGAGGTGGTCATGTCATGGTTTGGGGGTGTATTACTGACTTGGGGTTAGGAAATCTTCATTTTATTGAGGGAACAATTAATAAACATTTAAATTGTCACACCCTGAAAAAAAAAAATTTAAACCAAGTGTAACCGAGCTTGGGGTGATAAATAATGTTGCTTTGTATAGTGGTAGCGATACCAAGCATTCTTCTTATCTTGCAAGAGAATGGTGTTCATATAATTGCCCAACTATATAAACAACGCCAAGATCACCAGACCTAAAATTCATAGAGAATTCATGAAGTAAATTAGAAACAGAAGTGAGGAAACATGAGATAACAAACAGAGAAGATCTCAAAAAGGCGCTTCAAGAAGAATGGGACAAGATAAGCCCACCTTACTCAAAAAAGCTTGTCCAATCCATGCCCAATCGTTTGTAAAAGGTAATACAATATAAAGGCTTACCTAAAAAGTACTAAAGTTTAAAATATTTTTGATTTTTTGGATGTTTTTACCTCTTGCAGTATGCTTTTTGGTACCAGTTACCAAAAGATTTGAGCCATATTTTTACTTTCACTTACCTATATATGAAATATATAGTAAGTGGAAGTATTGCGATCGTGAAAAATTTCGACTTCCGGTTTTCAACGGAAATACACGTTTTGGGGTCCCCTGAGTCGAAATGACCAAGTCCCGCGAAATGGTCTGTGTGTGTGTGTGTCTGTGTGTCTGTGTGTGTGTGTGTGTGAACAGACTAGCTCAAAAACCATAATAAACCGTGCGATCCTGAAATTGGGTATTTAGTGTAAGTATATGCCCGCGATGTGACAGCATAAATTTCATCAAAATTACTTAAAGGGAGGGGGTAATTTACTTAATAACTTTTTAGGTTTTTTTCGATTTTCTCAAAAACGGCTCTAACGATTTTGATTAAACTGAGTATTTGATCTATTTATATGCCCGAGATATGACTAAAAATTTTGTATCATTTTCACGTTTTTTTACTTTCACTTACCTATAAATGAAATATATAGTAAGTGGAAGTATTGCGATCGTGAAAAATTTCGACTTCCGGTTTTCAACGGAAATACACGTTTTGGGACCCCCTGAGTCGAAATAACCAAGTCCCGCGAAATGGTCTGTGTGTGTGTGTGTGTGTGTGTATGTGAACAGACTAGCTCAAAAACTATAAACAGTGGGAACCTGAAATTGGGTATTTAGTGTAGGTATATGCCCGCGATGTGACAGCAAAAATTTCATCAAAATTGTTCAAAGGGAGAGGGTACTTTATTTAATAACTTTTTACGTTTTTTTCGATTTTCTCAAAAACAGCTCTAACGATTTTGATTAAACTGAGTATTTGATCTATTTATATGCCCGAGATACGACTGTAAAAATTTCATCAAAATTGATCAACCGGAGGGGGGACTTTACTTTATAAATTTTGTACCAATTTCACGTGTACATATTTTTTATTTACTCAAAAACGGCTTTAACGATTTTGAAGAAACTGGGTATTTGATGTATGTATATACCAAATATGTAAAAGCCAACATTTCATCAAAATTGGTCCAACTGAGGGGGCACTTTATTTCATGACTTTTTTTCCAATTTTTACCTTTTTTTCGATTATCTCAAAAAAGGCTTTAACGATTTTTATCAAATTCGTCATGTTTAATGAAAATTAGGTTTTCTTTAATATCAGGTAAGCTTTATCATTATTAAAATGTTCTGAGGGGGCTTTTTTTTGGGGGGGGGGGCTTTTTTGTTTGTTTTTTTCTTTCTTATAAAGTACCTTTGTTTTTGTTTACATGGAGAAATTAACTGTCTCTCGTTACGCCTAAAAATAAGAAATGGCTAAATATGATAAAAATAAAGAAAACATAAAGAGGAGAAAAAAAGAAAAATATTCAGTCAACTCATAAAACTCGTTGAGCCCACGCTTGCTGAGTACGCCTTTAATGACAGACCATTGTTCATAATTAAAGCCGTTCTGTTCATTTGAGAAGTGGCAATTAACAAAACGTTTAAATTTCTAATCTAAGTAAGTTGGTAAGTGAAAGTTGTGTGTTGCGAGCACGCACCAGATTTTTCTTTTTCTACCCGTGTATCAGAGAATGCAGTTATCACTGCATTCTCACATCCGTTTTTTTAAAAACAGATGGATGGTATGTGTAGAAGATGCAAAATTCAACCATCTTCTCATGGAATTTAGAAGAGTTGTCGCTTCAGAAATTAAAGAAATAAAATCATCGGTAAAGCAACCATGTGAATTCCCAAGTAGTTCCTTCTTTGATTTTGGTTCACCACAAAAAATTAAAAGCGTTGATTCTGCTTAAATTGATGCCGAGCTCATGACCCTATAGTTTTTCAAAGAAGATGACCAGAGTTTACAACTACTTGAGAAATATCCTGAAATCAAAAACACTTCCGTCATCAGCTCCTGTAGAAAGACTATTTTCTTACGCAACAATGACGAACCTCCCAAAATGCAATATACTGGCGGACAAAACTTTTGAAAAACGAGAGATTTTAAAATCAAATATTAATATCATATAGAAAAATCAGTCAAAGTCAAAGTGAGAAGACTATATATGTTATACAATTTTGTTTAAAAGTGATAATCCCACATATATTATTTCACAAAGCTTAAAAATCGGTTTTTCATGAATTATAAGGTCCTGTCGTGCCCAAATGCCACGAATGTGGTATCGTTAGATTCAGAATTTCACTGAGCTTTTGCGAATTGCATTCTCAGTGTTCATTTTTTGGTCCAAAATAAAATATCGACCTAAACGTACTGATTCAACGGATCGAAACGAATCAAATTGGGTTTTATAAATTGCGATACAAGCATTAAGATCCAGTTTAGTTCTTACGAACTAAACTGGGGTTGGTGTTTTAAAGCCCTAAAACCTACCATTTTTGAGATAACGGGTTAGGGCCCTCCGCCGCACGTGGTCAACTACTTATTGTATTACGTTACAGCAAATGCTGTACAGGACCTGTCGTGTTTAGGTTCTATAAATGTTGTTTCGTCTGATTTAGACTAAAGTGTAGCGTTGGAAAATTGCACTCTCACAATTAGCAGTTACAGTATACTCCCACTTAACCGTTTCCTGATTAATCGATTCTTCGGATAAACCGAAGGACGCTGTAAAAGATAAAAAATTCTTTTTAAAATCAATAAAAGCATTTATAACTTTGTCATATTCTCAATAACTGGTCAAAAATGTTTTTAAAATTTGTATTAGGTTGTAGTTCGATAGATCTTAAATAAATTAAAATGTAGGCAAAAAGGCTTTTGTCTTTTATTTTTTGACCGAACTCCAGTAAAACGAATCTCTTCGAAGTTAAATTGATTTTGAAACGAAATCCCTATCCTCCATTCATTTCATTAAAAAATTAAAAAATAAATTAAGAAGAAATAGCTTCCTATATTTCGACAAGACCGACGAAATGAAATTAAGGTGCGTTTAAACGAAAAATAAATAAAAGATTTGATGAAAACTGAATAGATTGATAGTGTAAATTTTCGTATATTGCTAAATAAAATTGGCCCAAAAAAGTTGTCTTTAAATAATATCTTTATAGCCTTTGTAAAATAGGTATTGAGTTGTATTTGGGTTTTATCGCAATATAGAAGTTATAATAATATATTTTGTTGTTGTTTTTTTTTGGTTTTTTTACGCTTTTCCGGATTGACCGGCTCTCTCGCTTAAACGGCAATGTATCCGTTCCGACGAGGACGGATTAGTGGGAGTCTCCTGTAGTCATTGGCGGATCCGTGGGGGGGGGGGGGCTGTGGGGGCTGGAGCCCCTCCCATTGGAAAAATTTTTGTCATTTAAAGATAGAATTTGCCTTTCCTTAAAGTAAGGAAGCAAATTAAAGAATGAAAATGTGCAGAACAGATAGAATTTTAGTTGTGGGAAGGTGAAAAAGCTGATCGGCAGATCCAAATGAAGGGCTGTGGGCCTGCATCCTCCCCTTTACAATCGGCTGGATCCGCCCATGACTGTAGGACAAAATATTTATAAAATAAATAAAATCTATTAATGGTGATTCATTAGATCACGGTGGAACAACTTTGGGTTTATCAATTTATCTTTTTTTATAGCGGGAATTTCAGGAAACTAAATTATCGAAATAAGAAAAATGCATTTCAATGGTTTCTAAGCGGGCTTTATGACCCATACACGTTCCACATAGCCCACCCACAGGTATATGGGCCAGGCGTTTTAAATCTCTAAAACTTATGTTTTTATGAAAAGGCATGGATTAGGCCCCTCAGCTTCACGAGGCTACATATTGTTTTGTTGCCTCTCCGTGGTTAGAAACCTATTTGATGTCGTTCTTATCACTTAAAAGACTACCTCTCCTCTCCATTGTCAGAAAGATGACCGTATAAAACATCTTATGAACTGATTTTGAAAAAAACAAAATAAGAAGGGTAGTTAAAATCAGAATGTAGGAAGATTAATTTCCAAGAGTATGCAAGATTCTTAGTGATTTCATATATTTCAGGAAGATTACAGGAAACTGTTTTGTAGAGAAAAACTTCAGAAAATGAAGTTCTTCCTCAACTATTAAAAGAAAAATAATTTATTCTTCCTTGCTGTAGAAAAATAATTTCACCTTAAGGCCCGGGGGGTTGGGGAGGGGTATGAACAGGCAAAAAAAAAAGTTCATTTCATAGTTATGTTAAACTAGAAGTAAAATCTGATAGAAATCTTCGTGCGAAATGCTTCGCACGGGTCCACCTAGTTTAATTTTAATTTAGAAACTTCTAAATTTTTAATTTTAAACATCTGTTCCAAATACATTTGAATTTATCTTGTTCATAATCAAAAATTTTTGTTTAAATATATTAATGCCAGATTTGTTTACAGTTAATGCTTATTGATTTTAATTTTATTTGTTTTAGTCTCAAGGTTGACCCACAACTATCATCAGTTTTAGATATTTTTGCGTTGAAATTGCCCCCATTTGAGCAAAAGACAGACAAGCCAAATTCCACCAGTCTCAAAAGTAGACTACTGACATTCGTCAATTGCCTTGTAATTTCAACATAATTACTAATTAAAAAGTACAATTACATTACCAATACAACTTAATTTTAAGCTACATTCAAATTGAAAACTTAGATTACAGTTCAATTACAAATGAATTTCAATGTAATTTCCAATTACGAATTAAAATTAGATTACAATATAATTCGTTATTACGAATTGCAATTAAATTAAAATTACTAATTATAATGATAATTAACAGTTTAATTACGAATTATAATTTAATTTTAATTCATATAATTACAATTACAATGTAATTGTAATTGGCAATGTAATTAATTGTAATTTTGCCCAACTCTGTTTCTAACCCTGTCAGATGTTATATTTGCCTCAAGTTTGGGCACACTAAAAATACTTGCAAAAAGGAGCCTTTATGTAGGTTTTGTGGTATCACAAAGCATGAAGGAACAGAATGTAAAAGCCCCTCAAAATGTGTTAATTGCTCGGGTCAACATGACTCGTTTTCAAAAAATTGTCCGGTATTTATTAAAGAAAAAGATATAAAAGGTATTCAAGAGGCTGAAAAAATAACCTATGTAGCTGCCAAAAAGAAATATGAGCAATTGCATCCGTTAACAACTCCAATTTCATTTTCTAATATCGTGAAAAATAAAGTAAATGTTAGTGTTCAGACAGACGATTTAATTGTTAATAACTTCGTATTTAAAAAACCTTTAGCGCTTGTAATAAATGAAGCGCCTTCAGCTATTGCTAGCAGTTCGAGTACTGATAAAGGCGATCCCCCCACCCTACCTCTTCCCCACCATCCGCCTCCCATCCCCGCTCCTCACCTCTCTATTCCTTCAAATTCATCTCCTCCTGATTTTTCGAATTCCCCCCTAACTCTACCATCTCGGCTGGAAAACTGGTGAAAACCAGCAAGCCTTCCTCAAATCCTAAGACTACACCTTCGGAAAAACCTACATCCCAGGATGTGTTAACACTCCCCTCGATCACCCAGAGGAACAGGGCGAGTGGACAGTAGTCAAGGTAAGACGACCTAGAAGTAGATCTCGAAATAAATCTCTTAATCGAAAACAAAGCAAAGAAAGAATGCAAACTGATTAAATTATGATCTAGTAACTTATTATTAATACTTTCTATCAACTTATGTATTAATGCATATATATTTCTTTTCTTTTTTTCAATTAATTATATTGATTTTTTTTATTCATTTATTTACTTATATAAACGTATTTAATAAACCCTTTATTAAGTAATGAATTTCTTAACCAATATAATTCAGTGGAACTGTAACGGTATAACTGGAAAATATGAAGAATTGAAACTTTTAATAAATAAATATCGTCCAATCGCAATAATCTTACAAGAAAGTAAATTGATCCCCCAAAAATATTTTAATCTTAAAGAATATAACGTTTATAGAAAAGATTTTGAGAATAGAAACAGAGCATGTGGTGGTGTTATGATTGCAGTGAACAAAAAAGTAGTTTCTGAGTTGATATCCATTAATACTTCTCTTCAAGCCATTGTTGTCAAGGTTTTCCTTCACTTCCCAGTTTTCCTAACCAATATATATTTACCTCCTGACGATTTATCTGAAATGGAGTTGCATAATTTTCTAAATAATATTCCTTCGCCGTGCATCGTAATGAGCGACGTCAACGCGCATCATACCTCCTGGGGTTCTACATATTGCTCTAGCCAAGGAAATACTATTAGGCGTGTTGGGTTTTGGGGTAAGAAGAAGAACGAAAAGATAAAAGGAAAAAAACAACCTGCTTTTATTACAATAAAAAGAAAATTCAAACAAAAATGGTGTAGTTCCTCTTCTACCACTTTCCTCCAGTGATCACAAGTCTCTGCAATTAAGACAGTCGGGAACTGATCAAAACTGAAGGGGAACCCAACACTGTTGAGAACTGTAACGAAACCAAGTGTGAGAGAGAGTCTTGGGGAGGTGGACCATAGCCTAGGGTTACAAAAACTGGCACTCACCTGACAGTTAGCCGGAAGCTGATTACCGCACCCCTGATGGTTACCGGAAAACAGCTGAAGATGTGTCCCTTGCCTTTTACTGCACCCCTGATGTTTACGGGAAAACAGCTGAGGATGCTGTGTCCTTTGCTGGGAGGTGCAAGCTGATGCTGGTGGTCTGGCTAACAGTGTTCTGTGCTCAGCTATCTGCCAGCTCTGCAGGGTTCCCCAATTCAGCTCACAATTTGGCATGAAAAATACAAAGTCAATTAATATTTTAAAAGAAAATGCGCTGTAGAAAATTACAAGAAAGCTTCTCGTCGTAAAAGCTGAAGTACAATATAAGATTGCTAAATGATAATACAGAGTTGCTAGATTACAACCAGTAATAGCTAAATTACAAAAAAGAATAGCTGGCCAGCTAATTAAAGACATGTACAAATGAATACAAAAGAAAACATTTTCAAATAATATAGTTACGATACAAAGCTTCAGTGAAAGCTGGTGCAACAGAAGTGCTGGACTGCGAAGAGAGTTCGCCTGCAGGCTGGCAGCAGACGCAAAGTAGAGACAGTTGAAAAGAAGTTCTCCGTAGCAGGAACACAGCAAGCTCCGCTGGTTTGGTCTCGGTTGCCCATAGAATTTTCTCCCCTCGGAAGAAAGCGGTGTGAAGATAGCCAAGATGGCGGTGGGTCGACACAGAGTGACCGCAAGAAAGGTGCAAGAGACCTGGCAGCTGGTAAGGGCACACGCATAAAGATCTGGTCCTTGGTATGGGCAAACGCAAAAAGACGAAGGGCCGTATCCGCCCGCGCTTATATAGGGCCTAGAGATTAGGCGCTAGAATCGCGTGTTAAAATGCGAAAACTTCAGGAAACTTAAAATATACAATCTTTAAAATGACGGAAAATGACTATTATAAGCACGGCAGAAATAAAAGCTGGTAATTAGAAGTGATTTTAGATTTTATTGAACATAATTAGACAGTTAAAAGTGCTCAAAGCGAGAAAAACAAAAAATAGAGAAAAAACTCAGCGACTGCTTTGAGCTTTTGAACGTGAATACGTAACCTGTCGCAAGGATGACCATCAGTAGTGAAAAATGATTAAATTCCCACAAATAGACCGAGTTACGATGAAAAACTATAGAAACATGATCTGGACGGTGTAAAGAGATGACACAAATGTTACTATAAGAAAAACATCACGGAAACATAAAATTGGCAAACCACGTTGTAAGTACATGTTTAAATTTAGTATATTAGAACGTTTAGGGAGTTTTAACCATTTGGAAATGCAGAATTAACGAAAAGTTAACGTGTTTAAATATAAAAGCAAAACCAAAATCTTCTAGAAAGGCAATAAACATAAAATTAAAAGTTCACTTAGAATGGTTAAAGAGTTTAATCGTTGGGAAAGAAATAACTAACTGAAAATGAGTAAGTTTAAATAAGAAAAGTAAAATCATAGTCTTCTAGGAAAGCTATAATCATAAAACAAAATTTTTAAAACATAAAAATTCTTCAAGTTTGATAAAAACTTAACACTCCCAACCCCCAGGGAGGTAGAATACCGAGTTGGAGAGGTGAGTGCCAAGGAACGGAAAAATGGAAGGCAGGCACACACTCCCCTAGCTCTGCTCTTTGATACAACTTAAATATACTTATGGTTCGTCTTTACTCTACATATATTACTTCCACACCCGGTAGAAACAATCTGGTTAAGCAACATTCATTCCTGGGACTCTCTGGAAAACAGTGTTGGATCCTCCCACACTCCTCTCATCCTTTCATGTTACTTATACATCTGGTAGAAACAGCGAGGTCTTCCGAGCTACTACTTTTACACACTGGATGGGAAAACATGGTTGGGTTTTGGTAGAAACGATGAAACATTAACTCTGTTAGAAACGATGAAACATGTATCTCTATTAGAAACGATGGAACATGTAACTCTGGTAGAAACAATAGGCTAAATATATTCTACGAAAACGCTTTATTTTTTATTCAATTGAATATGTATTCAAAAACAATAGGCTTCGTACGTATGTAACTTGTAGGAACAATGTGGATAAAAACAATGAAACGTTTCCAGGTTCTTTTACGCTCTACTCTGCTATGTCTACCATAGAAAAAACACTGAAGCTCTGAAAGAAACACTTTTGCCTAGATCTGCCTCTGGTAGAAACACTTTGTAAAAACAATTGGCTTCGAATGTAGAAACTATGTTGGTAGAAACAAAGAAACATGATACAGCATCTACTTATAACGTACAGAGTAACTATGAACCCTGTGGTTTTTGGGGTAACAAGAAGAACCAAAATGACAACCAACAAAAAACCTCAGGTAGAAACAGTGGAATATGAAACCTCTTAGCTACCTCGTTAATTATTTCCTGGGACTCGCCGAATCCTCCCACACTCTCCTCTTCTCCTCTAAACCTGTAAAGCATCGAAATCTCCTAGTTGCAACGGCTGCTTATGCTGCTGTTCATCATTAACCCTTACGTAGTACACGAAGGAACCAAACTAACGACGACAACAGAAGCCGTAAAGGAGACTTTAGCTCTTGCTTTAGTCGAAGGATTGGAGAGAAAACCATTAATAGAGTTTCGAACTATGTTCTTGACGATTTAGCAGCACCAGAGAGAGACAGAAAGAGTTAACATCTCCACCCCCAGAGCGTGAGAGAAGTTACGAATGGAGTGCCGGAAGGGTTATGCTTAAAAACCAGGAAGTGAAATTAAATACCCAATAAGAAGGAGCCATGCTAGTGGGTGAAAACCGAGAACGCTCATGAGAGAAAAACAGCTGTTTATTAGAGAGAGTGTGAATGAGAGAAAGCGATAGGAAAGCAAAGCAAATGAGATGGTTAATACGAAAAGTGAGACAATGGAAAATTAATCGTCAAATCGGAGATCGGAAGCAAAGTAAAGTAAGACGATTGGAAGAAGTGCGAGTACGAAAAACGATTCAAAAGAAGATTACTTACTAGAAGTAACTGGAAAATGGACACTCCTAAAGAGAATTCCCAGGTTGTGTCTCAGGCTAGTGTAGCAGATATATCCATGAATAAATTGTGACGCAAAACAACAGGAAGCAGAATCCTTGATTAGAAGAAACGTGGATGCAAAAAACGATCCAAAAGAAAATTACTTCGTAGAAGCAGCTGGAAAGCGACTCACCTAGGGCGGAATTGTCACATCCGACACATCCCGTAGGGATATGGGTTGCCCGGGAAAACAGGATCTAAGAGTTTAAATTTACCATATAGGCGGGTCCCAATAGCACGTGCCTGAGGCAATGCACAGCCCCTGTCCTATTTTGGAGCGGTTCCCAATTGATTAAAGACATAATTACGAAAACGAAAAGAAAAGTGTAATTATGCCGAAAAAAGAAAATTATTACAACTACTGCAGGTATGAATGTATGGCATGCCTCGGAATTTGGAAAAAACTTGTGTAAGGTTGAAAAAAGTTATAAACATGTGTATTATGCATTATTTGTAACACATAAATTTAGTACAGCCCATAATTTGGAAGGAGTTGCCAAATAGCCACGATGTAGAGGGCCACTGAGAAAAATTACTTGATTTTCTACATCGTTTTCCGAAACTGAGGCAAAACTCACCTAGGAGGGTCCCTGAAGGGATATGGGCCATATGGAAATAGATAAGGTGGTGAAGATGGTAGATTTTCGTTCATGCTTGAATAAGAATGATAATGTGGGTGATAAAATTGTGCAAATGAATCATGTTGTAAAGGTACTGAAGGTAAATTAAGGGAAGATGATTTATCACGGTCTATTGAAGGATAAGCAGGAGCAAGAATTGATTGAGCAAAAGGAAATTGCTTCCTACTTTCAGCTGCTGGATGAACGCTAACATTTGTTGGATAAGAGGTCAGCTGAATAGGAGACCGTGATGGAAGCGCCACAGAATTCGATGGATTTTCATTTGTTGTAGTAGATGAGGAATTGGAAGAAACGAAACTGTCACTACATTGGGTAACTGTTGTTGTAGTACCTGTAGTTGGAGGTTCTCCTTTTGGCACAATAGTTTCCATAGAAATAGTGTGTGATACCCTCTGACCTTCAACTGGGCTTGTAGACTCCGGACGCGTCAAACAAGGAAACCGACTCCGAGACACTCCAAGGCTGCTAATAGATTGATTACTATCAAAATGAGACTCAGGAGGATTTGAAGAAAGAACATTAGGAATGCCTGGTTGTTGGTTCTCAAATCGAGATTCTGAGACTTCAAAGATCGAAGTTCTGAGTGCCTTGCGAAATTGACAATGGAGAATTTCTTTGAACTACCTGTTGATAAGAATCTTGATGCAAGATGGAAAATTGTGGAGGATTAACATGAGAAACTCTGTGCTGAATATCTGTCTGTTGAGGTAAAAGAGTAACAATAGGAGAGGCTACAGTAGCCTGAGACAGTACCTGATCATGCCCCTCCCTAAGAGTGGGAGCCCTTCCCATGAGTACATAACCAAAAAAGGAAGAAACGTATGAAGGCAATCCTGAGCCGAGTGCCACAGGGGAACCAGTAAAGATTCGAGCAGCAAGATCTGCACCCAGTATGCAATCTAGTGGTGCAGGAGAATCAAACCAGGGATCCGCTAAACTAATACCACGCAATTGATCTTTAACTGTAGCTGTCACCTTGTTGACTGGGGTATTAAATGCAATATGATCGAGAACATAAAAGGAATGTCGATTAACCGAAGTACGCTGATCCAAATTCTTTATATTTAAGCTGACAGTACCGTTAGCGTTGCAAACTTGCCTACCCAATCCTCCTGCTGGGGTAATAGCCTTGCTGACAGAAACATCTAAACTATCCACAATAGCCTGAGAAATAAAGGATGCTGCCGCGGCTGTATCAATCACTGCTCTAACCACTGTATTACAATGTGCATTGGGAACCTCCAATTTAACCAGAGCCGTGGCCAACAAAATGCAGACTTCATTGCTATTTGATGCAGCACACATCGCAGTGGCGGATGGTGACGAAGGAGAGGAGCCTTCCGACTTGGAATCTGGTAAACCCCGAACTGGGGTAGTCTCCTCATGCAACAACGTGTGGTGTTTCTTAGAGCAGACCCTACACCTTCTTTGAGTCTTACAGAGAGAGACAAAATGAGAACCCAAGCAATTGTATTAGCGTTTCTGATCTGATATCCATTTATTACGAGCTGGTATAGTCATGGAAATGAAAGCCTTACAAGAGTACAAGAAATGTGAACCCTGATGACAACACGGACAAGCATATTTAGACCGAGAAAAAGCATTATCAGGTGAAGAAGCTACTAATGCTGCCGTCCTACCCCTTGGTCTTGACCTGGGTCTGGAAGGACTGGAAGACGAACCGGCCTGCTCCTTAGATTGGTACAATTCAGTGTTCTCCCAATGCAATCGTTTTTGGTTAAGGAATTTGCAAACAGTTTCAAGGAAACAGCAGTCAAGGAAAGCAGAAATCGAGGCATGATTACTTTCTGTAACATTGGGGAGATTTAGGAGTTGTGTTGCATGAGGAGTTATGACCCTTAAAGGATTGTCGTACTTTTCTCTAAGAATCTCAAATGCCAGTTTATAATTGACCTCGGAGAGAGACAAATGTGATATTAATCTTCTAGAGGTGTCATCCAAGGCATCTAAAAGATATTGGAACTTTTGGACAGCGTTTAAACTGGTGTTTGAACCAATTAGTGACTCAAATCTGCTATGGAATTGTTCCCAGTCATGGGGAATCCCAGTGAATCTGGGGACACTCAACCGAGGCATATGGACAAGGGAGTTGTCTGACGCACTGTTACTAGTCTCATTTGCGGAAAAACCATAAAAGGGTCGGAAACTTGATTGATCACCAGCAACCGGGGCACTAGTCAACGTTAATGGATGAAGATGCTCAAATGCCTGAGTTACAAAGAATCCAACTCTTGGATGGCTGTTTGATACTCGGTCTCAGTCAATTCATTTTTTTTCTATGTATGTCCACCAATTACTCCGAGATGGGTGGACCAATTGGAACGAAACCTTTTGCATCTTGTAGAGTATTTTCCCAATGTGGTCCCATTAAAACCTTTTTTGGGGTCTTAATTTATTTAAGAAGTTATTGGGAAAAAACATGAAAATAATTATTTAATTATCGCTCAAAATATTAACTTATTTGAAAATCATATGGCATATATATCATAAGGTATGCTCCAACAAACTAATAAAACACGTTGATAAATAACAAACTGATCATGTACTATCCCCGTTTTTTTTATTCTAAATTTGATTGGTGTGATTCAAGCAATGCTCAATAATGTTTTAATGGTCGATGAATCGGTTGGGAAAACAAATCAATCAAATTCAGAATTAAAAGAGTAAGAGAGAACATGTGAAGTGTGTTTGTTATTGACGTTGTTTAAGTGCTTGTTGGAACAAACCTAACACATAACCTTAAATAAATTTTCAACAATAGATTTTAATAAAGATATATAATATCAGTGGAATATCGCTGTCGTTTTCTAAAAAATGAAACACTTCTTTATGGTTCCGGCAAAGTATTGTTGTTTCGACCCTGTTCCTGAAAAATTTTGCCAAGAAATAAAACTCAAGAACATTTTTTTGGGTTGCTTAAAAGATTTTTTTTATAGATTTAAGAAGATTAAAGCACATTAAACACCGATAACAGTAAAAAATCCTAAATGAATGTCTAAACGACGGATGGACAGCATAATCATAAAACCACAAAATTCATAGAATTTAAAGAAAGGCCGAGGATTAATAACCCTTTTTAAAAGATATTCGTAAAAGCATAGCTATTATTGTTATAAATTAGATTTTGATTTCCGACTTCCACTCGCTATGCACATTAAAAAGGAATTCAATGCTTCCTGGAAAAGCCCTTTTTCAGTTGATTTAGAGGCCTTGACAAAGGATTCAGGCACCTCTGTCAGCTTCCGGATACACTCGATCACTGTCGGATATTAATATACAATGTAATCATAATATCTTGTGCGGATTCTTCACTCAGGAGTGACACTTTTGTTATGTTATCCAGATTACTATTATCGGTTTTTAATTATGTTTCTGCAACTATTGAGGTATTTAGATGAAAATTGCTGTAAGTGCCAAATCATTGATTTTGAGATAACAAAGAACTATTAACTCAACTTAAATTTGGTTTGAAAATTAAGCAAAATATTATGGATATGACCATAATAAGGACTTATTATTATTCCAGTCATGAAATAAATACGTCCCGCTAAAAAATGTTAATATTATTTTCTTCCATCTCCAATTCCATCAATGATGGTGAATTGTCTAATTTTTTTTCTTTAAGTTACGATAACGTCCCTAGGGTGGCACTCGATAAGAGAGTCTAGAGACGAAAATCTTAAAGATAGTCATTTGTCATGAATTGTTTCCATTTCGAGGCTATCATATTCTCAGATACCGAAATAACAACGTATATGTTGTTTATTATATTTATCAATAAAACTGGTCGAAAAAAGGCCAAAATCCCAACTGTTCAGTAGCATACCTACGACATCTTGAAGTTGCCGGATTCATGTTACAGCCGAGCAAAACTGAACACCTCCTCTCAGAAAACAGATGTATGTATGAAATAAACAAGTACCGAAGACAATATTCCGCAAAGGAAAAAGATTGTCATTGTGGAAAAAAAGTTTTATGTGTCTTGGATGGAACTTTGAAGAAAAAAATTGGTCTTCACAAAAAATCAAAGTAGACAGGGTGTTGAAAGGTGTATACTGCACCTACCGCAAACGATTTTCAATTTTCTTTGCATATCCATAAAATTGATAATGTGTCTATTATAATACAAAGTTGATTAAAATTGATATAATTATAATATAAAGACCCGGGATAGACGAACGTGGATAGCGCTACCTGGTGGGCTGACTTTTATTTCGCGAGGGACCCACGGAATAGATCTCGTCCTTCCCACCATGGATAGAAAAACTAACTAATGAACCAAACTCACTTGTAGTATATAAAGAGGGGTACCGAGTAAAAAAAAAATAAAAAAAAAAAAAAAAAACGACTTCGAAAACCCGAAATCAGTTCAAAATGCACTTAAAATCTGTATAAAAAAAGGCATACAGAATTTATTTTAGAAATCAACGCATTGCTTCCTTCCGCCTTATATTAGAAATTATATTCTGCCACTAAAAAGTATGAAATAAAAAACATTTTATAAAAAAAATTAAACCGACTTCGAAAACTAGGAACCAGTAAAAATAAATGCACTGAAAAGTATGAAATAATTATCTTCTGATTTTTATTAATACGCAGCAAAATTGAAAATCGTATGAAAAGCGGAAAAATGCATTAAAACGGATAATTTTATTTTGATTAGTACGAATACATACAAACTGTTAATAAAAATTATTAAATTAAAATATTAAATACCATGTTCAATACTTAACAATCTTTTCGGAGGCGGCGCAAAATTTAAAATTGTTAACACTAAAAATTAGGAAAATCTTAAAATTCTCTACAGATTTTCTATTTTGCGCCGCCTCCGAAAAGATTGTTAAGTATTGAACATGGTATTTAATATTTTAATTTAATAATTTTTATTAACAGTTTGTATGTATTCGTACTAATCAAAATAAAATTATCCGTTTTAATGCATTTTTCCGCTTTTCATACGATTTTCAATTTTGCTGCGTATTCATAAAAATCAGAAGATAATTATTTCATACTTTTCAGAGCATTTATTTTTACTGGTTCCTAGTTTTCGAAGTCGGTTTAATTTTTTTTATTACAATAAAAAGAAAATTCAAACAAAAATGGTTAGTTCCTCTTCTACCGCTGTCCTCCAGTGATCACAAGTCTCTGCAATTAAGACAGTCGGGAACTGATCAAAACTGAAGGGGAACCCAACACTGTTGAGAACTGTAACGAAACCAAGTGTGAGAGAGAGTCTTGGGGAGGTGGACCTTAGCCTATGGTTACAAAAACTGGCACTCACCTGACAGTTAGCCGGAAGCTGATTACCGCACCCCTGATGGTTACCGGAAAACAGCTGAAGATGTGTCCCTTGCCTTTTACTGCACCCCTGATGTTTACGGGAAAACAGCTGAGGATGCTGTGTCCTTTGCTGGTAGGTGTAAGCTGATGCTGGTGGTCTGGCTAACAGTGTTCTGTGCTCAGCTATCTGCCAGCTCTGCAGGGTTCCCCAATTCAGCTCACAATTTGGCATGAAAAATACAAAGTCAATTAATATTTTAAAAGAAAATGCGCTGTAGAAAATTACAAGAAAGCTTCTCGTCGTAAAAGCTGAAGTACAATATAAGATTGCTAAATGATAATACAGAGTTGCTAGATTACAACCAGTAATAGCTAAATTACAAAAAAGAATAGCTGGCCAGCTAATTAAAGACATGTACAAATGAATACAAAAGAAAACATTTTCAAATAATATAGTTACGATACAAAGCTTCAGTGAAAGCTGGTGCAACAGAAGTGCTGGACTGCGAAGAGAGTTCGCCTGCAGGCTGGCAGCAGACGCAAAGTAGAGACAGTTGAAAAGAAGTTCTCCGTAGCAGGAACACAGCAAGCTCCTCTGGTTTGGTCTCGGTTGCCCATAGAATTTTCTCCCCTCGGAAGAAAGCGGTGTGAAGATAGCCAAGATGGCGGTGGGTCGACACAGAGTGACCGCAAGAAAGGTGCAAGAGACCTGGCAGCTGGTAAGGGCACACGCATAAAGATCTGGTCCTTGGTATGGGCAAACGCAAAAAGACGAAGGGCCGTATCCGCCCGCGCTTATATAGGGCCTAGAGATTAGGCGCTAGAATCGCGTGTTAAAATGCGAAAACTTCAGGAAACTTAAAATATACAATCTTTAAAATGACGGAAAATGACTATTATAAGCACGGCAGAAATAAAAGCTGGTAATTAGAAGTGATTTTAGATTTTATTGAACATAATTAGACAGTTAAAAGTGCTCAAAGCGAGAAAAACAAAAAATAGAGAAAAAACTCAGCGACTGCTTTGAGCTTTTGAACGTGAATACGTAACCTGTCGCAAGGATGACCACCAGTAGTGAAAAATGATTAAATTCCCACAAATAGACCGAGTTACGATGAAAAACTATAGAAACATGATCTGGACGGTGTAAAGAGATGACACAAATGTTACTATAAGAAAAACATCACGGAAACATAAAATTGGCAAACCACGTTGTAAGTACATGTTTAAATTTAGTATATTAGAACGTTTAGGGAGTTTTAACCATTTGGAAATGCAGAATTAACGAAAAGTTAACGTGTTTAAATATAAAAGCAAAACCAAAATCTTCTAGAAAGGCAATAAACATAAAATTAAAAGTTCACTTAGAATGTTTAAAGAGTTCAATCGTTGAGAAAGAAATAACTAACTGAAAATTAGTAAGTTTAAATAAGAAAAGTAAAATCATAGTCTTCTAGGAAAGCTATAATCATAAAACAAAATTTTTAAAACATAAAAATTCTTCATGTTTGATAAAAACTTAACAAGGCGTATAATAGATGATTTAGATTTTACTATTCTGAATACCGGACATCCCACGTATCTAAGCCCAGACTATAATACTTTTTCATCCATAGACCTCACTTGGTGCTCCCCGACCATATATACATATCTAAAATGGCAAGTTTCCCAGGACCAATATTCAAGTGACCACTTCCCTTTAATAATCAGTTTTATTAATAGTGATTCCCGAATTTCTAAACATCCCCGATGGATCACAGAAAAATCCGACTGGGCAACGTTTCAAAATCAATTACAAATAAATGAGTTAAATGTATCAGCAATTAACAATAGTAATGGGAAAAGCGAACTTATCACTTCAACCATTTTGAAAGCAGCCGAAACCACGATCCCAAAAAGTTGTAGTAATATTAATAATAAAAAACGAATTCCGTGGTACGACAAAGAATGCAAAGAAACAATCAAAAAAAGAAGAAAAGCCCTCAAAATCTTTCAAAAGGAACCAACTTCTACCAATCTATTAGAATATAAAAAACAGCGTTCGATATCCCGTATAGTTATAAAAACCAAGAAGAAGGAATCCTGGGAACAGTTCCTAAAAAGTATTTCAACTAGTACCTCACCTCAGTTATTTTGGAAGAAGATTCAAAGTATTTCAGGAAAATTTGTTGACTACCATCCAATGCTTTTAATTAACGATCAAGTGGAGGAAGACCCACTCATTTTGGCTGAGTACTTCGCAGATTATTATTCAAGTCTATACCGTACCCAAATACCACAGCTAAGTTCAGAGAACCTGGACATTGGTACAACTGACACCCAATCTGAAAAAGCATACAACCTTCCACTTACGAAAGCAGAACTGATTGTCAATATAAAAGAGCTGAAACTTTCGTCACCGGGGGTCGATGAGATCCATAAAGCCATGTTAAAAAATCTCCCTAAGCCGGCACAGGATGCCCTTCTAACCCTCTACACCCATGTATGGTGCAAGGGGATTTTCCTGATATTTGGAGGAGGTCAATTATAATACCGATTTTGAAACCAGGAAAAAATAAGCTTGACCCTTCCAACTACTGCCCCATCTCCCTTACAAGTTGCATATGCAAGCTATTAGAAAAAATTGTATTTAAAAGGCTATTAGAAACAAATAACCTATTGTCGAACGCGCAATGTGGATTCCGAACAGGACGCTCTACGATGGATCACCTTGTAACGATGGAGTACGAAATATTGAATAGTTTTGCTAACAAGAAGGAATGCCTAGGAATATATTTTGATATAGAAAAAGCTTATGACAACTTAAACCCTTCACTAATCATTCAACAATTCCACGAATGGGGTTTAAGAGGTCGACTTCCCATATTTATTGCAAATTTTCTGCGAGATAGAACTTTTTAAGTCAGTGTAGGTAATAATTTATCATTAGTCAGGAAAATGAGGAATGGAATACCCCAGGGAAGCGTCCTTAGTTGTGTTCTTTTTGCTATAGCCATTAATAATGTGACCAATTTCGTACCGAAACCGCTCAAAACATTTTTATTTGTGGATGATTTAGCAATATTACTTACCTTTAAAGACAGGAACAGAATGAAAGCAACAATACAGAAATGCCTAAATAATCTAGAACTATGGTCCGCCCAAACCGGATTACATTTTCAGTAGAAAAAACAAAATGTATGATTTTTTCAAAGCTCAGATCGCCAACCCCTCCTCCAGAGCTGACTTACAATGGTACATATCTCAATTTCGCTCAAAATATTAAATTTCTGGGATTAATATTAAATAGTAAGCTAGATTGGAAAGATCACATCAAATGGCTAAAGGATGAATCCCAAAAAAGACTCAATATACTTAAGGTTTTAGCTGGCTGTTCATGGGGTGCTGATAGGTCAAGCATGCTTAAAGTTTACTCATGTCTAATCAGATCTAAATTCGATTACGGCAGCATCGTGTATTCATCAGCCAATATCAAATAGCTTTCCTCTTTAGATTCTGTGCACTACGCAGGTATTCGTTGCTGCTACAATTCTGTGCAGCTACAGGAGCATTCGGAATAAGTCCCGTTAATAGTTTATGTGTAGAAGCTGGTCTAGCTCCACTAACGGTGAGAAGACACCAACTGGCTTGTGGGTGGGTACATTGGTAGGTTTAAGTTCAACCAAAACAATCCATCCTGTAAACCTATCATCCAACCGGAAACTCGAATATTCAATGCAAACCAAAGACTCCCCGCACCTCTCGGAGTTAGAGCACGAAGATACATCGAGGAAATCCGCAACCTAGGTATCACACCTGAAGAATTTACCTACCCACCATGGACATTAAAAATGCCGACAATAGACCTCACGCTCACCAAATACAGGAAAAATAATAATTCAGAATATCAAAAAATTAAAGGAAATTATAAAAATAGTACATTTCTTTATACAGATGGATCTAAATTAAACTGTAATGTAGGATACTCTGATGTAACCAGAAACTGTGAAATTAAATATAAGCTTCCACCCTTCACAAGTAACTACACAGCTGAATGCTACGCTTTGAGTGCAGCCCAGTACCACATAATGCAGCGAGATGAGGAAGACTTCGTCTTATGCATGGATTCCCTGTCAGCTATAATGGTAATTACAGACCTATACTCTAAAAATCCCATAGTAAGAAAAATTCAGGCATATTCATCTATGAACAATGGCTTAAACAAGAACGTGACTATCGTCTGGACACCATCACACGTGGGGATTAAGGGGAATGAAGCAGCTGACATAGCGGCCAAGGATGCAGCACTATCTTCAATGGAGGTAACCAATGTCTTTACCTCATCTGATATCAGTAGTTATCTGAAATCCCAAGCCAGGATGATGTGGGATCAGCTTTGGGACAATGTTGAGGGACCCAATAAATTAAAAAACATTAAATAAGATACGAAATTGTGGAAAAGCTCCTGTAGAAACAATAGAAGAGAGGAGGTTGTAATCACCAGAATGAGAATTGGGCACACAAGACTCACACACGGTTTCCTCATTGATAACAGTACACCACCGACATGTGGAAATTGCAATGAGCAGCTGTCAATATACCACATCTTAGAAAAATGCTCACTAAACGACAGCTTCTTTCAAAATCGTATGATAGAAAGAAAACTCCAAAATATATTGGGCGACAACCATAATAATATTGCGATAATAATCGAATTTCTAAAGAAAAAATTGATTCATAGCAAACAGCAGTAATACAATATTGGGATTTGTTAGTTATCAATTAGTTTTAATAGCTTGTTGGAGCATACCTTATGTTATATATGCCATATGTTTTTCCAATAAGTAAACAATTTGAGCGATAATTAAATAATTATTTTCATGTTTTTTCCCGATAACTTCTTAAATAAATTAGGAACCCCAAAAAGGTTTAAATGGTACCACCTTGGGAAAATACTCTACAAGATGCAAAAGGTTTCGTTCCAATTGGTCCACCCATCTCTGAGTAATCGGTGAACATAAATAGAAAAAAAAAAAATAAGGCACATACGTATCAAATTGAGTAACCTCTTTCGATCGAAGTCGGTTAAAAAAAAAATCTGGTGCGTGCGCGCAACACACAACTTTCACTTACAATAATTTATTTTTATGTACAATAATACAAGTAGGATATAATTATTTAATCTTGTTTAAGTAAATTGTATGTTTCGTCGGTTAGCTCTTTTTTCTTTTATACTTGTATACTGGTCTTAAATCCGTAATGTAAGGGTCGCTTGTTATAAATAATTGGAGGAAAATATCTTCATTTGTTGTGACTCGAGATATCTTCCTGGAATGATGTTCTCTGTACTATAATTATTGTTCCTACTCTCTATATACCCATCTTCTGAGAGGGAACCGATAAAAAGAGCTCTGCATGCTCAATCATGTCTGCTCCATGGAAAAGAATTTTTTGGACGGTCGATGGAAGATAGTACCACCAGCCACTCGCACCGTAGCTAAAGGTTTAAATCCTTATAAATACCAAAGTTGGCCGAAGTTGGCGATGAAAATTTTATCACAGTTCCTCTACTACCTACACTTACATATTAAACCATTGAGACCATAACGCACCGTAACGCAGACTTTTTATAAACCAACAAACTCAAAAAATTATACTTATTCCCGCAACGATTTCAAAAATTAATTTCTTCTCTAACTATTGATATTGTAGCACTTATGTGGGTAACAAATATTTATTAAACAAAAATATACAGTTATCAGTACCAACGAATTAATAAAACTTAACGCTTGAGCAGGTTACAAAAATGATAATTTTATTATCTTACTTGTTCATTCACTTGCTCCTTATATATAATCGTTAATGGTCAGGCCTGGAATGTTCCAGAACAATGTGGACAGTTCTACACCCCCGTGGACTAGGCGACGGAAAGAACTAGATCCAAACAGTTCGTTCCAACCGCTTGTTTTGTTCCAACAAACGGTCTGGGAGTTTACGCCATGTTTTTTTTATTTGCTTATCTTTTTAACGTTACAATATTATTTAAACATATTTTGCCCATAACAGTGCACATATAGATGATACACTCCTGAAGTATAGGAGAATATTGTACTGTCAATCTTACACAGAGTAAAAAAAAAATCTTTATGTTGGTAGATAAGTACGATTTTTTCAATAATTAAAAAGTTCAATTTTACTGGTACATACACCTTTTAATTTTGAACTAGTTAAAAAATGTATTCTTAACATTGTTCTACAAGTATCTAAGTATTCGAAAACTAAGAAAAAATTAGGTTTGGGCCACTTTCATTTATGGGTTTTTTTCCCTGGTTGGACCACTTTGCCTCGCCTCCCAAATGTGGGAACTTTTCAGTTTCTTCTTCCTACACCCAAAGTTTAGGGTTTCTTTGAAATATCAAACTCTTACGCTCTGCCACCTGCAGTTTGCCCATTCTTCAAAAGAGCTTTCTCTCAGAAACTGCCATATTCTCTCAAGCTTGGGTTGTCCCGATCCACCACAAGTCTTTCCGCACATTCAGCTATCTCCGCTCCATAATAAAATGTAGATTGGAAAGGGCGTCCGGCACATTTGACAGTCGGTGGGCAATAGAGTAATGCTGCAAAGGAGCCTCCCATTGGCAGCGGATGAGCCCTAGTCCTCGATACCTTCTCGGTGCATAGAACATCACCGTAATGGTCCTGGCCGGTAGCCCGATAATGTTATTAATACTCCTGCGGATTTTAACATCTATGAATTCCAATAGAGCATGACTCATCTTAGTAAGGGGTGCCGTCTGGAGAGGGTAGGTATGTCCCGGGAACAAATACTAGTTGACAACGCTGACCTTTTTTTCCGGCTTAAGAAGGTTGGCACTCACAAGATCATCCAAGTTTTTATTCAGGTTCGTCATTGCCTCATCATTAAACAAGAGCTCTCGTGAGAATGTGAATCAAATATTTAATGGCTACAGCTCTCCTTTTTCAATAATAAGGCCCATGCTTTTTGTGAACCAATTTCCACGAGAAACCTTTGCCTACCATGCCTTACCCTTGGCCTGCACAGTAAAAACCTGGTCGTCCCCGAAGATTGTGAGGATCATTCTTGGTCTCAATTTAGGTTGTATCTGAATCTCTTTGAAATTTTCTGGATCACACAGGTCGAGGTAGATGTGATCTATGGCCAGGTTGAATAGCGAAGGCGACCAGGGTCCGCCTTGGGTGTACTCCACGAAGTACGTTGATCCGGCTTGTTGAAAGGGATCTTGCACTAATATTAATTTGGTTAGATTTGAGGATAGCTGCAATCACGTTTTAGAGGTCCGGTGACAAGGTGAGCTCACAATGGTCATGGCAACGATGTGAAAAGCGCCAACGACTTTGAGGAACAGCACCGCGCAATCACTTTTCTTTTATTTTGCATCTTTGATGATCGCGTGTGGTCGAAGTGCTGATGACCGAGGGAGGACTGAGGAAAAACTTTAAAATCATTACTTTCATTGAAAAAGTTTTCAACAGAAAAATACCTCATACTCAAAAATAAAACGTATGAACTCACATATTGGCGCTACAGTCCGTGTATTTATTTAACTCAATTTATTCATATTTTCCTCTAGAGGGCAATATGCATAAAGTAAGGAATGATATTGTTAGGGGATACAGATTTTTTAAGTTCGTATTTGAATATTTATACTTCGTATTTGAATCAGATCCCATACACGACCAAGCTGCGTGTCGGTCTTGTGTGACCATACTGTAATTGTTTAATTGATGTTGCGTCTTCTTTGAAGTTCCATAATCGGCTATACTTTCACTCTAACACTGAACACAACAGTATTAGCAATGTGAAGAATCGATTTTTTCCGATATTCAATATTTTTATCACCGATACCATCTGCTTCGATATTATCGACTGTCGATATCGTTCCTTCTTATTCACACCTCTTGTTAATTATAAAAATAAAATTAAAACTAGCGTTTTCAGAAAGCTCGAAGGATTGTATATATCCTCTATAAAAAAAATATTTATCTTGATATTGCCCTTAGATAGTAGAGTTGTAAAGCGTGCGGAGGTTATAGAAATAAACCTGGTGCACCGCAGCAATTCGATGGTGCGTAATGATATTTGCATTCCACAAAGATTTAATTATAGACTATTATCTGATACCATATTTTTACACACCTGCGATGCTTCAAAAATTTGAGCATCACGTATTTACTCTCTTAAGTAAAATTGATCTTTTTATTAATAAATAAAAGTTTTTATTTTCATGATACGGTTAATAAAATTTTGGCTGTCACATATATATACATCAAATACCAAGTTTGATCAAAACCGTTGAAGCAGTTTTTGAGTAAAAAAAATCTGGTGCGTGCGCGCAACACACAACTTTCACTTGACAACTTACTTAGATTAGAAATTGACGTGTTTTGCTAAATATCATTTCCCAAAGTCACACATTTTTCTACATTCATATCTTATTTTTGTTAATCGTTAAAGCCGTTTTTGAGTAAATAAAAAAACCCCGTGAAAATGATACAAAATTTATTAAGTAAAGTCCCCCCTCCCGTAGATCAATTGTGATGAAATGTCGGTTATCACATCTTTGGCATATAAATACATCAAATACCAAGTTTGATCAAAATCGTTAAAACCGTTTTTGAGTAAATAAAAAAAACATGTGAAAATGATACAAAATTTATTAAGTAAAGTCCCCCCTCCGGTTGATCAATTTTGATGAAATTTTTACAGTCATATTTCAGGCACATAAATAGATCAAATACTCAGTTTAATCAAAATCGTTAGAGCCGTTTTTGAGAAAATAAAAAAAAACGTAAAAAGTTATTAAGTAAAGTACCCCCTCCCTTTAAGTAATTTTGATGAAATTTATGCTGTCACATCGCGGGCATATACCTACACTAAATACCCAATTTCAGGATCGCACGGTTTATAGTTTTTGAGCTAGTCTGTTCACACACACACACACACACACACACCATTTCGCGGGACTTCGCAGACGTTCGCAATACTTTCACTTACTATATATTTCATATAGGTAAGTGAAAGTAAAAAACACGTGAAAATGGGACAAAATTTATTAAGTAAAGTGCCCCCTCCAATTGATCAATTTCAATGAAATTTTGACTGCTACATCGCGGGCATATACATACAACTAATACCGAGTTTGATCAAAATCGTTAAAGCCGTTTTTGAGTAAATAAAAAAAACACGTGAAAATGGGACAACATTTATTAAGTAAAGTGCCCCCTCCGTTAAACCAATTTTAATGAAATTTCGGCTGTCGCATCGCTGGCATATAAATACACCAAATACTGAGTTTAATCAAAATCGTTAGAGCAGTTATTGAGAAAATCGAGAAAAACGTAAAAAATAGAAAAATTCTTTAAATAAAGTCCTCCCTCCGTTTGACCAATTTTGATGAAATTTTTGCTGTCACATCGCGGGCATATACATACACCAAATACCCAATTTCAGTAATGTACGACCAATAATTTTTTTAGACACACAGACCATTTCGCGGGACTTGGTTATTTGGACTCAGGGGACCACAAAAGGTGTATTTCCGTTGAAAACCGGAAGTCGAAATTTTTCACGATCGCAATACTTCCACTTACTATATATTTCATATATAGGTAGGTGAAAGTAAAAATTCATGTTGTATTTTAGTGGCAGGCGGGGGGGGGGGGATTAGGAAATAGTTAATAGTTAAGTTTGCCGATTTCTTTTACACGGAAATCCATTATTAAGTTATCGGCGACGATGTTTTTGAAATGAATACTTATTTTGTATTTTGGCAGCGGTGGGGGGGGGGGGGGCAGATAGAAATTCAGTTAGAATTTAGTTAGAATTTCAGATTTTTTCACCGGGGATCCAAAGTTATCAGGGAAGTTTTTTTTTTTTTGTTGAAATAATATGATTAAAATATTATCAGGGTTTATTTGGGAATCATTTTTCGTTTAAAAATTAAATTGTTCCCCCCGCCAATAAAATACAAAATGAAAATTAGTTTGAAGAACACCGTCCCCGATAACACAATATCGGAACCCCAAGTGAAAGAATTTATAAAATCTAACTGTTTCCTAGTGCGCCCTCCCCCCTCCCCAATGTAATACAAAATAAATATGTTTTTCAAAAACACTGCCCCTTATAGCACAAAATTGGATCCACGTCGAAATCGAATAACATAATGAATATTTTTTTTTAAAATAATATATAAATAATTATTGAATTCTATTAGAATAAAAAATATTCTAATTATTGAATTCTTTTCAAAAACAACGTCCCTGATAACTATTTTCTAATGCCCCCCCTACGCTACTAAAATACAAAATGAATATTTTCTTTTAAAAAAACAGCCCCAATGACATAAAATTGGACCCCCGTGTGAAAGAAGTCCGGAATTCTATCTTTTATATAGTGCACCCCCCCCCCCCACCCCACCACCACTAATATACAAAATCATTTTTTTTTCAAAAAATAACGTCCCCGACTACTTATTATTGGATCTCCGTATGAATGAAATCGGAACA
Organism: Aelia acuminata; assembly: GCA_911387785.2. Classification (NCBI taxonomy): domain Eukaryota; kingdom Metazoa; phylum Arthropoda; class Insecta; order Hemiptera; family Pentatomidae; genus Aelia; species Aelia acuminata. Next base: position 96,740,769 of record OU426979.1, read on the forward strand.
TCTAACTATTTTCTAATTTCCCCTCCCCCTACGCTACTAAAATACAAAATGAATATTTTCTTCAAAAAATAATGCCCCCGATAATATATATTTGGCCCTCCGTGTTAAAGAAATCGGAACATCTAACTATTTTCTAATGCCCCCTCCCCCCACCACCACTAATATACAAAATGATTTTTTTTTTTCAAAAAATAACGTCCCTGAGAATATATATTTGGCCCCCCGTGTGAAAGAAATCAGAAATTCTCATTATTTTGTGAGCCCCCCCCCAGCCAGTAAAATACAAATGAATATTCTTTTATAAAACACCGTCCCCGATAAAATAAAATATAATAAAATTGGACCCCCCGAAAGAATTCCGAAATTCTAAATTATTTTATTCTAGTGCCTCCCCCTCCCCCTTCCACTAATATACAAAATTAATATTTTTTAAAAAAGATTTTTCCCGATATCATAGTACTGGACTCCTGTATGAAAGAAATTCGAAAATGTTACCGTTTTCAATATTATAGCGCCCCCCCCTTACTTGAGCTTTAAAATAAATATTAATGTTAATGGATACCTGGTGATGATATAATATGCTTAGGTAAGGGAGTGGACCGAGCGAACATGAAGAAGTGGTTAAGTTTGACTTGGAAAATGATTGAAATGATTGAAATTGACCACGAGGGCGTCCCCGAATTCCCTCCAAGGAAGAACAGAGAAAACCCTCATCGAAATGAAGCAATTAGCAAGGGTTTGAGGGCTGGCTGAAATTGGTATAGGCTCGCCGACGCTGGAAATAGCATGAGGAACGGAACGGAAAATAAAGAAGATAAGAAGGCATTACAAGCCTGATAGTTTCATGGTATCGATATTTATAGAGAGACATTTTTATAGCGCTATTGAAGAGTCCATAAACTCGACACGCCAACCAAAACTGTTGGTCTAACAAACGCTCCACGCTCCGGGGATTACGAGCATAATTCGTCTAAAACATATGTTCTTTCCCTCTCGCCATCCAGTGCCTTGAGAAAAGCGTGTTATAACTTTTTCATACCACACGCTTTCCCGCACGATTACGCGAGAGTTTTGCGCGCGCTCAATCCTTCACGGGATTGTCCGGGGATTGCATATGTTTTTCCTCTCTAAATAATCATGTAGACGCGCTTTCGTGTGGGAAAGCGCGTGAACACTCTTTTAGCATCTAAATCTTTCCCACAAGATTACGCGACGTGATTGCGCGCGCACAATCCTTCGAGACTCAATCGTGTGGGAAAGAACGTATGTGTAAAGGCTACTTTTTTCTTATCTCTCTCGTTTTCTTTATTTTTATAAAATCTCATATTTAGCCATTTCTTATTTTTAGGCGTAACGAGAGACAGTTAACTTCTCCATATAAACTAAAACAAAGGTACTTTATTAAGGAAGAAACAAAAAAAAAAGAGCGAATAAAATTAGACATAAAAAAAGAGATGAATTGACTAAATATAAATCGAAAATAAAAAGTTTAGAAGTTGGTTTGGTTACTAGCATTGTGAGCATTCCAGTTGACAAAACGACTAACTCCAATAACAGCATTCTAAATTTTATCATCCCTCATAATTCAAGATATGCAGAAACCGTTCAAATTACGGGGGGATATCTTAAGGGAGGTTGAAATGGAAGAAAGGTCTTAAAAAAAAGGTTCTATGAATCTTCGGTAGTTTTTATACTTCTGGATTAAAGAGGGCCATAAAACCCCCTGTAAATTATACAGGGTTCCTTATTTGGGCGGACTCTGCAGATCTCAAGTCAGCAGAATATTGATACCAAGTTAAAACCGAATTTTTAAGAAGGTGCTAATTTTGTTCTATATTTCCTTTAATTTTAAAGTTTTTCTGTTATTAAAACTACCACACAACTACCGGAGCGAAGCCGGGCACCCAGGCTAGTTATTTCATACTTTTCAGTGCATTTATTTTTACTGGTTCCTAGGTTTCGAAGTCGGTTTAATTTTTTTTTAAAAAATGTTTTTTATTTCATGCTTTTTAGTTGGAGATGATAACAAATATAGAAAACCGTAAGTTGGGTAAAACAAATTTCGAAATATTTTACGCTCTACCACGTTCGTCTTTCCCGGGCTTTATTATACATAATTATATAAACATATATAATTATATAAACAATAAAACCTGTTCAATTTTATGAGTACACACAGAAAAGTTAAAAAGCGGTGCCTGTATAATACAACTTCTACACCCTACCTTCTACGATCATAATTGGAATTTTTTTTAATAAGATCAATGTTGAGTCAATTATGTTCGTAATCCCTTTAGATGAATTTTTGACTAAATTTAAAAGCAAAGTACTAATAGCAAAGGCTATTACGAATAATAGCCTTCGTAATAAAAAAATATTTAGAAAATAAATTTCTTCAATTCTAGTGGGGTAGCATTTATGATATTAAGCATTTTCATAGCTGCCAAATTTTCGCTGAGGGGACTTTCATACAAAGACGTTGATTCTGGGAGATATCAACTTTTATTTTGCAGTTTTTATTGATGGATGAACAGCAGCAAACATTGAAATTTCAATTTCTTTGTTAAATAGTGTAATGTCTTTATGGGGAAAGTGTCATAGGAAAATTTTCATTAATTGGGAAACACAATACACAATATTTGTGTTAGTTATTTCGGTACCTGAGAGATAACTACCTAGAACGCGAAAAAACCCTAAACAAATGCAAGCTCATTTTCACTGTCTATTTCAATAAAATTCATTCATTTATTATTCGACTTAGGCTCTCACGAACCGCAAACACTGAACTTATGACGGTTTGGCTTTTGAAAATTTCGGCAACCTTTAGAAAATCGAATATTTAAATTTCTTTCGATTTAATAAAGATCGATCGCAACCTCAATATCAATGCAAATTTTCTTAAGACAGTCTGGCTCTTCTACCACATTTCAGTTAATTCACAGCAAACAATTACAACTCACAATTTAGGCAATTGGAAAACTGTAAAAAATCGAAAAATCAACTGGAAAATGATTGATGGAAATAATTCCTAATAAGTGCCTATCTTAAAGATTTTTATATCTAGACTCTCCTATCTAGACAATAGCAAAGCCTGTGTGCCACCAGCTAGCATCTATAGTCTAAAACAAAATTAGACAATTAGCCATCATAGATGAAATTGTTGATGGAACAAACTAATATTGAAATTATTTAGCAGAACGTAAATTATTTCATAACTGCTTTTTTGGACGGAAGGTCCAAAAAAGCAGTTGAGGAGGTTTTTGTACGTCTGGAAGCAGAAGCAAGAAGATTAGGATTGCTGATAAATGAAGGTAAGACCAAGTACATGGTTACGGATCAACCTGCAGTTCCTGGAGAGAGCGTGAAATTCGGGGAATATTCCTTCGAGAAGGTCAACGAATTCACATATCTCGGTTCGGTTGCCAATACCAGCAATGACGTCTCATTCGAGATTAAGAAGAGAATAACAGCTGCTAACTTTGGACTAAGGCCACAGCATAGAAGCAACCTTTTTGAGAGACGTGTCCTCCGGAGTATCTATGGTGGAGTGCAGGAGGGCGGAGTCTGGTGACGGAGTCTGGAGACGGAGAACCAACAGAGAAGTGGCTCACCTTTACAAGGATGTGGATGCCGTGTCTTTCATCAGGCTGGGTAGGCTCCGCTGGGCGGGCCATGTTATAAGAATGGAGGAATCTGCCATCCCCAAGAAGGTCCTAGGAGAGGTACTGCATGGGACGAGACGTCGCGGAAGACCGAAGCTGAGGTGGTTGGACGGAGTGCCACACGATGCCAGAGAGCTCCTTGGATCTCGAAACTGGAAAGCGGCCGCACTTGACCGGAACAACTGGCGGAAACTGATTGAAGAGGCCTCGACTCGCTAGCGGGTTGTTGAGCAGAAGAGGAAGAAGACATGCCCCTAATATTTTTTCGAGCCACATTTGAGCTTAGATAGCAGATTTTCGTCTTCTTAAAATAAATGATTTGGCACTGACAGACTTTCTAATTTATTCTAGTTGCAGAAACAAAATTAAAAACCTATATTAGTAATCCGGAAAACATAACAAGTTTCACTCCATGAAGAATCGGCACAATATTTCATGATTACATTGTATATTAATATGACCGAGTGATTCCGGAAGAAGACAGAGGTGCCTGAATGTTAAGGCCCCCAAATCAACTGAAAATAAGCTTTTACAGGAATTATTGTATTCCTTTTTAACGTGCATAGCGAGTGAAAGTCGGAAATCAAAATTTGATTTAAAGCAATAAGGGCTACGATTTTAAATTTAAACGAACCTTGGGGAACTTGAAGAAGTATTAAATTCTGCTTTGAAACGGTTATCAATACTCAGTCTTTCTTGGAATTCCACGAATTGCGTGGCCTTACGTTTATGTTGTCCAACCGTTGACTAGATCTGAATTCAGAAGGTTCACTATTATCGGTGAATATATACACGTATATCTATCTAATATGTATACTAATATCGCTACAGAAAACGACAGCGATATTATATTTTGCGGATATTAAATATCTTTATTGAAATCTACTGTTGAAAAATTAGTTAAGGTTATGTATAGGTTGGTTCCTACAAGCACTTAAAACACGTCGATAACTAATAGACTGCTTTTTTTTTTTTTTTTTTTTTTTTTTTTTTTTTCGGTACCCCTACCTGGCCATGTGTGGCATACGGGGGGTTACTCTAGAGGTGTAACCAACCTATTCTAACCATGGTGGGAGGGTCAAGATTTATTCCCTGGGGCCTCCACGAAATAAAAGTCAACCCTCCCAGGGCGGATTCGAACCGCCACCGTTCGGCTCGAGCGTGCAACAGCGGGTCGCGCTCCAACACCAGAGTTGGGAAGTAGTTAACTACTTCTAGTAGTTAACTACATTTTTAACTACTAACTACAAGTTAAGTAGTTGCATATAGCAACTACTAACTAGTAGTTAGTAGTTAGACATGAACAACTACATTTTGTAACTACCCTAGAAGTAGTTGCAACTCGTAACTACTAACTACTAGTTAAAAAAAGTAGTTAAATTTTGCAACTACCAACTACTAGTTAGTAGTTAAAAAGTGGTTAACTACAATTTTTGATTTTTAACTACTTTTGAAAGGTTTGTTCCATGACCCCCACATTTTTTATATAATGATTTTAATTGTTTGGTATTCTCGTTCGATTGGCTCTTGCTTGATAACCAACCCATCAAACTCAAAATCTAAGAAGTTGGGACATGAGAACTAGTCGGGGACTGCTTTTTGGAACAAACCTGCAGTTCAGCAGTAACAACTGAATTTCAAACTTCATTCCTTTAAATAACTTAATCCTGGGCCTTTGCCTTATTTGGTTTTCGTCTCTTATTTTCAGATATTTAATGCATTTTTGGTAATAAATTAAGTAAATTAAGAAAGAAATTAAAATGAAGTATAATGTTTTTTTTTTTGTTGTGTATAAAATCACAACTACGATATGGCTAAAGTAACCTCTAGTCCGGTTAACATTAGATAAGCTTATTGACATTGCGTTAGGTTAAAGTTTGCTTTTTCTTTGTTTTATTGTTTCAAGTGCATTAAATCATTAAAAAGATTGGACATGATAGTGAATCAAAGGAAGAGAATAGCATAGAAAAATACTGTATTTATGTAAACAAACATTTTACAGTGGTATAGTGAAACTAAAATTTCTTACCTTCATTATACATACGTAACTATAAAAAAATAAAAAGAAAAGAAATAATAATAATCTAACTGATACTACCAAAAAAACAAAACAACTATAATATCACTAACGTAATGATTTGCATATTATTTAATTATACTTGCTATTATAATTGCAATTTATATTGATTGACTAAATATTGTATTGAATAACTATACCCACCACAACTAAATTTGTATTTAATATCCCAGTAAACAAAAGGAAACAAAACATAGTATTCTAATGAAAATAAAAAAATTCATTTTCTATTAATGAATAATTGTTTTTTTAATTGTATTTTAATTGTTTTATCTTTTATATTAAAAATATCATAATGCAAATTATAATATAATATGCAGTTATTATAATGAAAATTATTATAATGAGAGATCTTATTTTTAATGCATCAATAGAATAATGAAATAAATCATTGATCTCTGTTGGGCTTAACAGGGATATAAGCTTATTAGTACTATTGTAAATAGATGTTAAATATTTATTTATATATTGTTTTCTATATGAATCTTATATTGAACATTCTAATACAATATGTTTTAGGGTTTCTAGCTTTTTTACTTTCACTTACCTACATACGAAATGTGTAGTGAGGGAAAGTATTGCGATCGTGAAAAAATTCGATTTTTTTTTTTAAGGTAGGGAATAAATGTGGTTGTGTGTGTATGTTAACAGACTAAATCAAAAACTAGAGACAGTACGAATTTGAAATACAGTATTTAATGTATGTGTATGCCCGCGATGCGACAGCCAAAATATATCCCACATTATCACAGAAGAAAATTTAAAAAAATTATTTAACGATTAAAAATTTTATTCTAAAGTAAATACGTGATGCTCAAATTATTTAAAGCATTTAAGATGTGAAAACATATAGTATGAGATAAACTTTAATTAATTATAGGTGATAATTAAATAGCAACTTATCTTCCTTTTTTCCACACTATTTATTTTCTCATTACACCATGTTAACGTTTCGGGGCCGTGTCCCCATTTTCAAAACCTGTACATTAGTTTATCTATTAACATTTAATGATTCAATAATTGTTATAATAAATTAAATAAATTACATTAAATAGAACTTACATAGATAATATCTCAATATTATGATTGACAGTCTTATAATCAATTTTTTAAAAACTATGTCTCCCTAAAATGCTAAAAATACAATGTTCTATATTTTTTATATATGTCAGCTCATACCTAAGTCTAAGTTTTTCGTATCCGTTTTATAATTGAATGTGACTTTATTGTTTTTTGTTATATGTATAGCCTCCAATAATTTTCTATTTTTTGCATTACTTTCTTTTTCCAATATTTTGGTATTGTCAAAATTGAATTTATGTTGCAATTTTATACTATGGTATGCTAGTGCTGATGTGTTGATGTTTTTTACATTATTACAATTTGATATACTATGCTGCTGCTTTAACCTGGTCTTAAGTTTTTTTTGAAGTTTCTCCAATGTATACACACTTTTCACAATCCATGCAATCAATTTTATGGATAACATTTTGCTTTGCATAATCATCTATCTTATCTTTCAAATTACTTAAATATTTATTAATTTTGTTACTATTATACAATCCCGATTTTATGCTTTCTTGGTCATATTCTTTTAGAGTCTTTTTTATCTTATCCATTAAGGAAAAAGGAAGATAAGTTGCTAATTAATTATCACCTATAAGATATAAAAATCTTCCTACGAAATTTAGAAGAAAATAAGATTAATTAATCATATTTTAGTTCATAAACTTTAGTTACATAATAAATTTCTGAATGCAATATAGAGTGATTTTAGAGGAACAGCAATCTTTCTCGGCTTTCAGAAAGAAACAAGAGAAAAACTTTACTACGAGATGTAAATACACTTTCTATCGATTCGCCTTTACGATATATTTCCAAAAAGCAACTCGCAGTAAAAAACAAACTAGCAGTAAAAAAAATCGACTATTTATGACATTAGGTCCCTTAAAAAAACAAATAAACAAAAATTAATCGAAAAGTACTGAGATCTTCCAAGTTTCGATATGATGAAATGCTCTATGATATAACTTATATCATGACAATACCTTTGCAATAGTGCGCCTTCATTTTGTTTTTTTATTATATAAGTAATATATTTATTATGATAAAAAATAAATCAATTGAGAATTAAAAGGCAACACTCACGTATATATATATATATATATATATATATATATATATATATATATATATATATATATATATATATATATATATATATACATACGAGAAGTGCTCCTCTCTATACAGAAAGTTGGATGTTAAACAGCATTTAACCAACAACGACTTCATTTATATTGTAGAATATGTAACAATTTCTGCTCCTTTAGCTGAGTTGTTAGACATTTTACAGGGGGGAAAAATATTTTCTTTGGCTTAATTTTACCTTCGTTATTTTCACTCCGAAAAAAACTAAGGAATTTACGTGGGAAGCCTTGGATTTACTGTGAACCCCTTGTCGAAATATACATTTCTAGCATTGAAAAGCGGTTTGAAGATTATTTTAGTATTAGTCAAAAGCGGCTGAAACAGCTGTTGTCGCTGCAGTATGTCATCCTATATTTAAAAAGAGATGGTTATGTTACGTGGATAGCATCTATCATGACAGAGTAGAGCATCTCTTTAAGTCAGCAGTAATGAAGCACATTGCAGCAGGAGTCGATTCGCAGAAGAATTTTTCATTGCAGGGCCATCAAAGTGGGAAAATCCCAGGTTATTTAAGTTACTTCGATTTTGGCGATGAAGCACTTCATAATGAATCCAAAACAAGAAACGAAGTCGAAATTCAGACTCATGTAGAACTCTGTAATTATCTTGGGGATCATTGTATGAATCTGAACATGTTGGATAGGTACCCTGCAATAAGAAAAGTTTTCTTCGAAACAAACACTCCTATTCCTTCATCTGCTCCAGTAGAACGCCTTTTTTCGTTCGCCTCCATGACTAACTCTCCTAAAGCAAACCGGTTAAGAGACAAAAATTTTGAAATGAGAGTTATAATGAAAGCCGATTCTGTCCGTTATCGTAATTCCTCATGTTAAAATGTTTATTTAAATTAATAATAATTTTTTCAACTGATCAAAAAGGGATATTTTATCTTTTAATTAGTCATTTAAATGTATAAATATTAAATGATTAAAATTTAATTATATGTTTCTATATTCGATAATATAGTTCTTTATTATATAAGAAGTATTTTTTATTTAGTTTAATTCAATTTACTTTTAAAATCTACTTTATTATGTAAATTTATTTCTTATGTCCTTAATTACTTTTGAGAAATAAAGTTTTTATGAATTAATTATTTTACTATTACTAAGAAGGAGGATCTTTATTTTAGTTAAAATATTAATAATTATTATATAAAATGTACGATCATAAAATATGAAATAAAATTTAATGACAAAATAAAAATTATGATTTTATTATTAACTTTATTAAAAGTTGGATGCCTACAGCAGATGGGAATAGGTTTACTGGTAATTTCTCTTCAATATTGCTCAAAAAAATTTTAGTTCACTAAACCACAACTTTTAACTTTAAACAAGTTATAAAAATTACATATTACACATAGAACGACTATATTTAATCTGAAAGGCTTATTATGTCATATTTGTATGTCTTTTGTCTATCCGAACCATTATCTATTTGTCTATACCGAACTATCCGAATCATTATGAGTAAAGATATTTAAAATGTTTGTTTTAGTTTAAACTAATTACTCAAATATATCAAGTTGATTTACAACTAATATTCAATCCGACTTTAATGAACTGTGGTTTGAGCATGAGAATAAATCTAAACACTTCAATTTTATTGCTGACCGGTCATTTATCTATAACATCACAGTTCCTAAATTTTTTCTCCACTACCGAGCTTTTCCGTAAATACACGTTTTTCTTGTAGTACATATTAATACTGAGTTGTGAAAAAAAACAACTCACAACCTTCGGATTATCATTTGCAGCTATTAGATGAGTAAATTTTAAAATATATGGACTATCAAGTACTATTATAATACACTCAAATTTTCTATAAACCCCCGGACCACCCCGCACCTATCCCAAAACATTGCAATACTTCAATAAATATGACCAGGTAAATATCCCAAAGTAATAAATACATGTACACCAGAAGTAGTTAGTAGTTAAATAATTGTAATTACCAACTACAATTTGTAGTTAGTAGTTAACAAAATTTAACTACTTTTTCCAACTTGTAGTTAGTAGTTGAAAAAAATTAACTACTAACTACTAGTTAAAGAAAATAGTTGCCTGCTGTTAACTACTAACTACAAACTGTAGTTAGTAATTGCAACTACAATCAGAACAAAGTAGTTGTAGTTAGTAGTTACTAGTTGTAACTACATTTTGCCCAACTCTGTCCAACACGCTCGGCTATCCCGGCCCAGACTGCTCATGTTCTCCCCCCACTCTTTTGATTCTAAATTTGATTGGTTAGTTTTCCCACATGATTCATCAGCATTAAAACAATATTGAGATTTGTTAGTTACCAATGAGTTTACTAGCTTGTTGGAGCATACCTTATGTTATATATGCCATATGTTTTTCCAATAAGTAAAAATTTTTAGTGATAATTTAATATTTATTTTCATGTTTTTTCCCGATAACTTCTTAGATAAATTAAGAACAGAAAAAAGGTTTTAATGGGGCCAACTTGGGAAAATACTCTACAAGATGCAAAAGGTTTCGTTCCAATCGGTCCCTCCATCTCGGAGTAATCGGTGGACATACATAGAAAAAAAAAAAAAAAAAATAAGGCACATACGTATCGAATTGAGTAACCTCCTCTTTCGTTCGAAGTCGGTTAAAAATAGGTATGAAATCGTAACCTTCAATAAAAAAAAATAAAAAATATATTTTAAATATTAAAATTTATAAAAAAAAAATTATATCTCTTAAATAAAAAAGAACTTACAGTAATATGACTCCGATAGTCAGGTTCGCCATGTGTTTAACGTCTCTTCTTCTTCTGAATCTGGACTCGCCAATGAACAGTGGATACTGAAATCTTGAAATGCCCTCAAGACTTGACGATGTCCTATCGACTGCGCCAGTTAACTTCAATTTATAATTAATGACTTTTTTAAAAAGTTTTATTTAGAGTTTTACAATAAACAAAACATAAAAGATATCAGAAAGAAGAGTGGCATGGAGACGGGCTCTGGGATAGACTGAACAAAATTACAATATTTTCCGGGGCTTAAGTAGCCACAGGGCTTTTAATTCTAAGAAGTAGTAATAGTCCAGGATCTGAGGGCCAAAAAGATGCCTGATTTGAAGAAAATTTTTGATCATATAGGCTGAAAGTACTCATTTCATAGACCACAAATGTGAACTTCTGCCACCTCAGATCGGTTGCCATCAAATTTTATAGGCGAACAAAATCGACATTTTCGAACTTCTTTCAAATTTTCGCTAATAACTCGATAAACGATAATAAACGATTTATCGCAGAAGAAATTGTGTTCTTTCTAACTTAAAAGGTCATTAAATTTCGCGTCGAATGAGTCCCTCACAGTTAAAGTGGGGTAAGTCTTTTCGCCAAAAACGATTGTCAATTTAGCCACTTCAGTGGAAAAATGAATTACGCCCATGTTCCAAAGCCTGCAATTTAAAGAGGGTTAATCCAAATAAAAAATGTTACCTATAATAGTTGTAGAATATAGAATTTTGTGTAAAACTATCTCATTAATTTTTAAATTAGCCCACTCCTATGGAGACAAAGTAATTAAAACGTGAACGTATTTAGCGCCTTGTGTTCTAAAATCCTTGAAATTTTTGGGAATTTTTTCTCAGTTTCTCGCATATAATTCGGCAAATGCTGATCAACAAGTATTGCTTTCCTCTTACAATAAGAGCCTAAACTATTGCAAATAGAATAATATATTTGAAGTGTAAAACGGTTTAGTGGTTTAGACGGGTTCGGTACATCAAAAATCAGTATTTTTTATGATTTTGGTGGAAACCGTGTTCCAACGCCTCTAACTCTGTTCGGTGGTGGGGGATATTTACAATTATTTGGCAAAGTACAATTACTTCGGGCTATACTAAGTGTAACTTTAACCTTTCGTAATACTTTTATGTATATAATAATTATTTGTCTTCGTTATCTACCTTATGCAAATATACAAAGACCTTATCCTCTACACTTTGAACGTGTATGGCTTAACTTATTTACGAATTAAAGGAATTTCATTTAATGATATGTAATATTAATGAGTACAATAATAATTTATACAATGCTGCCATAATAAAATTACAATTACAATTAGCAATAAAATTTATTTATAATAATATACATAATACATAATATTATACATGAACTAATAATTACATGTGTGGATCACCACAAAAAATTCTTCGGTTTTTGAAGTATCAGCGGATTTGATAAAATATTGATAAAAATAACTGCTTAGACAGGTAGATACTTGGAAAAATTTATCTTTTATTTTAACACATAGAAGATGGTTGTTTATTTAGTTAAAATAATCAATACTTTAAAAACCGAAGTTTTAGAAGGAAGTAAGCACTACGATTAATTTCACGTTTTGAATTTTATTTCCACCAGGAATAATCTAATGTTGCGTGTACAGAGCTTATTTCCTGCTAAATTTAATGCTTTGCAACTTTTATTTAGACAATTTTTCATTTAAACTAGGTGTTAAATAAACTTGGAACACGGTTTCCACCAAAATCGTTAAAACTACAGATTTTGATGTACCGAACCCGGCTAAACCACTAAACCAAGCAATACTTTTTGATCAGTATTTGCCGAATTATATGCGAGAAACTGAAAAAAAATTCCAAAACATTTTACGGATTTTAGAACCACAAGGCGCTAAATACGTTCGCGTTTGATTTACTTTGTCTCCAAAGGAGTGGGCAAATTTTAAAATTAATAAGATCGTTTTACACAGAATTCTATATTCTACAAGTATTAGAGGTTCACATTTGTTGTCTGTGAAACGAGTACTTTCAGCCTATATGATCAAAACTTTTCTTCAAATCAGGCACCTTTTTAATACAATATATAACTTATATATAAAATTCTCGTGTCACTATTTTAGTTACCATACTCCTCCAAAACGGCTTGACCGATTTTTATGAAATTTCATATGCATATTCAGTAGGTCTGAGAATCTGCTACTATCTATTTTTTTTTTTTTTTTTTTTTTTTAATGTGGCATTAAAAATACATGCAACCCTCAATTTTCACCCTTCTATACATTTAACCCCAATTTTTTAATAGCCATTTTGGTAATTTAATCATTTTTTTTTTTTAATGTTGCATTAAAAATACATGCAACCCTCAATTTTCACCCTTCTATACATTTAACCCCAATTTTTTAATAGCCATTTTGGTAATTTAATCATTTTTGATCAATTATCACTTGGTAAGTTATCCCAGCCAGTTGAGCCTAACATTTAATTGAAACTTTTTACATGGTAATATTTTATCAATGTTATTTTGTCACCCGTCATAACAAATTGTAAACAATTCGTATACTCTTATAACCGAGTTTATCATTAAAAATGAATAATACTATAAAAAGTGATGTGCGGAATTTACTATACACTATGATGAGTAAGTTTGAAGAAAAAAAAAGGAGCAGCAAGATCTCTTAGACAAAAAACCAGCCATGTTTACTTGCGATAACGAGCTCCAAAGGTTAGTTTACCAGAGGAGTTTTGATACTAATACATCGTCATGACATTACAGCACGTGCAGTCTGACAAAAGTTGAAGTCTTTAATGACTTTTATTACTAAATTACATGTATTCGGTTCCACACGTTGCTGGCTGTATTCGGTTGAGTGGCAAAAGCGAGGATTACCTCATGCATACATTTTGGTTTGGTTAATCGACAAAATCCGTCCTGAAAAAATCGATAATATAATTTCGGCGGAAATTTCAGATCCGTCTACTGACCGATTGCTGTTTGATATTGCTACAGCAAACATGATTCATGGCCCATGCTGTACTCTTAATCGATCATCGCCTTGCACGGCAGATGGAAAATGTACCAATAATTTCCCTAAAGACTAACGATACGATCATAAATGTCGACGGATATCCAATATATCGTCGAAGAAATCCCGATAATGGCGGACGATCATTAATTAAAAACATCAGCAACACAGACATTGACATTGACAATCGTCCATATTCGCCTCTGCTGAGCAAGACATACAATGCTCATGTAAATGTTGAATTCTGCAGTTCTGTGAAGAGCATCCGACACATTTACAACTATGTCCATAAAGGCAGTAATATGGCAGTGGAAAATGGAAAGTGGAAAATACTAATGTGAATGCTCCTCCAGTGAATAAAAACGATGAAATAACGCTCTACCAAATTGGTCGGTACATCAGAATGAAGCTGCTTGGCGTATCTTTGGTTTTCCTATTCATGAAAGGGATCCAGCAGTTGTTCAGTTAGCCGTCCATCTTGAATACGGTCAGCGTGTATTTTTCACGAACGAGACAGCGATTGATCGTGCTATAAATCCACCAAAAACTACACTCACTGAATTTTTTTAATTGTGTAATCGTGCGGATGATTTTGGTGTCTTTGAACGAATGTTTCGATAACATGTAAACGCCATTCCTCCACATCATACATTTTTCCACATTTAAGAATATACTTATATTTGTATATCTCCATAAGTTATAGAGTATCTGTATAGCAAAATTTGGAAGTTCTCAGCACATTTCGATTTATTATTGCTAATTTATTTTTGAAGGGACTAATTTCATCAACAGCCGAGTTTTTTTACTGCTTGCTTGTTTTTTACGACGAGTTGCTTTTTGTAAATACATCGTAAATAAACATAAATAAATCCTGAAGGTGAATCGATAGGAGTATTTACGTCTCGTTGTAAAGTTTGTCCCTTATGCCTTTCTGGAAATCAAGAACGATTACTGTTCCTCTAAAATCGCTTTATATTGCATTCAAAAATTTATTATGGAACAAAAGTTTCTAGGCTAAAATATACCTATATTAATTATAGAGTATTATCCTATACCATGTTTTTACACACCTGCAATGCTTCAAAAATTTGATCATCACGAACTTACTCTCTTAAGTAAAATTAATCTTTTTACTAATAAATAAAAGTTTTTATTTTCATAATACGGTAAATAACATTTTGGCTGTCACATATGCATACATCAAATACCAAGTTTGATCAAAATCGTTAAAGCCGTTTTTGAGTAAATAAATAAATAAAACAAGTAAAAACGGGAAAAAATTTACTAAGTAAAGTGCCCCCTCCAATTGTCAATTTCAATAAAATTTGTCGACTGTCACACCGCGGGGATAGACATACACCAAACATCGAGTTTGGTCAAAATCGTTAAAGCTGTTTTTGAGTAAACTAAAAAATACGTGAAAATTGGACGAAATTTATTAAGTAAAGTGCCTCCTCAAATTAATCAATTTTGATGAAATTTTGACTGTCGCATCGCGGGCATATACGTACACCAAATACCGAGTTTGGTCAAAATCGTTAAAGCTGTTTTTGAGTAAACAAAAAAAAACACGTAATAATGAGACAACATTTATTAAGTAAAGTGCCCCCTCCGTTTAACCAATTTTGATGAAATTTCGGCTGTCACATCGCGGTCATATACATACTGTAAATACTCAGTTTGATCAAAATCGATAAAACCGTTTTTGAGTAAACAAAAAAAACACGTAATAATGAGACAACATTTATTAAGTAAAGTGCCCCCTCCGTTTAACCAATTTTGATGAAATTTCGGCTGTCGCATCGCGGTCATATACATACTCTAAATACTCAGTTTGATCAAAATCGATAAAACCGTTTTATGAGTAAATAAAAAAAAAAAAAAAAAAAAAAAACTGAAAATGGGTCGAAATTTATTAAGTAAAGTGCCTCCTCCAATTAATCAATTTAGATGAAATTTTGACTATCGCATCGCGAGCATATACTGCTACATTTCTTGGTCTCCCGCTTTTCCAAGGAGGGTGGGGGTTACCAGAAACGGCATATATCTAATTAATATATGTAATTAATGTAGTTAATACGCCTTAATGTAAATTGGATACTTTTCCAAAGGTGACGTGTTTACCAATTCTATTTTATTTTAATAATAAACATGTGGCATTTTAATCGATTCTATAAATTTTTCCTTAATTTAAAATATTTTTATCTCTGATCCTGAATCTCGTTCCTATTTATGGCCACTTAGGCTAGGCGCACATTGAGACACTCGCGACGCAGAGCAGTTTTTGTGGAAAGTGAATTAGATAGGAACCGCGCACATTGGGACGCAGAGCAGGGCAGTGCAGTTTCCTATCTAACACACGTATTACAAAAACTGCTCTGCTCTGCTCTGCGTCGCGAGTGTCACAATGTGCGCTCGGCCTTAAGATTTTTAATTTCCCTATCCGGATGTTCGGATCAATTAAATCATGAGCTCCCTCGATTATCTAATAATAAAATTTTTACAAGTGTATCAATAAAAATTCTGCGTACTTGAAGATTTCAGTATCTTCTCAAAAACAATCTTAGGGATACCTGGAGGCGCTACAGCTGCTCCACATTGAGGGTTTTACCCTTCTAGACACAAAACAATAACCCGACTTCAGGGGTGATGGAGGACCTCTGTCTACTCCAAAGTACAATAATCCAATTAGGATATACAAAAATACAAAATTGATCCACGTTATTTAAATGTTATTATTGGGGGTTGCTCATAGCGACTAGACAATTTAAGATTAATGATTATCACCCGTTTTTCGATAATAAAATGTTTCAAACAAACATTTGTTAATTTTCTCATTGATATGTAATTTACCGTATATTGCATTTTGCATTAATTAATCAAATCTCGATTTGTAAAATAAATTTCAATTTTTATTATCTTAATTTGAATCTAATCAATTTAGTCTGAGATTCACTTAATTGAACTGTATGTAGTTAAGATCCTAAACCTACAATTACCTAAGCTTAAAATAGCATCATCTATTTACAAAAAATATTTACAATTATATATACAAAAATTATTTACATTGATCCAGAACGGGTTGACCTGACGACGGTTTCGCCAGGACCCTTTAGCTCGTCAACGGAAGGGACGCTAGATGAAAACCCCTTTTTATCCCCTGGACTGGGATAAAGACTACCGTGTCTTATTACAACACAGTGATCGCTTCTCATTTACATGGCCCAAAATCAAATAACCCCTATAAAAGTCATTAAGTAGAAATAGGAAGGTGATAGGCTCAGTTCGTGAATCCCTAAAATAAATATTTGTTTCGAACCTGTCATGACCATTTTGGTATTTTAACGGGTATTTCCCCATAAACATACTTAATGAGTTTAAGTGATCTCCTGGAGGTGGTTTATCAGGGTTTATTAATTTTATAAATTCTAGGAGGCTTAATACATTTTCTTCATTTTCTCTTGCCATAGGTCGGTCCTTCTCTTCATCTTCAACCTTTCCATGAGACATATCAACTTCCTCACGTACTTGGCAACATTCAAGAGTTTCTACCTGAGCTTGAGGGATTGGTAAATTCTCTTGAATGGTTTCTTTTTGAAGATTCTTCGTTTCCTCTTCCACTTTAAAGGTAACCTTATCTTGCCCGTCGGAATTAGTCTCAATGTCACCACTTTCTGATTGAGCATTAGGAACCGTTCCTTCCCTCAGAGATTCGTCACATTTTCTACATTTTCCAGAGCAGTAATCTTGTTCGGTCGTTTCCATACAATTGGTCGCATAGGGTTCATTAATATAATTTTCCTCGTTTTATGGACATGGGCATCATCTTCTGCACTCTCATTCATATCCTCACTTTCAGCTAGGGGTGGTTTCTGTATTTCCTCATCAGGTTTAGTAAAACGTTTAGCAGACGCTTCCAACTTCAGATTCGTTGAGTGTAAAGCTTCATTTATTTCCTGTAGGTGTTGATTCTCCTCTTCTATTATTCTATTTAGTTCATTATGTCTATCTTATTGCATTTTCTGCATCTCTTTTATTAGCTGTCGTATTAAAATTTCTTCTGGACTGAGGCTATTTTCTTCTGTTTTATCCCTGGTCTGTGGCTGAGTTGGTTCTGGAATTGGGATCACTGTTTCTTCAGCCAACCCCGTATTCGGCTGTGGTAGTTTCTCGTTTTCTACCCTCAAAGCCATATCAAAATGTCGTGCGCGTATATTATCCCTTTAATATCTATTGAAACCTCCGCGGTAGAGTTAAACGCAAGCACTGATTAATTGTAACACAAAAAGCAAGCCACGTATCATAAACCCGGTTACAAGAATTATTATCTTGTACAGCCTTCACCCCACACATCACTAATTTAACACTGAGGAAAAAAAAAAATCACGAGAAAAAGAAAGAAAACGAATCAAGGTTTAACGCGAAATCATGAAGCATTTTTAGATAAATTAAAGAAATTATCAAACTTTAACTATATCCACCTTAATGCCACTTTTAATAATCTAATAAAAATGTAAATAATGATAAGAGCAAATTGGTAAGTTCGTCCCCACAAGGGATGCCATTTTAATTGTTAATGGATGCTGACTGGCAATTTAACATTATTTAATAAATACTGACCACACAATATTACAACTAGTACTGTATATGTATTAACCTTATCTGGTGGGCACTCTCTGGTTTTGTCTCTGGCCAATCTGCCGTATCAGTCCCTGCCATCTCTGGCGCTCTCTCAGACTCAGCACAGCATCCCATCTATCACTATCTGGCTGTCTGGCTATCTGGCTATCTGGTCCTCTGCCATTCTCGTTCCACTCTCGCCCTCTTGGCACACTACCCGACCTCTGTCCACCTCCGAACTCTCCACTCCACTCGACTCCTGAACCTCTTTTTTCCGAACTCCTCTAAATTTTTTTTTTTTTTTTTTTTCCTGATCCCTCTAAAACAGAAAAACAGGATTAAAATGTGAAATTCGAACCATAATACTCGAACTCCTCTAAACTTCTCTCTCCTCCGTATAAGTCTTCTTTCCCCCACTCTCTTCAGACTTCTTCTGATTGGCTGGCTGTAGACTTCTCCTGATTAGCTGATTCCAGACTTCTTCGGATTGGCTGTCTGCCTAAAATTTCCCTTCCTTTCTACATTTAACGTGTTTCCCAGCGGCCTCTTTGCCGGGGCAAAACCAGGATTTATGGCCCCAAATTTCTCTAACAATCTTCTCAGGTATTTCCCTGGGTGTTTGTCGGCAGCATTGTCGGTATTAGGCTTTGCTTATTTTAAATTTCTAACAGAAGGTTTATGGCCCCAATAACTTACAAGGCGTATTTCCAAGACCTAGCCGCCTTCAGGTAAAACTGACCACCGGGTTGACCATATACAGTACTTTACATATTTTGATATTAAATTATTAATTCAATTTTCTTTTCCTATCATGGCATATAGCAATACATACACCAAATACCAAGTTTGATCAAAACCGTTAAAGCCGTTTTTGATTAAATAAAAAAACGCGTGATAATGAAACAACATTTATTAAGGAATGTGCCCCCTCCAATTAATCACTTTCATGAAAATTGTTACTGGCCCATCGTGGGCATATACATACACCAAATACCGAGTTCGGTCAAAATCTTTAAAGTTGTTTTTGAGTAAACAAAAAAACACGTAATAATAAGACAACATTTATTAAGTAAAATGCCCCCTCAGTTTAACCAATTTAGATGAAATTTCGGATGTCGCATCGCGGTCATATACATACACCAAATACCTAGTTTGATCAAAATCGTTAATGCCGTTTTTGATTAAATAATTGAATCGTTAAAACCGTTTTTGAGTAAAAAAAAAAAAAAAAAAAAACACGTGAAAATTGGAAAAAATTTATTTAGTAAAGTGCCTCCTCCAAATAATGAATTTTGATGAATTTTTGACTGTCGCATCGCTGGTATATACATATACCAAATACCTAGTTTGATCAAAATCGTTAAAGCCGTTTTTGATTTAATAATTGATCAAAATCGTTAAAACCGTTTTTGAGTTAAAAAAAAAAAAAAAACGTGAAAATTGGACGAAATTTATTAAGTAAAGTGCCTCCTCAAATTAATCAATCTTGATGAAATTTTTACTGTCGCATCGCGGTCATATGCGTACACTAAATACCGAGTTTGGTCAAAATCGTTAAAGCTGTTTTTGAGTAAATGATATGATGTACAACAATAGATATCAGTAGAAGTACTATTTCAATATATGAAAGTTTCCTGTGATGGTTGCATAAAATTTTAAACCAAACAGACCATTTAACAAATAAATTTAATAGTTTGTTTTGTAAATTTATTTGTTTGTTTTTTAAAAATATGTTATTGTCCTTTTTAAATGATTAAATGGATTAAAGTTAAATGCACGTATAAATGGAAAAGGTACAAATAAATTTATATAAGAATCCGAGTATTCCTAACCACTAGATTATTATTTTTTTGTTATTTAAAGAAAAAAACGTATTTAAATAACCAAAAAGGAATAATTTAATATTTTATTTTGAAAATTTATTTGTTTGTTTTTTTAAAATATGTTATTGTCCTGTTTAAATTATTAAATGGGATCGAGTTAAATGCACAAGGTACAAATAATTAATAATATAAGAATCCGGGCATTCTTAACCACCAGATTATTATTTTTTTGTTAATTCAAGAAAAATGTATTTAAATTACCAAAAAGGATATTTTTAAAAATGATTTGATGATGATTTTAAATGATATGTCTCCATAGGAAAAAGAACAAACAGTACATGATTTATTAAATTGAAGAAAGGGACTAAAAGGTTTAAGAAATTGCATCTATTAAAATCAATTTAACTATAATTATCGGCTAACTGTATTGTAATCCACTAAATAGAATTAATTTAATTAAATATGTTTCAACTAGCAATAATTGCACTTCAGTAGACCTTCATTCAGGCGCGGTTCCAGAAAAAAAATTCGGGGGGGGGGGGGGGGGGGGGGGGGATTGGTCGGTAAAAAAAAAAAAAACGTAAAAATAGCACACTTTATTTGCTTATGCTTATACATTAAGTTCATATGCAAAATTCTGTGTAAAAATTCTAGTCAAAATTAAACTAAACTTTCCGAGAAAACAAGAAAAAGTTAGATGCGTAATTAATTTCTTTAATTCATTCCACTAATTTTTTTTCGTCGAAATTTCGGGGGGGATTGATCCCCAATATCCCCCCATTGGGACTGCCACTGCCTTCATTGGTTAGGATATTGCCTCTGCGCAATGTTAATTTAATTATATGTTTATATTTTATGGGCCGGGGATAGCCGAGCGTGTTGGAGCGCGGCCCGCTTTAACACGCTCGAGCCAAACGGTGGCGGTTCGAATCCGCCCTGGGATGGTTGACTTTTATTTCGTGGAGGCCCCACGGAATAAATCTCAACCTACCCACCATGGTTAGGATAGGTTGGTTACACCTGTAGAGTAACCCCCCGTATGTCACACATGGCCAGGTAGGGGTACCGAAAAAAAAAAAAAAAAAAAAAAAAAGTTTATATTTGTTAATGTTATTCTGCCCTAACCCACATATATATCAATCATTTTTCGATCAATACTTCCAAGTTTCGACGAGCCGTTGGAAATTCGTTATATAAATATGCCATTTGGATATAGGTACAGACTGTGTAGCTGCATCAGACCTAACCTAATAAAAGTAAGCAACCAATGAACTCCCCTCCAAAAATGTAGATAAAGCCGACATCGGATCTCGAGAACTCTCGGTAAACCCGAACTGAATTGTTGATATCGGGTAGGGCGTGATCGGAATACCTTGTTGTTTACTCACGCCATCTTGGAGCTGCTCATCCGAAGTAATACCAAAGTTTTAAATATTCCACAGATACAAAAAAAAAATATGTAAATAGTTTTGGCCAGGATTTCATGGCCAATACTCTACTGTGCGCCGTGCCCAAGAGTGGTGAAGTTCGGAGAAAGCAATCATCTCCGACCGGAGCCGCTAAACCGTCCATGTTGGAACTGTTCCTAACAGATCTGGGTACGTATTAAGGTCTGGCCACACATGTCCGCACCGGATCCATCACGATTTTGCGGATCGGATTTGGCACGGAGATCCAAAAAGTCCGTTCACACATCTCCGCACCGCACCTGTCAAGGTTATTTTCAGCGCCCCATTTTGTAACCTACCTAACCTGAGATCAGTATCAACTTCACTCTTGTTTACTGCGTTTTTTAGTATGTTTTAAGTAGTTAATGTGGCAATCACAGCTCTAGAACTAGAAGAACATGATAATTGGAGTAGAAATCACTCAGAGTTGAATAGTGTGTAAACTTAAAAGAACAAACTAATATATACGATGTTTCTTTATCTAACAGATTACAAAACAACTTAATGAATGCTTCAGGATCACAATCCAAAATATCTTTACTTTAAGATGCAAATGAGATTGAAAAAATGTGATAAAACAATGTTAGGTAGTGTTAGTCTTAAACTTTATTTCTCTTGAGGTTAGCATGGACAGGAGATAATAGACTGCGATATTCTTCTAATAAACATGTTTGTGATATAATATTGGATTGATGTTTGTGATATAATATTGGATTGATGTTTGTGATATAATATTGGAAATTTATTAAATATTTCTTAATAGTCTTCAATATATTCTTGGATGGGTAGTTCCAACCTTCTTCATGAGAAGGTGTAAATTAGTAACCAACTTAAAAAAGATGTGTATTGGAAATGTGAAATATTAAAGCTTCAGTTTCCTTAAGAAATAAGGTGAAATTTATTTTCAACAACTTCATATTCTTATATGAATTATTAAAAAATGATTGTTTACTTTTGTATCAGCATATCAATAATTGAAAAATCTTAGTGGATATACATGTGTTTGGACACAAAAAAAATCAAGAAAATGAGCTTTTAAACTGTTTGTTTGCTATTTGCTTCTGTTTTACTCATTCAGCAGTTTTTTGTTTTAAAATGTCTCAACATACTCATCCATACTTATCTCTTCAATATGTAATCAACATTTCATTTCTTTTAGTTACTTCTACCCTGTATTAATAAGTTCTTAATTTCATGTTATCTATTGTTTTGTTTTTTAGTGATATTTATAACTTCAGTTTAAGGAATCCAGTTTTTTTTTTTTTTTTTTTTTTTTTTTTTTTTAATTTCAGTTAATTACGATTATTTAAGATATGTTAAATGATGATCAGGGTTTTCAGTTTACAACTTTTTTATTATGGAAAGCCCAAGTTTCAATCCAACTTGTGGATCTCCATCAGGGCTAAAAGAAAACAAATATATGAGTATCTATGCTAGAGGATGACAATAAATGAATATTTTACAGAACTGATAATAATACAAAGGATGGTAAGCATTATACATGAATATTTAAACAGTGGCTAGTTGGCAAGATAATATAGAATCTGATATTTACCTCCTGAGTCCAGGTTGATACAAAGGCTGAAGGAAAAAATGGGTGAGAGGTAGTGACCCCCTATTCACCCATTTTTACCTTCAGTTTTTGTATCAACCTGGACTCAGGAGGTAAATATCAGATTCTATTTTATCTTGCCAACTAGCCACTGTTTAAATATTCATGTATAATGCTTACCATCCTTTGTATTATTATCAGTTCTGTAAAATATTCATTTATTGTCATCCTCTAACATAGATACTCATATTTTGTTTTCTTTTAGCCCTGATGATGATCCACAAGTTGGATTGAAATGTCAGCTTTCCATAATAAAAAAGTTGTAAACTGGAAACCCTGATCATCATTTAACCTATCGTACAGAATTACGATTACGTTATTATATACGAATTACGTTGACTATCTCTCACCTCTAAAATACGATTATTTAAGTTACAATCCAAAATTCAAATGTTTATTTTATAATTTAAATTATGTTTAAGTTAATATGTGTATTCCAATGGTGTCTTCATTTATACCTCTTTGATAAGGTCACTTTTTTAAACCAGGAATTTTTTTTAAAATATCTGCCTTTGTTTAATTTGTATCACTATTCTTATTTCCAGATTTATTGTATTATATCTTATTATACAATCAGTATTGCATGACTGTATCTTACCATATTCAATTTTAAAATTTTATAAAGAATTAGTTTATTGATTTCAGATACTATAATTCTGTTATTTATGTTTCATTCCTATCTGATTAATAAAAAATCTGGTGCGTGCGCGCAACACACAACTTTCACTTACCAACTTACTTAGATTAGAAATTGACGTGTTTTGCAAAATATCATTTCCCAAAGTCACACATTTTTTCTACATTCATATCTTATTTTTGTTAATCGTTAAAGCCGTTTTTTGAGTAAATTAAAAAAACCCGTGAAAATGATACAAAATTTATTAAGTAAAGCCCCCCCTCCGGTTGATCAATTGTGATGAAATGCTGGTTATCACATCTTTTGCATATAAATACATCAAATACCAAGTTTGATCAAAATCGTTAAAACCGTTTTTGAGTAAATAAAAACAACATGTGAAAATGATACAAAATTTATTAAGTAAAGTCCCCCCTCCGGTTGATCAATTGTGATGAAATGCTGGTTATCACATCTTTGGCATATAAATACATCAAATACCAAGTTTGATCAAAATCGTTAAAACCGTTTTTGAGTAAATAAAAACAACATGTGAAAATGATACAAAATTTATTAAGTAAAGTCCCCCCTCCCGTAGATCAATTTTGATGAAATTTTTACAGTCGTATCTCGGGCATATAAATACATTAAATACCAAGTTTGATCAAAATCGTTAAAACCGTTTTTGAGTAAATAAAAAAAACACGTGAAAATGATACAAAATTTATTAAGTAAAGCCCCCCCTCCGGTTGATCAATTGTGATGAAATGCTGGTTATCACATCTTTGGCATATAAATACATCAAATACCAAGTTTGATCAAAATCGTTAAAACCGTTTTTGAGTAAATAAAAAAAACACGTGAAAATGATACAAAATTTATTAAGTAAAGCCCCCCCTCCGGTTGATCAATTGTGATGAAATGCTGGTTATCACATCTTTGGCATATAAATACATCAAATACCAAGTTTGATCAAAATCGTTAAAACCGTTTTTGAGTAAATAAAAACAACATGTGAAAATGATACAAAATTTATTAAGTAAAGTCCCCCCTCCGGTTGATCAATTGTGATGAAATGCTAGTTATCACATCTTTGGCATATAAATACATCAAATACCAAGTTTGATCAAAATCGTTAAAATCGTTTTTGAGTAAATAAAAACAACATGTGAAAATGATACAAAATTTATTAAGTAAAGTCCCCCCTCCCGTAGAACAATTTTGATGAAATTTTTACAGTCGTATCTCGGGCATATAAATACAGTAAATACCAAGTAAAGTCCCCCCTCCGGTTGATCAATTGTAATGAAATGTTGGTTATCACATCTTTGGCATATAAATACATCAAATACCAAGTTTGATCAAAATCGTTAAAACCGTTTTTGAGTAAATAAAAAAAAAACATGTGAAAATGATACAAAATTTATTAAGTAAAGTTCCCCCTCCGGTTGATCAATTTTGATGAAATTTTTACAGTCATATTTCAGGCATATAAATAGATCAAATACTCAGTTTAATCAAAATCGTTAGAGCCGTTTTTGAGAAAATCGAAAAAAACTTAAAAAGTTATAAAATAAAGTACCCCCTCCCTTTGAGCAAATTTGATGAAATTTTTGCTGTCACATCGCGGGCTTATGCATACTCTAAATACCCAATTTCAGGTTCGCACGGTTTATAGTTTTTGAGCTAGTCTGTTCACACACACACACACACACACACAGACACACAGACACACACACACACACACACACACACACAGACCATTTCGCGGGACTTGGTTATTTTGACTCAGGGGACCCCAAAACGTGTATTTCCGTTGAAAACCGGAAGTCGAAAATTTTTACGATCGCAATACTTCCACTTACTATATATTTCATATATAGGTAAGTGAAAGTAATAATTTATGTTTGATTCTTTATTTACCCACCTTTTCATGCCTCCAATGAATATTGCCATCATAGCTTCATAATCTAATATTTTTTTTACTTTCACTTACCTATGTATGAAATATATAGTAAGGAAAGTATTGCGATCGTGAAAAATTTCGACTTCCGGTTTTCAATGGAAATAAACATTTTGGGGTCCCCTGAGTCCAAATAACCAAGTCCCGCGAAATGGTCTGTGTGTGTGTGTGTGTGTGTGTGTGTGTGTGTGTGTGTGTGTGTGTGTGTGTGTGTGTGTGTGTGTGTATGTGTGTGAACAGACTAGCTCAAAAACTATAGGCCTTACAAAACTGAAATTGGGTATTTGGTGTATGTATATGCCCGCGATATGACAGCAAAAATTTCATCACAATTGCTCAAAGGGAGGGGGTACTTTATTTAATAACTTTTCACGTTTTTTTCTATTTTCTCAAAAACGGCTCTAACGATTTTGATTAAACTGAGTATTTGATCTATTTATATGCCCGAGATATGACTGTAAAAATTTCATCAAAATTGATCAACCGGAGGGGGGACTTTACTTAAAAAATTGTGTATCATTTTCATGTGTTTTTTTTATTTACTCAAAAACGGTTTGACGATTTTGATCAAACTGGGTATTTGATGTATGTATACGCCAAAGATGCGATAGCCAACATTACATCAAAATTGATCAACCAGAGGGGGGACTTTACTTAATAAATTTTGTTTCATATTCATGTGTTTTTTTTATTTACTCAAAAAAGGCATTAACGATTTTGATCAAACTGGGTATTTGTTGTATGTATATGCCAAAGATGTGATAGCCAACATTTCATCAAAATTGGTCAAACGGAGCGGGCACATTATTTCATAACTTTTTACTTTCACTTACCTATATATGAAATATATAGTAAGTGGAAGTATTGCGATCGTGAAAATTTTCGACTTACGGTTTTCAACGGAAATACACGTTTTGGGGTCCCCTGAGTCCAAATGACCAAGTCCCGCGAAATGGTCTGTGTGTGTGTGTGTGTGTGTGTGTGTGTGTGTGAACAGACTAGCTCAAAAACTATAAACCGTGCGAACCTGAAATTGGGTATTTAGAGTATGTATATGCCCGCGATGTGACAGCAAAAATTTCATCAAATTTGCTCAAAGGGAGGGGGTACTTTATTTAATAACTTTTTAAGTTCTTTTCGATTTTCTCAAAAACGGCTCTAACGATTTTGATTAAACTTAGTATTTGATCTATTTATATGTCCCAGATATGACTGTAAAAATTTCATCAAAATTGATCAACCGGAGGGGGGACTTTACTTAATAAATTTTGTACCATTTTCACGTGTTTTTTTTATTTACTCAAAAACGGTTTTAACGATTTTGATCAAACTTGGCGTTTGATGTATATATATGCCAAAGATGTGATAGTCAACATTCATCAAAATTGGTCAAACGGAGGGGGCACTTTATTTCATAATTTTTTTTCAATTTTTACCTTTTTGATCGATGATCTCAAAAACGGCTTTAACGATTTTTATCAAATTCGTTATGTTTAATGAAAATTAGTTGTTATTTATTACCAGGTAAGCTTTATCATTATTAAAATGTTCTGAGAGGGCTTAAATGGGAAAGGGGCCTTTTTTGTTTTCCTATAAAGTACCTTTGTTTTAGTTTATATTGAGAAATTAACTGTCTGTCATCACACCTAAAAATAAGAAATGGCTAAATATGATATATGAAGAAAATCAAGTAAACATATACAGGAGAAAAAAAGAAAAATAATCCGTCAACTCATAAAACACCTTGAGCTCACGCATCCGCCGTACGCCTTTAATGACAAACCAATGCGATATTATTACCTATAGATGTTCTGTTCATTTGAGAAGTGGCAATTAACAAAACGCATTAAGTTCTAATCTAAGTAAGTTGGTAAGTGAAAGTTGTGTGTTGCGCGCACGCACCAGATTTTTTTCCAATATTTCGATGATCTCAAACGATTCTAACGATTTTTATCAAATTCGTCATGTTAAATGAAAATTAGGTGTTCTTTAATATCAGGTAAGCTTTATCATTATTAAAATGTTCTGAGGGGGCTTTTTTTTGGGGGGGGGGGGCTTTTTGGTTTGTTTGTTTCATATAAAGTACCTTTGTTTTTGTTTATATGGAGAAATTAACTGTCTCTCGTTAAGCCTAAAAATAAGAAAT
Organism: Aelia acuminata; assembly: GCA_911387785.2. Lineage (NCBI taxonomy): Eukaryota > Metazoa > Arthropoda > Insecta > Hemiptera > Pentatomidae > Aelia > Aelia acuminata. Next base: position 96,768,732 of record OU426979.1, read on the forward strand.
GGCTAAATATTAGATATGATAAAAATAAAGAAAACATAAAGAGGAGAAAAAAATAAAAATATTCAGTCAACTCATAAAACTCGCTGAGTCCACGCATACGGAGTACGCCTTTAATGACAGACCATTGTTCATAATTAAAGCCGTTCTGTTCACAAAACAAAATGCATTAATTTCTAATCTAAGTACGTTGGTAAGTGAAAGTTGTGTGTTGCGCGCATCCACCAGATTTTTACTTTCACTTACCTATATATGAAATATATAGTAAGTGGAAGTATTGCGATCGTGAAAATTTTCGACTTCCGGTTTTCAACGGAAATACACGTTTTGGGACCCCCTGAGTCGAAATAACCAAGTCCCGCGAAATTGTCTGTGTGTGTGTGTGTGTGTGTATGTGAACAGACTAGCTCAAAAACTATAAACCGTGGGAACCTGAAATTGGGTATTTAGTGTAGGTATATGCCCGCGATGTGACAGCAAAAATTTCATCAAAATTGCTCAAAGGGAGGGGGTACTTTATTTAATAACTTTTTACGTTTTTTTCGATTTTCTCAAAAACGGCTCTAACGATTTTGATTAAACTGAGTATTTGATCGATTTATATGCCCGAAATATGACTGTAAAAATTTCATCAAAATTGATTAACCGGAGGGGGCACTTTACTTAAGGAATTTTATCTAATGTTTACGTTTTTTTTTATTTTCTCAAAAACGGCTATGATGATTTTGATGAAACTGGGTATTTGATGTATGCTCTTTATTTCATAACTTTTTTTTCCAATTTTCACATTTTTTTGGAATATCTCAAAAACGGCTTTAATGATTTTGATTAATTTAATCATTTTTAATCAAAATCAAGTCATCTTTTTTATGTTATTTATAAAAATGGCAATTAAAAAAACATGCCGATTTCTAATGTAAGTAAGTTGGTAAGTGAAAGTTGTGTGTTGCGCGCACGCACCAGATTTTTTATACTCAAAAACGGTTTTAACGATTTTGATCAAACTTGGTATTTGATGTATTTATATGCCCGAGATGTGACTGTAAAAATTTCATCAAAATTGATCTACGGGAGGGGGGACTTTACTTAATAAATTTTGTACCATTTTCACATGTTTTTTTTTATTTACTCAAAAACGGTTTAAACGATTTTGATCAAACTTGGTATTTGATGTATTTATATGCCCGAGATATGACTGTAAAAATTTCATCAAAATTGATCTACGGGAGGGGGGACTTTACTTAATAAATTTTGTATCATTTTCACGGGTTTTTTTATTTACTCAAAAACGGCTTTAACGATTAACAAAAATAAGATATGAATGTAGAAAAATGTGTGACTTTGGGAAATGATAATTAGCAAAACACGTCAATTTCTAATCTAAGTAAGTTGGTGAAAGTTGTGTGTTGCGCGCACGCACCAGATTTTTTTTCTTTATTTCGATACATTTTGATTTTCATGTTCAAAATGTTATTTGTTCAGGAATAAGTTTGTAAAACTATCTTCACTATTATCTGTTGAAATTCCAATTATCTTTTAACAAATATTCTTATGAAAGAACATAAGATGAAGTTTCACCTAATGAAATCTAAATTATAAAAAAAAATCTGGTGCGTGCGCGCAACACACAACTTTCACTTATCAACTTATTTAGATTAGAAATTGACGTGTTTTGTTAATTGCCACTTCATAAAGTTACAAATTTTTCCACATTCATTTCTTATTTTTGCCGTTTATGAGTAAATGAAAAACACGTGAAAATGATACAAAATTTATTAAGTAAAGTACCCCCCTCTATTTGATCAATGTTGATGAAATTTTTACTGTCACATCGCGGGCACATACATACACCAAATACCAAGTTTGATCAAAATCGTTAAACCCGTTTTCGAGTAAATAAAAAACATACGTGAAAATGAGACAACATTTATTCAGTAAAGTGCCCACTCCAATTGATCAATTTTGATTAAATTTTTACTGTCACATCGCGGGAACATACATATACTAAATATCAAGTTTGATCAAAATCGTTACAGCCGTTTTTGGGTTAATAAAAAAAAAACACGTAAAAGTGGGACACAATTTATTAAGTAAAGTACCCCCTCAGGTTGATCAATTTTGATGAAATTTTTGCAGTCAAATCTCGGGCATATTAATGCATCAAATACTCAGTTTAATCAAAATCGTTAGAGCCGTTTTCGAGAAAATCGATAAAAACGTAAAAAGTTATTAAATAAAGTACCCCCTCCGTTTGACCAATTTCGATGAAATTTTTGCTGTCACATCGCGGGCATATGCATACACTAAATATCCAATTTCAGATTCGCACGGCTTATAGTTTTTGAGCTAGTCTGTTCACACACACACACACACAGACCATTTCGCGGGACTTGGTTATTTGGACTCAGAGGACCCCAAAACGTGTATTTCCGTTGAAAACCGGAAGTCGAAATTTTTCACGATCGCAATACTTCCACTTACTATATATTTCATATATAGGTAAGTGAAAGTAAAAAAGTTTTTTATGGTTTAACTCTGTACAGCTTGTTTTATGATTTAGAGATACATTACAGTTAAGAATATTCTGTATTTTAACCTTGGGCTGTTATTTGTGACAGTTATTTTTATTGTTCTAAAGTTAATATGTGGATTATATCTTATATTTCTTTATGATTTCTTCATGTATGTTTTCATATTATTTATAAGTTGTATAAAGTCATTTTGATTATTTAATATATATTCTTGCATTGTATTATCTGTTTAGATGGATTATATTATACCATATTTAGTTTTATCTTTTAACATTTTATAAAGAATCGGTTTTTAAAAATGTTCAATTTGGTACATTCAATTTTCTCAAATTGGATTCACTCTATATTTCATATTAAGATTTTGTTTAGTCAATGAGTACCTGAGTGAAACTATCTTTACTATCACTAATTAAGATTATATTCCTCATTAGAGACCTACTTGCAGAAGGAAAAATCTGGTGCGTGCGCGCAACACACAACTTTCACTTACCAACTTACTTAGATTAGAACTTAATGCATTTTGTTAATTGCCACTTCTCAAATGAACAGAACATCTATAGGTAATAATAACGCATTGGTTTGTCATTAAAGGCGTACTGCGGATGCGTGAGCTCAAGGTGTTTTGAGCTCCTATGAGTTTGAGCTCCTATCCTATGAGTTGACGGATTATTTTTCTTTTTTACTCCTGTATATGTTTACTTGATTTTCTTCATATATCATATTTAGCCATTTCTTATTTTTAGGTGTGATGACAGACAGTTAATTTCTCAATATAAACTAAAACAAAGGTACTTTATAGGAAAACAAAAAAGGCCCCTTCCCCATTTAAGCCCTCTCAGAACATTTTAATAATAATAAAGCTTACCTGGTAATAAATAACAACTAATTGTCATTAAACATAACGAATTTGATAAAAATCGTTAAAGCCGTTTTTGAGATCATCGATCAAAAAGGTAAAAATTTAAAAAAAATTATGAAATAAAGTGCCCCCTCCGTTTGACCAATTTTGATGAATGTTGACTATCACATATTTGGCATATATATACATCAAATGCCAAGTTTGATCAAAATCGTTAAAACCGTTTTTGAGTAAATAAAAAAAACACGTGAAAATGATACAAAATTTATTAAGTAAAGTCCCCCCTCCGGTTGATCAATTTTGATGAAATTTTTACAGTCATATCTCTGGCATATAAATACATCAAATACCAAGTTTGATCAAAATCGTTAAAACCGCTTTTGAGTAAATAAAAAAAACACGTGAAAATGGTACAAAATTTAATAAGTAAAGTCCCCCGTCCGGTTGATCAATTTTGATGAAATTTTTACAGTCATATCTGGGGCATATAAATAGGTCAAATACTAAGTTTAATCAAAATCGTTAGAGCCGTTTTTGAGAAAATCGAAAAAAACGTAAAAAGTTATTAAATAAAGTACCCCCTCCCTTTGAGCAATTTTGATGAAATTTTTGCTGTCACATCGCGGGCATATACATACTCTAAATACCAAATTTCAGGTTCGCACGGTTTATAGTTTTTGAGCTAGTCTGTTCACACACACACACACACACACACACACACACACACACACACAGACACACACACACAGACCATTTCGCGGGACTTGGTCATTTGGACTCAGGGGACCCCAAAACGTGTATTTCCGTTGAAAACCGGAAGTCGAAAATTTTCACGATCGCAATACTTCCACTTACTATATATTTCATATATAGGTAAGTGAAAGTAAAAAATGAATTCACTTATATTCTTTCTGATGTTTGAAACCACACCTAATCAAATATTTACAAATCAGAAAATAACTTATTGTAAAATATAAAAGAATTTCTTGTGGTTGTAAGTGGTAAGGACCCAGACATTACAATGATTTTTATGGTAAAATTCTATGTTTATTGTAATAAACGTTCTAAACCTATGGACTGTGTTCAAGATAGGTGTGCATTATTATTATCATATAAACATTTATATGGCCACATTAGCACAAATGGTTGCATATCACAAGTTAATAAAGAACATCATTTGTAGCAGATTGTGGAATATTGTAAAGCATGTAATTTTATCTGATGAGAGTGAAACAACCATTGTATTAAACTATAGTGAAAAGTAAAAATTCACTTCGAGTGATTTGGTTTCTACAATAATGAAGAGGAATTCATGCATAAGATTTTATCTGTATGGCAGTCTATGAATTTGTTCTAAAAGATCAATTAAGTTCAGGCATAAGTAGCTTTCAGCATTTTTGGCTGGGATTATCTTCTCTGATGTAGCACATAAAGTTCCTTATAACAATAAAATCACACAAAGAAACGGAAGACACAGAAATATCTTTTATTGGACCTAATACTGGTTACTGGAACATGATTGTTGGAATTGTAGAAATGGAAAAGATTCAAAACCATCTGCATCAAAATGTTAATAATTAAAGTTGTACACTCAAGTAATACTATCAATATACTAAATAAATATGCATTAATTGAAAATAATACATCTTTATCAGGTAGTTCTTTAACAATAAACATTCTATTAATTTTAATGAATCTACATACAAATTTAAAACATTGCTAGCAAGTGGAAATTCAAAAAAAAAACATCACTACCTAATTTGTATATTTAATAATTTTACACACATTATCATTAACTGGTCATAATACTGAGAATTTCTAAGAGGTTATGACTTAAAATGGTATTATGTTGAAATGAAAATAATAAAATTATATTACAACAAATTTAATTTATATTAGTACAAAACCCCAAATTTGCTTTCTATTTATTAATTACTTATCTATTCATTTTATTTTCGATTTTCCTGGCCATACAAGACCTGAACTGAATCAAATTACTTCAATCAACTAATGTATTTTCACGTTTGGAAGACCTAAGTCGAGCTATAACCATCGCTATCAAAATATAACCTTTCTTAAACACGGACTAGGCTCGGACACGGATTGCTTGCGGATGAGGAATTTTACCCGGTGTCGGACATATGTGAACGGTTACTACCTATCCTTCGTAAATGAATCAGATCCGTGCTGCGGTGTGGATGTGGCCAGACCTTTAGACTCCGTGGAGCCGCTCCAGAAATTTTGACCTATCATTTTCACAACAACCAAAAAAGATAGTACATATACTACAAACTTGGAAGGTTACAGTTATAGGTGCCACAAACACCACATATGGGGAAGACACAACAGCATCGAGTATAGACACAGTTTCTATGATCGATGATTTATAATTCCTTTCTTTCCTTCATGAACGACTTATCTTTTGTGCGAGATAGTCCGTGTTGATTTAGGTTTTCTGGAGATAGTTGACAACACAATGAGTAAAGAAAGTTGTAAATTTTATAGAAAATAAACGCGAATTTTCGAATAAATTAATTTTATTGGTTCAGAAATGTATTGTGGCGTTAATAATTTGCTATCTACGTTCAGAAAAATAAATATTAATACTCTTAGGCTAGTTGAAAGTAAGCTGACATGTTTAATTTTTTTAGTGACTGTTATTATTATACTTACATTCTTTACTTCATTATAGATTTTGCTGGGAATCTCAATGGCTATAAACCCAACTTATTTGAGGATGATTATTATTTTAAATGGAATGACAAAGGGCTCTTTCAGCAGAGCAGGGATGGACAGATTTATTCTGTTCTACTTCCTCCACCCAATGTTACAGGAACTCTTCATCTTGGCCATGCCTTGACTATTACTGTACAAGATACTGTTGCTAGATGGTAGAGGGTCAATCGTTTTTAGCATAATAGACTACTATAATAATATGAGGATATTTACATTATGTTTTTCAGGAAAAGAATGTGCCAGCATGAAGTAGTTTGGACTCCAGGTGTAGATCATGCTGGTATAGCTACTCAGGCCATCGTAGAAAAATTTCTTAAGAAACAAGGAATTTCGAGGTTTGATATTGGTAGAACTAAGTTTGCTGAAGAAGTTTTGAAGTGGAAAGATGACAAAAGTAAAGTTATTACAGATCAGATCAAGAAACTTGGAGCATCTGTCGATTGGGAACGAGAATTTTTCACTTTAGATAAGGTCTTCTAATGTTTTTCATTTTTATTTATTTATTTTTTGTTGTATTTATGACTTTTTTTTTTCTTTCTTCAGAAACATATGAATGCTGTAACTTGTGCACTGGTCCAGTTGTTTGAAAAAGACTTAATTTATAGAGAAGAATCTCTCATTAATTGGTCACCTTGTCTAAGATCTGTTTTATCTGATATTGAAGTTGATTATATTGAAATTGATGGACCGACTTCTTTATCTCTTCCTGGTTACCCCAAACCTATCACATTTGGAAATTTGATTGATTTTAGTTACAGAGTAGTTGGATCAGGTTAGATCAATTCTTATTTATTTAGCAAATATTACACAAGTTTTGTTTTCCTTGATGGATGGACTGAAGTCTCTTAATCACACCCTAAATGCAGTTCCGATAACTGCTGAATGTGTCAAAATATTTTTCTTTAACCAGTGAGTTGATTTTTTCCAATGCCTCATGATACTCATATGTCTGATTTCATGGTTAACCCTCTTCTCTTAGAACTCAGTTTTGATGATAACCTTGGTATAAATTTCGTAACATCACTAACTCGACAAAACTTTATATTTCTTTCACATTTTGAGGTCTTAAAGCCCACAAAATAGCAAAAGAATTTTTTTCCATGGAATGAAGGTCTGATGCATCTATCATTACTCCTAATAATGTTTTTTCCTATCACATTTTTTGCATGAAATGGTAAGATCAGCAGCGGACAGTTTATTTAACACACAGAATAAACAAATTTTTAGTTCCTCTTAGTCTTTTACACTGACTAATAGGCCATCCAGCAATGCAACTATTCTATCAAGTCCATCACATAAAGCATCAATAATTTCTGAAATTTGCTTAGCACAAGAGACAAAGGGTAGCCGTGGATACTTCCGATAGAAGTATTTTAAATACGAAATAAAAAAGTATTTTGTATTTTAAATAAAAAAAGCTAAATGAAAAATCAAAATACTTGTAATCTATTAGCCATTGTATTAAGACTGATTAAGAAATCAATACTTTTCATTTACATTTCATTCTCACTGTATTTTGTTTGGTTGTTTTTGCTTGGAGTCATGTTACTAACTCTGGGATCATTCTTGACTTTGGTTTGTTGCAATTATTAAATTAAGTTTCTTTGTCCGTTACATGAAATTTATATAATTTAATGCCCAAAATTAGTCTAAAATTATGAGCCTCCTAAATTATAGAAGAAGGAGGCTTAGATGATCGCAAAGATTTCATAGGTGTATACTTAGCATAAGTTAGGTAATTTAAATTTATAGGCTGAGCCATAGGTTATAAAAGAGGAGGCTGTCGAAATACAGATTTCAATCCATTAGTATAAATTATAAAATGTTTCAGAATTTTTTTGAGAAGCCGATATACGAATATTCTATAATTCTTCTCGTAGTCTTGCTTTGTATTTAGGAGGGATATTATTTTTTTAAGAATGTGAGAGATTTAGCCTTGTTTTGAGTGGATGTACTGTCCATGTAAACTAGATTTTGAGTTTCAGGTTTGCATATTGAATGAGTTTTGAAACCAAAGCAAACCAAAGATTATGACCTGACGGTATCTTAGTTTGTTTTTCATCTCTTTGACAGTTTTAAAGTAATTAGTGAAATTTGTATGATACTCTCACTGTACTCCCGATTTTCTGAATTGGTCATGGAGGAAGTGATTGAACATGAGGGATTTGAACTTAATCAGAAAGAGATGGAGTGTGCTGCATATTGGGTGGGTAGAAAGGCAGATTGAATTAGAAACAATTAACATTGCAGCAGTTCTGTGGGAGGAGGGTAGAATTCAAAAGACAGAAACTGGTGGAATGAGGTCGAACAGTCCTAAAATTCTTCTAAAATTCTACATTCTCTACAATGTCCAGTTCTAAGGATACAAGGAAGTCATGATACCTGTAGGAAGGATAGAGCCATTTTAACTTTGAACTATACTGTATAAGTGTCTCTCGCAATCCCGAATTCCTGTGCACAATTATAAGTGGGGTATATGGAGATCAAGATACAATCAGGAGCTGATGGAACTGTATGGTGAAGCTATTATATTTCAGATATTATTCCAGATCTGTAGCCAATCTGTATACATACTGCAACCACCTGATGCTTTAGGCTTGAATGAAGGTGGAAGGAGCTACCAACTTTATTAACACATCCAATGCCCTCTAAAAATAAGCATACATTTAAGGGGGCCCGATGTTTTTTTTATTCATGCTTGTAAATAACACTTTAATAAATCATTATAACATCGATGCAAGTACCATTTTTTTACATACAACCTACTAGGTGGGTCGTGGGCCGGGTGGTAACTCACGACCCGTCTAGTGGGTCACGGGCCACGTACTTATCTTAGGATTATAAAATCATTTTTTAGGGCGTAATTTTTAATTAAATGTGAGAAATGGCATTTTCTTTCAATTTCCCAATTAATGTAAAATGTATGTCATTTTTTTTTTGGGGAGGGGGGTTCATATATATTTACTTTCACTAACCTATATATGAAATATGTAGTAAGGAAAAGTATTGCGATCGTGAAAATTTCAACGGAAATACACGTTTTTGGGTCCTCCGAGTCCAAATAACCAAGTGCCACAAAATGGTCTGTGTGTGTGGGTGTGTGTGTGCGTGCGTGCGTAAACAGACTAGCTCAAAAACTATGAACCGTACAAACCTGAAATTGGGTATTTGGTACATGTATATGCCCGTGATGTGACAGCAAAAATTTCATCAAAATTTGTCAAACGGAGGGGATACTTTATTTAATAACTTTTTACGTTGTTTTCGATTTTCTCAAAAACCGCTAACGATTTTGGTAAAACTGGGTATTTGATGTATATATATGCCCCCGATACAACAGCAAAAATTTCAAAATCAAAATTGATCTAACGGTGGGTGTACTTTATTTCATAACTTTTTTCCCATTTTTAGATTTTTTTTTTCAATTTCCTCAAAAACGGCTTTTAAGATTTTATAGAGCCTTTAATAACAGACAATGACGTCCTGTTCATTTAATGGAAATTATTTGGTTCATGGTAACTAAATAAAGTTTTCAACAAATACATACATTTGTTGAACATTTTATAATACATAGAGTATTATAAAATCAGACGACTTGGAGTATTATGCTTGCATTGCCGAATTATCTCAATTAAACACTTTTATTTAATAATAAAAAAAAAATATTAGTGTACTTTAAACAACAAATACAAACAAAAATAAGTGAATGAATGTGGAAAAATGTGTGACTTTGAGGAATGTCATTTAACGAAACACATAAATTTCTAAGATCTAAATTATGTTAATGAAGAATGGTGAAAAAGGTTACATAATTTAGATCATCCAGTACATAGAGTATATTTATGATTAGATAGTATAAATTTCTAATTAAAGTAAGTTTGTAAGTGAAAGTTGTGTGTTGCGCGCATCGCACCAGATTTTTTTTTTTAGTTTTTTTTTTTAACAATTGCTTTTAAATTATAAATCACTATATTTCTGCTTTTTAAACTACCCTATTATGAATTTTATGAATTTTGGATTGTAACTTAAATAATCGTATTTTAGAGGTGAGAGATAGTCAACGTAATTCGTATATAATAACGTAATCGTAATTCTGTACGATAGGTTAAATGATGATCAGGGTTTCCAGTTTACAACTTTTTTATTATGGAAAGCTGACATTTCAATCCAACTTATGGATCTTCATTAGGGCTAAAAGAAAACAAATATGTATATGGGTATCTATGCTAGAGGATGACAATAAATGATTACTTGACAGAACTGATAATATTATAAAAAATGGTAAGCATTATACATGAATATATAAATAAGTGGTTGGTTAGAAAGATAAAATAAAATCTGATATTTACCTTCTGAGTCCAGGTAGATACAAAGACTGAAGGTAAAATAAGGTAAGAAGTAGTGGTAGGTGGTAGTGTGCTGACTTCAAAGGTTTATGACGGGGAAACCCAACGCTTTTGAACTGAAAGGCTACATGTCAACTAAGTGAAAATAACATATTAAAAACTGACAAAATAGATGGTACTGTATACAAATTGTTATGTCTGGACTTAATAATAACACAAAATTGAGATAATGCATGAGGCGACAATGCATAAAAAATTGTAAAAAAAGGAAGTTATAAAATACTAAAGATAATAATATACAAGAGGTACATCGATAATTGCGGATACCTATGAAATCAAAACTAGGATTTGAGGATGCGGAAGATGTTAGAATAAGTGGATGAAATTATCTCTTTATCAGTTTTATGATTTACAGGGTTATGTTTTTCCAGATGGATGAAAATGGATTCGTTTATCGTGGTTAGGTACAGCAGCTAATATGGAGGGGTTCTCAAACTCAAAGGAATAGTTGTGGGCGATGGCATGTTCTGCTAATTTTGACGTGGACGAATTACGTGTGGAAATACTGCACTTATGTTGGTAAATCCGTTTTTAAAAATAATTTTTGGTTTCACCGATATAGCAACTTTTGAAATTGTCTTTGAGTTTGGTATACAGATTTTTTAATTTGTTGTTATTTTTTAATCCTAGATGTATGTGTGGGAAACTGGATGAGAGGGATTATTTATTTATTTATTTATACAGGGTGAAAAACATCAATGGTCATCACCCGCAAATTAGAAAGGGCGTAGCTCTTATATGAGAGGGTAGAGCACCACTTCTTTAATAAAGCTCAAGAGTTCTCTGGTGATCTTGTGATTTGCTCCTAATGCTGTAGCGATAGACCGAGGAATCCTCATCTGTATCATCTTCTCATTATAAACTGGGCACTCTTCGATTATGTGCCTCACAGATAGTATTGTTCAGCATTTTAGGCATTGCGGTGCTGGCTTTTTAGACATCAGATAGCCGTGGGTGAGGTGGCAATGCCCTATGCGGAGGCGAGTAATAACCACTTCCTCTCTTCTCGATGAACTAGAACATGAAGGCCATTCCTTAACTCATCTCTTGATCATATGAAGTTTATTAAGAATTTGCCCATCCAATATTACCTGCCACTTCTTCCAAATCTCTTTTCTCAGAGGCAAGAATAATTCTGAGCTCGATAAAAAGGAAATTTCAGTGTTATCTAATCCGTGAGCTGATTTGGCTGCACTATCGGCCATTTCGTTGCCTACTAAGCTGATATGACTTGGCACCCATATAAAAACAACTCCTTTCTTAGATTTTTTCATCTTATGTAAATGGTTCTGAATTTCTTTGAGGAGTGGTTTTTCTGAGAAAGGATTTCTTAAGCTTTTTAGGGCGCTTAGTGAAAACAAATCACAACCGAGTTTTCTTTTGCTGTAATACCATGTTCGAGGGCCTCCAGAAGAGTTGTTAATTCAGCCGTAAATATGGAGCAGAGGTTGTTTAGTTTATACTTTTTTGAAGTCAGATTAAACACTATCGCACAGGATGCAGATTTTTCTGTTTTAGAACCATCCGTGTATATTATCAGACTGTTTTTGTAATTGCAGAGAATAGAGGAAAGCGTGGTTTTCAGGCTGTGGATTGATTCATTATTTTTGACTATTCGGAACAACTCCATATTGATAGCGGGAGCGGTTAGAACCCAAGGGGCTAGGTTGTCATCACTTGACATTATTGGATTCTTTTTTATTTCTTTTGAAATATCATAGAGCCTTATACTAACAGGGAGTGACGGGTTTTTCGCTCTCTCGTATAAATATTTATAACGTGGATTGATGCTACAGTTGTGTATAGGATTGCCCGGCTGGGTGAATAATTTGGATAGGTATCTTGCACCAAGCTTTTGACGATGGAAATTTAAGGGGAGTACATCAGCTTCCGAACAGAGGTTAAGGGCTGGGCTACTACGAAATGCTCCTGTCGATAAACATAAACCAGTATGATGCACCGAATCCAGCCGAGATAGGACAGATTTACTTGCGGAGCCATAAATAAAGGAACCCTAGTCCATTTTTGATTTTTTAATTTTGTTGGAGAGAATGGGGATATATGGGATAGATCTGTATTGGAAAGTAGAGATCAGAGGATGTGAAGAGTTGTTAAAATTTTTTTAGCCCTGATGAAGATCCACAAGTTGGATCGAAACTCTGGCTTTCGAAAATAAAAAAATTTTCAAACTGAAAACCCTGAATATCATTTAACCTATCGTAAACAATAACAGTTGTCTAACTCTCACCTCTACAATTTTTTTTACTTTTTATAAATCCCAAAGGAACATGTGGACAGATGAAGGGAAGAATTGAAAGAGGCTATTGGAAGGTAGGATGAACTATTGAAAAACTATTTAAAAAAAAACGAGGAAAACTATTTAATAAAAAAATAAAATAAATTACATTAATAAATTAAATAAATAAATTACATTAGTATTACTAAAAAACATTAACATAACTACTGCAATATTGCAGTTACAAAGTATTAAATTATATAATGAAATTATATAATTCCCCTTATTATAGGGACTGGTATTCCAAGAAGCGTAGCACTACACAAAACACATGCCACAGATCAAAGAAAAAAAAAAAAATCTTGAGAAACCAACACTTTCAATACACAGTGACTACTCTGAGAAGCGCGAGAGTAAAATAAAGTAGAAACAACAGGCCCCTGCCGATCCAGATAGCCGGGAAGGTAATGGAAAGGAGCACCCTCCTGGTGGGTCGTGGGCAACAAATGTATTAAAGCCTGAAGCATCAGGTGGTTGCTGCATAGGGAGAGATTGGCTACCAGTGACGTATAGATTGGCTGCTAAAAGAATACCAGAGGGAAGAGCGAGGAGTGGCTGACGGGCACCATGTTCTACATTGCTCGCGATGAACATTATAATAAAAAATGTAGAGTGTATAGTATTAAGTAGAGTGTTGCTTCAACATAGTCGTTATTAAATATGTACATTGCTTAATTATCCAATTGCATATATGAATTCTTGATTATATTTAATGGTTTAAATTAATAAAAATGTTTCTTTAATAGTGCTTGTACTTTAAATGCATTAGGGAGAAAAAGCATAGGTATCTAATGTTAAGAGTTCTCTCAAAGGTATGCTAGTGCACTTTAGTAATTAAGCAATAACTCATGTTTTTCAATAGCAGATAAAGAAATAGTTGTATCTACAACAAGAGTAGAGACAATATTTGGAGACGTGGCTGTTGCTGTCAATCCTGATGATAATCGATATAAGCCTTTCTGGGGGTGCAGATTTTCCCATCCATTTAATGGAACAGAAATCCCTCTAATTTTAGATCACAGGGTAGATCCTTCTTTTGGTACTGGTGAGATATTACACTTCGTGATTTGTTGTTCAATATCCTTAACTTTTACTTACATCAGTTTTGTTTAGGTGCTGTTAAAATTACTCCTGCTCATGACCCAATTGACTTCCAAATCAGCAAAAGCCATAATTTACCAAAGCGATCTGTCATAAATGAAAAAGGCCTACTTGAAAATTGTGGAGGATTTTCGGTATGTTTTGTCAAATAAATTTGAATCAATCATTTGAGAAGTGCATAACTTCAATTTATGGAAATGTGTAAAAAAAAAGTTTCTGCTTTTACACAAAGTGGTTCACTTTACTTCAGTTATTTTGTCTTATATATTTCCCTTATTACAACTTACAATCAGAAATTCTCTTGAATTATATGCCTTGGCATGGGTAAGTTACTTCAGTTATTTTATCTTATATATTTCCCTTATTACAACTTAGAATCAGAAATTCTCTTGAATTATATGCCCTGGCATGGAAAGATCCCACTTTTTGGATATATTGGGTTTCTCATCCAACTAATTTATTTCCACTGATTAAAAATAAGCTTCTATAAACATAGCTTTACAGTGTTCCTCTGACAGCCACTATGAATTATATTCTTCTAACATTATGCAATGATCCTTAATTATTTTATGATTAAGATGTTTTAGTTTATTAAAGAAAAGAGAAATACATAATTATTGTCACATTCATTCATACGAATAGTGCTAAGTATCTTCAATTAACTTGTGCCAGCTTAGTCAATTAAGTGGAGTTGTCCTCTTTTTCTGAACTTTGAACAGAATTCTTGAATCTTTACCCAGAGCACGGATTCCACTATTGCATCTTTTTATTGGTAATTCAAAATGAGGCGAAATCAAGTTACTTATCCGAATTAGGCCTAATATGGTGTTTTAGTGAAGTTTTATACTTCACGAAATTGTACATTTTGGGATTTACTGCAGTTTTCGCTAATCAAGGCCCTTTTTAACTGAAAAAGGACGGATGAGAGTCCCCTTAAATTACGGTAGCATAACCTCCCGAAATATGCCACTTCTAGAAGTAACAGAGAAAAATCTTCACCTAAAATAAAATATTATATAAATTAGAGCTTTTTTTTCATTTGCTTCCATATTCTTCGTCTGATTCAGCTTTGAAATTTACTTTCAAAATATTTGGGTCAAGAACTAAGAAGTTATTTTGATTTTAACTAGAGTAAAATACAATGTTTAAATATATTTACCAAAGTGTAAATCCACCTTTATAATTTTAACTATAGAATAATTAAAATTATTACTAAATTAGAAGAAAAATAAAATTATTACATTTGAAAATTTGTTATATATTAAAGTAACAATCATTAATTTTTTTTAAATAAAAAATAATTCAAGTTTATTATTTATTACTCCCCATTATCCCCTCAAAGTTACTGACAGAAAAAATAAGTAAAATGACATTTCAATAAAATTCTTTATTGCTGTTCTGAATATTACAGTCTTCATAAGATAGTGAGAAAATCAGAACTTGACAATGATAATAAGAAATAAGATATCAAGGTGGGTGGGGAATTGAGTTCCTATTTTAGTGATCATGTAGTAAGTAGTTTGCCATGAATACTTCAAATAATAAATGATCCAAGAACTGAATCAGTAGTAGCTGGTATCTGATTCTAAGGTAAGGCGCACATCGAACTGTGCCACGCAGGCGATGCAGAGCAGAGCACAGCAGGCGGCACGAAAAAAAAACTGCGTCGCACAGGTACCCGCGCACATTGAAGAGCAGTTTCTGTGCCGCAGTTTCGGGAAGGCAGAGGCTTTTTTAGTTAAATTATGTTAGATTTCTTGGATTTAAGATCAGAATCTGATTCGTATATAGAGTTGAACACAAAAAAACTTGCATTATCAAAATTCAACGTAAAAAAGATTGTGATAAAATGAGGAAATGGAGAAAAGACCAGCTCACGAAAGAATTTGCAAACAGATTATTCTTAACAATCTATTAAATATTTCGGTCTGAGTCTGGTGAATTACATAATTATACTGAAGTTACTATTTAGTCTGAGGGATCCAAAGCTTAAAACCATTACTTATCGTGATGTTATAAAATCAGGTAATGAGAGATCTGGTTAAGATCTAAGTTTGTAGAATTATATTAGGCACAAATCTCTTAAAATCCTTGGATACGATTTTAACAGCATTATATCATTATGGAATAATTTTTTTTTTCATTAATTTCTTCTTTTTTTTCCTTTTTTTTCTTCTTTTTATTTATTACCGTTATTATTTATTTGATAAATCAATATAGTATTCACTACTTTGTATACTTTTATTTTTTATAACTATTTATTGTGGGTTTTTAATGAAAATATTATCTTTAATTATCCACCATTACTTTAATAATTTGACCAGTTGTAGTTTTATTTTTTGTTCCAGTCTGTTATTCTTGAGGGACCTTGTCCCAGAACAAAATTTATTTTCTCTTCTTTTCTATTCTGTATGAGGATATAATAAAATTAAAAAGATAATATAACAGAGAAGAGTTATATTCAGATAAAATTTCTTATTAAAAAAGTTCCAATCAACACATGGTTGATTTTCAAATAGCCGTTTTCGTTTTACTCAAATATACTTAATAAAAGAAAAAATATACTGTTAGAAATCGAGATGGCCATGTGAATTAAAAAATATAATTAAACCAAAAACTCATTTTTATATAGGTTAAATTTGTTCTCTTGAACGTGTTAGGTTAAATGATTTGATTGTGTTTTTTGTTAATTGTAAATTATTTAATTGACTTGTTTAATTAAAATATTAAGCACTTCAAGTTTGTTTTATTTTGTATCTTAAAAATTTGAGCTTGGTGAACTCAACAAAATTAACGAAGTTTGGTGAAGGATAAATCGATTTGATTTATTGCAATCCCAACATATACATTATTGGTTGTAATCATCTTTTCCATTAACTAAATGTCCATAAAGCCTATGTTTTTTTCAGTGAAATAATATCAGTCAAATTTTCCTAAGATCATAACTTGTTGAATCGTTTAATGAACTTCTAGTATCTATGAGAAGAAAACTTGTTTTTCTAATCTTTAAACGTGTCACAGTAAGACGAATAAAAACTAACGAAAACCGAAATAAGTGATTACAAATAAAATAACAATATTAAAAATATTTAAACAAAAGTATCTGCTTTTAGAACTTCAGAAAGGCCCTCATCTAAATTTTAATATTTCTATATATTTTTTTAAAACTAATTTTACAGCTACATTTTCATCCTGAAATTGTTTAGTTTTAAAAATTCAAAACACTCGTGTCATGCGCTTTTGGAATAGCGAGAAATTTCAAAATTATATTATGATTTTGGAATCTAAAATAACAGAACATATATATATCTTTTAAATTATTATATTTTTAAAACCTTTCTTTTCCTAGAACTTATCTAGAACACCCTATATATACAAAAGACCTACTTAGTTTCATTAACCTGCTTAAAAGAAAAGGGTATTAAAATAATTAAATATTGAAAACTGCGTCGCATCGGCACAGTTTTCTGTGGCAGATCCACGAGTGCCACATCGGCCTGCTCTGCTCTGCGTCCCAATGTGCGCGGTTCCTTATATATTTCAGTTACCACAAAAACTGCTCTGCTCTGCGTCGCGAGTGTCTCAATGTGCGCTCGGCCTTAGTCCTGGGTTTACTGTTCCAAGTGTTCATTGTATTAGTACCTCACACTCAGCTGAAAGGGATCATGAGTATCCAAGAATCCAAGTGAGTATCAGTACCAAGTTTATTAGTATCCATGAATCCAAGTGAGTATCAGTAACTGGTTTATTTTGGCTAGATAAACTTGTATCAGTTACTTTTCAGTGTATGATACAAAGTAGTTGATTCATACAACCTTACCCACCCCTACTAACTAGTACACCTCTCTTCCAACTCTTATAAACCAAACCCACGTACTTTATGAATAATTGAGTTCAATTACTGTCATTTTATGAGCTTTCATTGATATTCTTGCTAAACAAAGACATGTTACCCTTTTACATGTATTAGTATCACAGAATATATTTACAATAATAGTCCATATACATGAATGAATGAATACTCATTTGTAATATATGTTAATGAATATAAATGATATAACCTAAATGCATTATCGATATCTTAACAGAAATAGGGCTTAGAGGCAACATAACACTTGTTTCTTGTGTTCTTACGTAGTCATTACCTATGGAGCCAATAGGCAAAGTCGGGAGGACATGAAAATAAAATAATAATCCTTGGGAAGATGCTCTATTAGTTTAGTGATCTTATTGAATACTGTTTATGTGTGCTCTGTGGTAGTCGGAGTCATTGTAATGTTCTGTCATAATAGGGAACCCGAGTGGTCTTTAAACCCCTTCAATCGCCCATATCGATCAAGTCCTGTGGAATTTACTTCATAATAATTACCAAAATAAACTAAATTTGTACTATGCCAATTTTATGAGCTGATCAATTCTTCCCTGAAGTTTTTTAACAACCAATAAAATAACCTAAAAATAAAGAAGTTCTTTATTTGTGTTCCTATGTGATTTGATCAGTGGCATGGCAAAAGTAATTAGGATCAGTCATCTGAGTACTAGCAGTTGCATTAGGGAGTTCTTTAAAATAGTATGTACAGGACTAAACTTTAAATCTTCTAATCAATGTTTGTAGAAATTTTTCGAACATATATTTTTAAATTTCTGGCATTTTAGGGCATGATGAGATTTGAGGCGCGTGAATCCATTTGTTGTGAACTGGTAAATCTTGGTTTGCTGAAGCACATTCGACCCCATAAAATGAAGATTCCTATATGTTCCCGAAGTGGTGATGTTCTTGAATATTTGATAAAACCACAATGGTTCATAAAATTTTAGTTTTTGTTATCTATTTTTTAAATAATCATTATAAGTTTGTTTTATTTTTAGGTTCATTAAGTGTAAACAAATGGCGAAAAAAGCGATAGCAGCTGTGGAGGAAAAAAAATTGATTATAAGACCTGAAAATTACCAAGAAAACTGGTTTCGTTGGCTAGAAAACATACAGTAAGAAAATTTAATATTTTAAGCATGGAGCAAGTTTTTGAATCCTCCACTGAATTATGTAAACAAAATAAATAATTGGTATGTTAAAAATCCATTTGAGTTGAAAGATTATCAATAATAATCCGGAGAAACAAAATATTTTAAAATAACATGAGGAAAATTAAAGAAGGACGATGCTTGTTATGTAATTTTTGTGGTGTGTGTTGATTATAATTGATCTACAAGTGTGTTCATGCAAGTGGACTAAAATTGAAATTTTCTCCTAAGAGAGGTAAGAGTCCTGAAAATGAATTCAAGTGGTTGACACATCACAACGATTAATAAAAATAGTGGTTAACAAAATATGGCTTTTAATTAATTTGATTAATTTATTGAATTGATTTTAATTTAATATTGCTGGTAAATTTGTCATTTAACCCATTTATTTCAGCAGACAAATTATTTAAAGCAGTTTTTAAAGAGCCATCCTTTAACACTACTACGAGGGTCGTCCAGAAAATAAGTTCCGTTTTGGTCTGTAGGGCGGTAGGAGTGGTTTTTGCCAAATCCGGTAACACCGCTCGAAAGAGGAGAGGTGGGGGAATAGAATGAGAAGTGGGTGACCTCAGTCGGTCAGTTACCAACGTCAGGGCAGGTAGTTGAAATGGAGCCCTCCACGTCGCGTCCCGCCACCTCGATCCCCGTTCCCTCTCGAGTTGTTTTGCGCGGAGTGATTCAATTTCTTTATGCACAGGATTTCAAATCAGTTCAAATTCACGAACAGCTTATTTCTGTTTTTGGAAAAGGTGTAATGACTGAGTCAATGGTGAGGAGATGGGTACGTGAATTTAAGGCCGGAAGACATTCACTTGAGGATGAAAGTGGGAGAGGCAGACTCTCAGTTGTGACGGACGAAATTTTCGCAGAAATCGACGATGCAGCTCGCAAAGATCGTCGTTCAACCCTGGATGAACTCCACCTGAGTTTCCCAGACATCTCACGATCCCTCATCCATGAGATTGTCTCGAAAAAACTTGACTTTTGGAAAGTTTGCGCCCGGTGGGTACCTAGAGAGCTGACGCCCCAACAAAAGAAACAGCGAATGGCTGCAGCTCGAGAATTTTTGGACCGCTACAGAACTAATGGGGACGCATTCCTGAAATCTATTGTAACTGGAGACGAAACCTGGGTGTCACACTACACTCCAGAAAACAAAAGACAGTCCATGCAATGGAAACACCCCACCTCCCCAAGTGCCAAAAAATTCAAAGTCGTGAAGTCAACCAGGAAAATCATGGCTTCTGTTTTCTGGGATCAAAAAGGAATTCTCCTGATTGATTTTTTGCCTCAAGGTGAAACAATTAACGCCAACCGCTATTGTGAGACCCTGAAGAAGCTTCGTCGGGCCATACAGAACAAGATAAGAGGAATGTTGACCTCCGGTGTTTGCCTTCTCCACGACAACGCTCGGCCTCACGTTGCTCATTCCACAGTGCAACTTTTGGATGAGTTTGGTTGGGATGTTCTGACCCATCCACCTTATAGTCCCGACTTGGCCCCTTCAGACTATCATCTGTTTACCAAAATGAAGGCGGAATTGGCGGGAGAATGTTTCACAAGTGACGAGGAAGTGAAAGAAGCTGTTACGAAGTGGACCAAGGAGGTGGTGGCAAGCTTCTACGAGGAAGGAATTTCGAAGCTCATTTCCCAATATACCAAATGTATTGACGTCGCCGGGGATTACGTGGAAAAATAATACATATTTTCAAGTACAATACCTGTAAGTTTCAAATTTTTTCAATAAAAACTTGATTTTAAAAAAAAAACGGAACTTATTTTCTGGACGACCCTCGTACTTTAGGATCCACACCATGACTCAGGTAATACTCACATAACCAGGCCAATAAGATAGCCTTCGTCCAGGTAAGATAGCCAAGTATCCAAATTCAGCTCTTTTAATTCTCTCCTCAGTTCTGATTATAAAAGTTCGGTCTTGAACAAAGGAGGAGGGACAATAGTGGGCAAGTGATTTGCATGGAATCTGAGGAATAATAGAATAGAAATTTTAAAAATCCAGGAAAAAAATCTCAAATTCTTTGGAATTTACGAAGAATATTGAAGAATATTCGTAAACTGGCGGGGAGGAGTTAAGGTTGTGAGTAGAATTATATTGTATTTAATCCTTCACCCGAGAATAATGTTGTATTAGCCCTCTACTCACAGTGTTAATAACTTCTTATTATAAATGAAGAATTACATTATTAAATATATCAGTCTTTTCCTAGTAAGTGAGTTTATCATTTCATAACATTATCCATTTTTTTACTTTTCTTCGCCTGATGATCATAAGTTTTATATTTATACTATATATAATATATATATATTTTTTTTTATTTTTTTTATTTTATTGTTTTCCCTTTATGGTAACCCCATAAAGAGACCATTTATTGTTATACAGTGGATATCGTTTATAACGACATCGGTTATGACGTACCGCTTATAGCGACGGAAGTCCCTGGTCCCTATGGTCTTATTTTAATGAATTTTTACCCGGCTATTACGACCACGGCTATTGCGAGTGATCGGCTTTAGCGACCCATTTTGAGTCCCCCGGGGATCAAAAAGATCAGTTATAATGTCCGGCTTCCGGAAAGAAGTATTCCATCCGTCCGGGACAGGAAGAAACATCTTTCACCTTTTCTACGAAACTCATAGAGTTTCCTCTCCCCTGATTAATTGTGTTTTTATTCCTTCAAACATATTCGAATCAGTTGCGGCCTAGTTCTGGAATAAGACACTGGTGCGTGGTGATATCTGGTTGTTCGTTTGGTTGTTAGTTGTAGTTTTGTTCTCCATAAACTTGTGCATGGTGAAACCATGTCAAAGAGATGAGCATTTTCGTTAGAAGAAAAATTGCACATTTGCTGTCGGCTGGAAAATGGGGAGTCAAACAGAGATCTTGCGTAGGAACTGAATGCTAGTCATACAATTATTTCAACAATATGGAAAAATAGGGACAGCATTCGGAAAAATATAAGGAGAGCTCCTTGCGACCAGTGATTGGCTTTCTTCAGTATGGCCATCAATTCGTGAAAATTACGATGATTCAGATATTTTTAAAGCAGATGAAACTGGTCTTTTTCATAAGGTACTGCGTGATCGGACACTACATTTTAAGATGGAGAAATGTTCTAATGGAAAAATGTCGAAAAAACGGTTTTGGTGGCAGCCAATATGACTGGGACAGAAAGACGTAAACTTTTTGTAATAGGAAATTTGTATGTATTTGTAAGAAGGCTATCATTACAATCAGCTGTTAAAAATGGCCTAGATCTGATATAACGACAGACGTCGTTATAAGCGATATGTTGGATATAACGACAGAGGTCGTTATAAGCGATATGTTGGATATAACGACGATGGCCTATAACGACGAAGTTTTTACGGTCCTTTCAATGTCGTTATAAACGATATCCACTGTATACATGTCCCATGCCTTTAGAGGCATACTACATATATTACAAAGTATCTTGGTTTTTGATATCAATTAAATATAAAACTTTAAGAAATTATGAATTCAAATACAAAAAACAAAAAAAATAAATAAAAAAAATATAAACTAAATAAAATTAAAACAAAAACTAAAAATCTCCTACAAGCACAACAAGATTGCCCTATATATTGCCCTTTGCATATCAGGTTGCCCTTCTATTGTCAGTAAGTCGGTCTAAGTCAATCTGTTTTATGAATTTCATTAAGTCTGTCTTAAATTTAGTAAATAGTACGTGTTCAATTTCTGGCCAGTTACCGCGTTTCAGTATTATGTTTCGTATCGGTTCAAATCTTCGTCTGTCATATAGTTAGCAATCGTAGAGTATGTGTGAAGTTGTGAATTTGTCCGTCTTCGCCACAAGTGTCTATATCTATGATATAAAAACGTTTTAGATAGTGTTTCCATGTTCTATGAGAAATTGTGTCAATGTGTATTCATTACTGTGTAGTTGTTTGAAGTTAGTAAGTGTAATTTGTGGGATGTATTTATGTAAACTGGGTGATTTGGGAGACGTTCTCCACGTTCCTTTTACCTGAAAGATTGAATGGAATCACATTTACACATTTTTTGGAGAACGACTTTTCTAATTATTTAGATGAGATTCCCTTACAACAGCGGATTGAAATTTGGTTCCAACTCGATGGATGTCCAGCTCATTATAGCAGAGCTGCTCGAGCTTGGCTGGATATAAATTATCCACAAAGATGGATTGGACGTGGAGGAGTAGTACCTTGGCCACCCAGATCACCTGATATGACACCCATGGATTTGGGGAACCTTGAAGCAGGAAGTTTATTCGGTGTCAATCAACTCAAGAGAGCAATTAAGAGACCGAATCATAGATGCAGTGCACCAAATATCATCAGAACAATGTTTAGCTGCAATTTATCAAGTGAGTGCTAGATGTAATGCTTGCATTGGTGCAAGAGGACAACATTTTGAGCAATATTTACATTAAAAAGAACATAACATAAATATAAATGTAAATAAATAAGTTTAAAAATGAAAACTTGTTTTGTTTCTTTTTTTTTTTTTTGGCGATTTTCTCTAAAACTAAGCAAAAACGAGCAAATCTCTAAAGAACTTTTTGTCTTAGTTTTTCGGTCCCCTATAAGTTCCTCAAGTTTTGCCATTTAAATTCGGGACACCCTGTGTATATATATATATATATATATATATGAAGTTTTGCCATTTAAATTCGGGACACCTTGTATATATATATATATATATATATATATATATATATATATATATGCTCTCATAGTAGTAGTTGGGTTACAGACACTGGCTTCTGATCATTCGTGAAATTTGAAATAAATGCATTTTTGCAAAGTATTGATTATTTAAAGATTTAAAAACAATCAAAATAAAAAAGATAAATAAAAAGTTCTGTTTGTTCGTTGATATGTAGAAATAATTCGTGATACAATTTAGGAAGTATATACATAACACAATTTAATAGCACAACAATTAATGAATAATATGTATATATATATATATAATGATTAATTTAAAATTAAACCATTACTGGAGAGGAAAACCAATTAAAACATGTAAGTATTCATGCATCTTATGATCTATAATCCACGAAGTTGTGGCCTTTTTCGGTTTCTGGCATATAACTATACATCAAAAAGTTTACTTTCTCTTTTTTTATAAAAAAGGGTATACTAATACAAATAAAATGAAATATTTGGAGTTGAAATCGGATTGGTTATTTAGCCAAATTCGAACATGAAAGATAGGTAATTTTTATCATTTTGGTGAAAACTCATATTCCAACGCCTATAACTCGACAATATGTACTCTAAATGAAAAATGTCACAGATAAAAGTTTTAGGACATTAAATTTAGCATAAAATAAGCCCATTTATTTTAAAATTAACTTATTCCTGCGCAGAGATACAAATGAAAAAGTGAAAGTATTTGTAGCGCTTACTTCATTCTTTTAACTATATCTTCTTAATTGATTTGAATTACTGATTCCATAGGTAATTGGTGGTAAAATTATAATTGTTTTCTAAAATGATCGAGCAACCACTTTGGACCACTTGATATGGAATTACCCGAATGTGTTTATTCCTCCATCTCTTTTCCATATGGGATTTCGTTAGACCTTCTGCTAGTTTTATAAGAAATTGATTGCGGGCATTATTAGGATATGATTTCTTATTACTGTTCCTTTTGAATAGTATAAAAGCATATACTGCTACAATATCAAGGATGCCATAGAAATAATGTAGCGGCCATCGCCTTGTCTTTCTTTTTGTCGTCTTATCATGGCAAAGTTTATCTAATACATCTACACCTCCTTTTGTAAGATTATAGAATTCTATTATTTCTGATTTTACAGATTCTTCGTTTATATCCCTAGTGGAGTGCATTGACGATAGAAAATTATTATCATTTTTAACGATTAGAATTTCATTTACTTTTTTATTTGATCACAGTCAGTATCACCAGTGTACCTTTTTGGGGTGTTATAGTGTAGCCTTGACTGACTAATAGACTGATTGGTGTGAGTTACGATTTTTTCAATAATGCCATTTTAAATAAGTAGTGAAAATAGCTTCACTTCGTCAGTGATCCCCCGAGCATTCCCCTTCGGGCCGGGAAGGTGTGTCAGAATATTTGTGGCTGGCGTTCTAGAATATGGTGAGATATGTGGTTTATTCGTCCAAATATTTTCTCCATCCTTACCAATTTCAAAAGTACGATCATCGTATTCGTTGTGCAGGTAATTTTTGGCCTCTTCAGTAGTATTCAAGTCAAAGAGGTCTTCTTCGATGTCACTATCAGACAAAATATCATCTTCAGAATCTGACAATATTTCATTTACTTTATCATCAAATTCCTCATCACTGAGATCTTCTTGACGCCTAAATTCTGCCCAAAATTCATGTAAAGTATGGAAGACATCTTTTGAGCTAGATGATGCCATGCTCGCAGAATATGAGAGTCTGAAACAATGTTATAAGATTAAAACGTTATTATAAACAATGGGTCATATCCGACCCGGGTAGGGAGTATGCGAAAAAAATGGAATCAAACAATAAAGTTGCTTACCAGAGTCGACGTTGACTAGCCCACGTATTCGCCATGAATGACTGAAGGGGTACCTGGAGCCCTGTGACCTTAAAGAAGTGGAGGATGGAGATATGCTCATTTATCCTTGAATGGGTCGGATTCAAGCCTAACGTTTATAGAAGAGGGTTAATAACTTAATAAATCACAAAAGATTGAGACGGGGGAAAATCGCTCTACTATGTTTACTTCACTTTGACTGATCACACCGACCGAGTGATGGGCCGGAGGAGGGGGTATTCTCTCGGCCGAGAGCTATCCACTGTCTCGCCCAAATCACTCGCCTGCTACTAGGCCAACTACTGACTTTGTTGATTACATTAACCGAGCACTCGGGCGAGTGCACTGTCTCGGCCCAGTACTCGGCAGGTGTAATTCAGGCTTTACTATGGCTGTACCGGTAATCATGGGCGTACCCAGCAGGGGGCAGCTGCACCCCCTGGAAGGCTGGATGGAACAATTTTTTAAGCTTTTAAGGTGGCAAGCAGTAATAGAATAATTTTTTTCAAGCAAATAATTGTAATAACTTAGTTGATAAAGCACTGCTATAATTATACATAATTTTGGTTTCATTCACCTTTTCCGCGGTAAGATATTACAACCTGAACGACCATAGCTAGCCCCCCCCCCCCTCCCTAGTTTTGATCCTGGGCACACCCTTGCCGGTAATCCTCCTTCTATTTCTTAGCTTTTCTATTTAGTCCTTTTAAAGCTTTTGAATATACACTTGTGAGTAATGACTTTATCAAAATTAATTTTTCTTATTCGAGATGTCAGTTCGTAAAAACAAAACTTTATCTCTCAATGAAAAAGTGAAACTGATTGAGGAGCACGAAATGACAAAAAATATTGGTTAAACTTTTAGCTGAAAAATATCAAATCGGGTAAACACAAGTTTATGAAGCTATTAAAAATAAGAATAAAATTAAAGTTCAGTGGCTAAGTGGAACAGCAGGCCAGTCAAAACGGGCCAAAAAAGTTGGCTCAAATGAAGAAATTAATGAAGCTGTTTGGGAATGGTTCGTAAGTGCCCGAGCGAGAGGAATGCCGATTTCTAGACCCATGATTCAAGCAGAAGCTTTGGAAGTAGCCCAAAAAATAGGTAATGTGGATTTTAAAGCATCATCTGGATGGCTTGACAGCTTCAGAAAAAGGCACAATATAGTGTTAAATATAATTTCTGGAGAATCAAAAGATCCTTATTTGTATAAAAAAATCACTACGTAATTACGTATTTTCTATTTTTAATAAACGCTTACCTTAAAAACGTTATTATTTTTTTAAATGTATTTATGTATTTTTTTTTAATAAATGCTTATCTTAAAAATGTTATTTTTTTATTGTTCTTTTTTAACGTATTTATGTATTTTCTAATTTAATAAATGCTTATCTTGCTACTGGAGTTTTATTAAATTGCTTAAACAAAAAAATAGTTACAGATGCTTATTTTTCATACTTTCCAGCATAACCTGTCAAAACGGAAAAATAAGGATGGACCCCTGGCATTCCGTTTTAGACAGATTTTACTGTATATATAAAGATTACAAACTGAATGAATAAACAATAAACATTGAGTGAAACGCACCCAAGCGCTTTCTGGTAGTCTGGAGCTCGAACTAAATTTTTCATTCATAAACTCGTATGTCATTAACAGATAGGCTAATTACATAGTGCGAAAAGCTTAAAATTCCGATCCTTTTCTCTTCAATTTTACACCCTAAAGATAAAAACCGAAACCCTCTTCATTGTGTGGGGTTATAGGGCTACACGACGACATAACTTTCTCGATCGTTGGTGGAGTCGTTTTTGAGCCTCATCGGCACAGTTTGCAAGCACATTGTACAGTTTGCTTTATAATATATATTGATTACCAAAATATTTAATAATAATAATTCGTTTTATGTTTAAACCTTTTAATTCAATATCAGTTATCTGAAAAACGAAAAAATATCAAAGATGCATTCCAAATTATTTTAAAAGTCCTTAAAAGAATTAAAATAATTATTTTTATTTTAAAAACAAAACACAATATGTATCAATTTATTCAAGCCTCGAAAGGTTTACAATAGACTTGAAAAAGGTTGCTAGTGATTTGGAACTGGTTAAATTTGACTTAGAAAAGGTTACGATTGACTTGGAATTGGTTATGATTAACTTGAAAAAGGTTAAATTTGGAGGGTAAAAAGTTGCAGCAGACATGGAAATTTAAGCCTAGGTATATTTATCTATATTTTCAGGTAGTTTGCTAAAGTTAAATCTTTCTGAAATTGATTTCTTATTCATGTTTGAATGAATAAGGTGTGTTAAATATTTATGGAACCAATTTATGAAATTTCATAAATTTACAGGGATTGGTGTATATCAAGACAACTTTGGTGGGGTCATCAACTGCCCTTTTATTATTGTGAAGGAAACAATAATAATGTTTGGGTTGCTGCTGAAAATGAAGAAGAAGCTTTAAAAAAATCAAGACTCTGTGTATCAGGACCTGTAATAATTCATAAAGATCCTGATGTCTTAGATACATGGTTTTCTTCAGGAATATTACCTTTTGCATGTTTTGGATGGCCTAGGAAGGTATTTTTTTTCCATTTCTATTAATCTACTTAAAACAAAATAATTCAACCATTTTTTTTTTTTTTTTAATAAATAAACTGTTTCTAATAATACTGATATTATTTTTTTTTTTTTTATATTATTGTTCAATCTCTTGAAGTCCAATGTCATCTTGTCTTATTTAATATGTTATCACTACAATCAACCAGTCAAAACTGCACATGGAGGAACAGCGATAAATGTTAGGACTTCACTTAAACATAGTCATTGCACATAGACACTTGCGCGAACCCAGTTGTCAGTTTTACCTGAGGGCGGCAAGGTACTGGGAATACCGCCTTTGAAGTTATTGGGGCCATAAACCTGTTGTTAGAAATTCAATATAAGTAAAGCCAAAGACCGCCAATGCTGCCGACAAACACCAAAAGAAGTACCCAGAAAGATTGTTATCTCCTTTAGGAAAATTTGGGGCCATAAACCACGGTTTTGTCTGGAAAAAAACTAGCCAATCAGAAGAAGTCTGAAGAGAGTGGGGGAAAGACGATTTATATGGAGGTGGGAAGGAGGAGAGATAGAAGTTGGAGGAAGTGCCAAGAGTTCGGAGGTTGAGACGACAGTTCGGGCTGAGATGCAGGAAGTTAAGGTTTCCAGAGAGAGGGGAGAAGAGATGTGGCGCTGAGTCTAAGAGAGCATCAGAGATGGCAGAGACTGCTCCACACCAGATCCTTAGAGTGATACAGAGAGTACCCACCAGACAAGTATATAGTACAGGAGCCAGATGCGAAAAATCTCACCCATAGAACGTACACCTACAAATGTCAGCATAGTTAGAAACAACAGAGTTAAGTGCGAAACCGACCGTCTGGCAGCGATGAAATTCTTACTAATGCCATAAAAATTAATTTGAATAATTAATTTTTTCACAAAAATTCATCCATAAAACAGACAGCTGGAATATGGCTTAATCGTTAGGTTTTTTATTTCTATAGAAAGGGAAAAATCTAGCTATAAAGCTAGCTAGGGAGGGTAGCTATAAAACTTACTAGTGCCTGCCAGATGCGTGCGAGCGGTCCCTAAAAGCGGAAATTATTTTTAGGGTTCTAACATTAATATTTAGCAAAAATAATTATTACTATCGATGCTAATTATTTATATCTGAGTTTAAAAGCAGCAAATGCATACTATCAAGCATTATTTCTTGGGACGACGAGGAGTTATTGTCCAGTCGATGTATTATTTCTGCCCCAAAATATCTTCCTGTATGGTCATTGATTAGTCAATGTGAATATATAAATGTAATGTCTTAAGCAAATTCTTTGTAGTATTTACGTCTGCTTTTAAGAGCTTATTTTTTATTGATTCGCCATATTTTTCTAGAATTTATATTTAAAGTGTTTAATTATAAGTACTTCTTTGAGTAGATTTAATGTAAAAACTTTCATTCTGCCACAAAAAGAAATATTGTTCTAAAAATATTAAAAAAACCAAAACAAACTATTTTATTATGAAATTTGAAAAACCGAAATCATTCACCTTTTTAGTATGCAAACCTTATTATAAAATACCAAGAAAGAAATAAAACAATAATCGGTGTAGGAAAATAAAAACCGTATATATTATCTATATAAGAAACAAGTTTTATTTAACACCAATATATAGACATACTAGCTGTATATCCCGGTTTCACCCGGGGAATTTCATTTTTCTAATAAACGTGAACAAATTTAAAGTGAGATCATAACGATTTTTATAACAATAAAGAATATACCCAGAGACTGGCTGAAGTTATGAAATTTTAATATGGACAGGTGTTCGCACCTAGTAAGAAAGATCCACTGAGCGAAATTTTGGGAATTTAGGACAAACGATATGGATTTTTATTAAGAAAAAACAAACTAACAGAAATTCATCTTTAAGCTGTATAACCCGGTTTGATCGGGGAATTTCATTTTTCTAATGAAACGGTTGATTTCGTAAAAAAACCATTGTAAAGTGAGTTCATTACGATTTCTATAACAATAAAGAATATCAGCTGAAGATCGGCTGAAGTAATGCAATTTTAATATGGACAGGTGTTCGCACCTGGTATGAAAGAACTACTGGCAAAATTTGGAGAATTTAGGATAAACGGTATGGATTTCTATAAAGAACAAACAAACAAACAGAAATATTGCCCTGCAGTTTCAGCTTCTCGCCTCGTATTCCTGGGCAGACTCAGTTTCCCACGATTCTGCCTGTCTAGCAGCCAGCCTCTGTTGTTCAATCCTATTTTGATGTTCGTCGAGAGTTTCAGCTGCTCGTATTTGACGTTGTTTTTTAGCTTTTGAGCTCACTACTCCTATTGAAGCTCGCTTCTTAGGAGGCATTTATAAAAAATAAATTCACCATACATGTAAATAAACGTATTGTAATGTTAAAAAAAAACAAAAAACATATGGTTTAAAAATCCCAGAACTCGACGCCTACCAAGGGACGGTCTTACCGGGCCTTGTTGGCCTCTTCAAAATCTATAAAATGTTTTTTAGGCCGTTTTTTCGACTCAAACGGTCGATTTCGTAAAAAAAACCATTGTAAAGCGAGATCATGACGAATTTTTTAACAATAAAGAATATACCAAGAGATTAGCTAAAGTTATGCAATTTTAATATGGACAGGTGTTCGCACCTGGTATCAAAGAACCACTGAGCGAAATTTGGAGAATTTAGGACAAACGGTATGGATTTCTATAAAGAACAAATAAACAAACAAACAAACAGAATTTCAACTTTATTTATATAGATTAAAAAATTTGATATAATATAACAAATGGATATAGAAATGAAATTAGAAGAAAATCAAATAAAATATTTGCCATCTGTCGTAATCAACATCAATGCATTGTGAGAAAAGTGTGGGGGATCAAATTTCTAGAGCACAGCATGCATTTTATGCTTTCTCTGGTTGCAATTTTACAGGGCAAGAATTTGTTATTTAAAAATCCAAAGCTCTAAGGAATTTCCTACATCGTGTTCAAGGAGTATTCTATCTTTAATTGATCGAAAACGTACAGGAACAGTTTGTCTGCCCTTTATATGGTGTTAACTGCTTTTCTTTTGATTAAACAAGATTATTATACAAAAGAGGATATGAATTGAAAGGAGTGTTTTCATCATTAAAGTTACAAAAAGGAGTTGAATATCAGTGTACCCCTAATGTTACTCAGTTCTTCTTAACAAAATCAAATGAAAAATGTATGTTAAATAAGTTTGGTGCAAGGCTAATAAGGTGATAAGGCCCCATCAAAACTCTGAGGACTTAGGCATATTAAAAAATTGCACTGCATATCACATATGGATAAATAAATGAATTAGAAGAATGAAAAAATGTTTGGATGGGTCCAAAGTTCTTAAGCCTGCATTTCAATATATCTATATTGCTTGCTAGCTTCAAGATGAGAGTATTTTATACTATAAAATATTTTGTAGAATATTTTATAAATTTTAATTGTGTTTCACTAGGGTCTTTGGCCTATTTAATTGTAAAAAAATTATGGTCAAAGGAAGTTTTACCTTGATAATGTCTTGAATAATGTAATGTTAAACAATAATATGAATGAGTGGGTCTATAATTATGGATCTTTTAAATAGTTGAGTAGAGAAAAAAAGTTTTATGTGCTCACAAAAATTTAAAGAACACTGAACTGTTTTTTTATGAGCAAAAGAAATTATAGTATTTAAAAAAAAATAATATTACTCCTGTTGTTAGTTAATAATAAAATTAATCCTGTTATTAACTTTTTTTATACTTTTAAATGTAACATCTATTAGTTATGTCATAAAACAGTTTTTCTCATTCCCATCAATATTTTTCTTTTGAAATACCTGCCTTCACAAAGAGTCCTGCCCTATGTTAATTGGTTAATAGGGTTTTTTCTTAATAATTTCTTATTTGGTGATAACTGACTTTTTTTTCAGACTGAAGAATTTAAGAAATATTATCCTCTTAGCACTTTAATTACTGGAAATGATATATTATTTTTTTGGGTCGCAAGAATGGTTATGCTGGGATTAGAGTTGACAAATGAATTGCCATTTAAGGTAGTTATTTATTAAATTTGTTAGTCTTGTAGACTTTTATTTATTGATCTTATTTTTTTTTTATTATTATTTTTTTTTTAACATTTGTAATAATAAAATATTCGTTTAAGACATGAAACTTGGTCATTGCTGAGGTGCAATGTTTTTTTCTTTTAGTGATAAATGATGAAACGAGTTTGAAATTCAGAAATTCTTGGGGACTCTTTTAAATGAGTGAAGTACAGTTGTAAATATCATATGTTTAAATAAAATCATTTTTGTTATAACGTGCATTATACAACTTTGTGTGGATGATTAAGAATCTAATTTAATAAAGTTATCTCTAAAGCTCGGAATTCCGTGCGGTAAAAATTTGAAAACGTGCAATAAAAACTTTAGAACGTGCAATAAAAACTTTAAAACGTGCAAAAACATGCAAAAAAAAATGTATTGCTAGAAAAGCATGCATTTTATTGTTTTTATGAACAATATATAGCTGCTTTTGAATCAAATGAGTAGCGGAGAGTAAATTGAAGTAAAAACTTTTATTTTTAAAATATTGGTTTTAATATAGATTTTGGTAAAATAATGATTTTTGATTAGTAAAGAAAAATTAATGGAGTACATTAGAAACGTAACTACACTTCATTATTTTTTTAATTAAAGTTTATAACAGAATACATTTCTAAATTTTTTTCTGTAAAACAGTGCCTCCTGTGACTTAAACTTTCTTTCAATTTAGAAAAAGATATTTCAACTTCTACAATCGTTAGAGGACAATATTTATAGCGACTCAGCAACTAGGGATCTCCTTCAATTCAACAGTGACTGAATTTATGTTCAAGCAAACATTAAAATTTTTTAATAGTTAGTATCCAGGATTTTTTAAAAAAAATATTTCGAAATTTTTCGTAAATGATTTTTTTCAATGATTTTCCAACGTCCTTAACTATTTTTATTTGGTCATATAGAGAAAGATTTTTCTCCTCTAGTTCTGTAATAGCAACCGGCAAAACTGCTAAATTCGATCTAATAAATGCCAAATCAGATTCAATGGTTGGATTCATCAAAATGGTTTTTAATTTGATAATTGATTGCACATTTTCTTCCAATTCTATATTTGAAAATATTTCCGGTAAAAAAACAAAAACAAAAATCAGAATATAAAATATTTACTTAAAATACTAACAAGATGTGGAATAAAGAGTAAAACACTTGCATGTGAGCTGTAATTGTATTGGAAATAGGGAGATCTTATAAAGGAAAGATACGACTCAAATTATATAATCCCCAGATGCAATATCCAATGCTAGGCTTATTTTTAAATTACTCTGATGACACGCACTACCCCTGTTGCCGTTCTTTGGTTAAAAAATGATTACTTGTGCTGCAGTGAGCATCAATTTGTGATTTCCTCTCACCTCCAATATTTTTATCACAAGATTTGCAAAACACTACACTACCATCCCTTTTGAGTCAGGATAATTTTCAATCCAACCCGCAATTTTCGAAGACACACCTCCAATTTTTGGCATTTTAATTAACAATATACTCGACAGAAGCTAGATTGATAGTGACAGAACGATGATGATTGAGAAACAAAATGTAAACATCCAGGGACTACTGAGCCCTTAGTTCCTATAAATTAGAGGTTTGTGTTTGTTTACATCTCCCAAGTTCCCTTTATTTTTTTCCTATGCTTCCTTTCCGTTATTTTTTTATTCCTATTCCTATTTCCTATTTATTATTCCATTAATTTTTTGATGTTGCTTTAAAAAAATTAAAATTTGTAATAATTTTTTTCTTCAAATAATAAAATGATGCAATTTCTTGCAATAAACTTTAAAACGTGAAATTTCGTGCAGTAAACCCCAAAACGTGCAATTTCGTGCAGTATAAAACTTCATTAAAACATCCCATTAGGATTGATTCGGATAAATAACTTGAATTCGCTTTATTCTGACTTACCAATAAAAAGATGAAATTGCACGGGAATCCGAGCTCTAGTTATCTCTATTAGTGTCGTGAAAATTAATAATCTTTTATAATGCTTCTTGCCTGTTTCCAATTTTCCATCTACAAATTTTTCAATTATGCAGAAGTGTGTTCCATCCATCCTGGTTGGATTATTGTAGAAAGTCTCTTGATCACTGCTTCAAAAGTCTTCCGGGTGGAATATGTGAATTTGTCCTGAATTAAAGTACATATCTGTGCAATTGGGTTCATGTTGAAAGTCAGTCTTTGGTGAAAGTTTTTTTAGTTTTATGTGGCTGTATTGATGAATGTTGGGATTGTTAAGAAGTTTTATATGAAAAATAATGGGTTTTACTGTGAGGGATATTAACAAAAATAGAAGGGTGTTCACCAATAAACAAAATAAAATAATTTTTACTTTATTTTCTTAAAATATATGATTTATTCATATTATTGACTGAAAACAACAGAACTATGGCAAAATAAATAAATCTGTCCTATGGCACAACTGGCAAAAGTTGATGTAACTTTAGGCAGCGACTAAGAATGATAGAAGTCTAAAAGTCTTTGATAAGCCAGTAGCGATGGAGATATGTCTTCACCAACTGTCCCTGCTCCTGAGTCCACTGTCCAGTATAATTTGTGCTCTTACATGTATTATTCTGGATAATTTGTCATGTACTTTTACATTTAATGTCATATGTCAAGTAAGGAAGTATTATTTGGTAGTAGGTTTGAGAGAGCAAAATTTTGAGCTTGCAAAGCAATCTTTCATGGCAAACCTGTATCTTATCAAAGAATCGACAAAGGTAAATAAATATCTTGACTATTATCTAGAAAAATGCCTAGGATATATTTTTTTTACTCTAAAGGATTAGAAATGGAGTCCGTCAAGTGATGACATCGAAAAATGATTTTTTTCTGGATCTGAACTAGTGATTTGGTATAGCATTTAATATTTCAAAGAAACTTAAACGATGAAAATGATTTTTTCAAATAATTTACGATAGGAATTATGTAATTTGATGGTTTATTGTTTTTTACTAACATAACGACTTCAGAATATTTCCACACTGCTGGCAAGTAAGTTATTTTGAAAACAGAGTTGTAGTATTAGTCAAAAAAGGATTGCATTCAAAGGTAAGTTTTTTTATTTTATTTTATAATTTGAAATTAAGTCTTAACTGTTGGCTTTATTTATGGATTTCAGTGTTAGTGACATCTATAAGTGGATATTACGTTGGTGTAAAAAAAGTTCATTAGTAACTCGGTTGTTTATGTCCGATTCAAATCGTGTCCTCCTAAAGGCAAGCAGATAATTCTGTTTTTTTGGCTATATGATTCTGCCAAAGAACCATCCAGCTAGCAAACATCTAGTCAAGGTTTCCAAGTATGAGTTTGATTTTCTGCCAAATTTGTTTGTCAGCAGTTGCGGAACTGTTGTGGAATT
This sequence comes from Aelia acuminata, assembly GCA_911387785.2. Taxonomy (NCBI): domain Eukaryota; kingdom Metazoa; phylum Arthropoda; class Insecta; order Hemiptera; family Pentatomidae; genus Aelia; species Aelia acuminata. The sequence goes on from OU426979.1 coordinate 96,804,295, forward strand.
TATCAAATTATTTAGTGTTTGTACATTTTATTTTATCCTGGAATTTTCTCGTCAATTTATTAATTATTTATTTGTTTGTGTTTTTCCATTGAATCATGTCATCAATCATGTGTCCTTTGCCAAATTTTGTGTGCTTTTCATTTTATTTAATAAAATTTTGGATATGTGGTGAAAGATTGTTTATAGATCGAATGTTCTCCATTCTTTTATTAGAAATGGAAAGCCATACAATTCGCAGATGTTATAGCAATCCTGGTTGAAGGTAAATATCAAAGCATATTCTCTGACCTATTCTTAAATGCAACCAAAATTCTTAAGGATTGGTGCCAAGAGAATGGACTAAACATTAAATCCATAAGAATAGACATTTATTTCTTCTCAGCGAGAAAAAAAATCAAGCTACCAAAAATAAACGGTTTACAGTTGATATGTTTACAGTTAAACATCTGTGTGTCATACTCGACCAAAAACTAAATTGGTCCAAAAACATAGAAAAATACATAAAACGTAAATAAAAATAAAACGAACAACAAAGCCCAAAAATGCCTTTGGGCCTCCAAAAGAGCAATAAGTGAAAAATGGGGACTACAACCAAAAATGGTCTATTGTCTGTACATAACAGCAATAAGACCAATGGTTTTATACTCAGCCCTACTTTAGTGGCACAAAGCAGGAATTGGAAAGAATAAAATTCGGGTAAGTAAACTACAGAGGCTAGCAGGCCTCATGATAACAGGCGCAATGAGAACCACTCCAACAGCTGCGATGGAAGTGATGCTAAATCTAATACCACTGCAGATAGAGGTAGAGGCCTCCTCTATCCTCTTACAGGTTTGTAAAGCAAAACAACTCCTCCAGAATAAACACTGTGGGAGGACATTGGGATGTGTTCGATCGAAAAGATCGGGTGCTCTCCATGCACTCTGACCAACAAGTTCGTGAATTCCTAGACATTACATATCAAACTATAATTTAAAAAATGGTACCACACAAACCTTATTAAGGAATTAACTACTACACTGATGGCTCGCTGACCAAAACAGGGTCTGTTGTGGGAATCTGGAGAAATGATAAACCCAAAGATGGTATTTCAATCTCACTGGGAAAATGTGCTACTTTCTTCAGAAATACTTGCAATTTGCTAGTGTGCTTCAGAGCTGCTGACCGAAAGGATAATCAATAAAAGGGTAACTATAACGTTGGCTTGTAGCCGTGAACCGAGAAACATAGGGTCTAGGTCACTTGTCCATTTATTTAGAAATTGTAAACAGTTTACTGTGAAATTGAGCACACGTAGAGTTATAGTGTTCGTTTACAAAATAGTGAAATCTGGTGAATATTGGTGACGTCGTTTAATTAGAAATAATAAAATTAGTTTTAACGAATCTGGTGATTTGGTCGAGTTTTATCAGTTTTCAAGAAGAGACCAGTAGGCCCCCACCACACAGTTCCAGTCAGCTGGCTTCAATAGAGGATAACAACATCAACAAGGCAGGTTACAAATAGAAGTAATTCAATTATTAATCGACTACCACCACAACTGTACTATTGTTTCGCCTATATTTTTTATTGGTGAAAATTGGTCAAAGTTAACAAGATTACTAAATTAGTACTCCTAGAATAAAAATAAACCTTAAACTTCTATTTATATATATATATTTTTTTTTTTTATATGAGCCAAAAAGGTGATACACCGAAAAGGTATTTTCTTTCCGGGAAAGAAATCACGAGATCCAAGAGGACACTTAGTTCACCCGAGTTGTGCCCCCCAGCTAGTAAACGTTCTCAAGAGGAGAGTATTAAAATGGAAAAAAAAGAAGTAGGTAAAATGAGCGTACAGGAGCTGGTGATGCTATTAGGCGAAGTTTTAGATAGAAAAGAAGTTGTTACTAGGAAGGACCTGCAGTTACTTGGGGAAGAAATAAGTGAAGTTAAAAAAGAAAATAACAGGTTGAAGGAAGAAATTATTAAGTTACGGGAAAAGACGGATAAGCTAGAGCAGAGATTGAATAGTTTTGAAAACAATTCCAAAAAAAGAAACCTCGTATTTAAAGGTATTAACTTACTCAATAATGAACCTGTCACCGTTGTAAGAGAATTGTGCACTGAAGTATTAAAGGTGAAGGACGTGGAAATAGAAAAGGTAATGAAGTGGGACAGTAAAAATAGGGATAGCACAGTTTTGGTGGCTTCTTTTGCTTCTGAAGAGGAGGTGGTGAACATATTAAGAAACGCAAAAAATTTAAAGGGCACTAAAATTTTTGTTGAGTGGGATCTAGCGCTAGAAACGAGGAAAGCTAAAAATAAACTATCACAAGTACGGAAAGAAATTTTAAGAATTGATAAAAATGCTAGAGTGGCAGTTAGAAATGATAGCATTTGGCTTTTCAACACAAAATTGCTCTGGAAAAAAGAATACGGCCTGGTAACCAAAGAAGGGAACAGTGCAGTGGAATGGTTATCTCGTAAACTCGGAGTTGACATTTCGACTTTTTTATCAGACCTGATGATTGAACATTCAGGAGGAAGACCACATACGGCTGTTGATATTAGTGGCGTAGGACCTGCTTCTGGATCTCAAGAAATTAGGACAAAAGAAGAGAAGAAACAATAGGGTAAGTCCGTCTGTCGAATAAATAATAAAAATACAAAAAAAAATTTAAGTGAGATTAGTATTTTATTTTATAATATTAGAGGAATAAAATCTAAAGAAAAATCATTTCTCGAATTTGTAAAAAAATATGACATATTTATGTTGGTAGAGACATTTTTAATGGAAGAAAATTGGGTATCTTATAAAAATAATTTTGCAGATTTCGAATTGAAGTTTGTAAATGCAAAAAAACAGGGGGTTAGGGGAAGAGCTAGTGGAGGCTGTCTCTATGGATTTAATAAAACAAAATTCAATAAACACGAAATAAAATATTGCAATATCAATAATAACGTTATTATAGATTTGAAATTAAATGATAATCTTGTACATTTGGTCCCAGTTTATTTAAATGTGAATAATTGGAATAGGGAATTCGATGAATTAATCGAGTTAAAAAGAAATGAAAACTTTGTATTGCTCGGTGACTGGAATGCCCATACTGGAAACTTACAAATTTGCCCCAATGAAATTTTGGAAGGAACTAATTTAATATCGGATACCAAAAATTCAAAAGATAATAAAATCGATGAAAAGGGGGTTAGGGTTGTTGAATTTTGTGAAGATTTTGGTTTCGGCATATTAAATGGGCGAACGAAAGGTGATGAAAAAGGGGAGCTTACATTTATCTCTGCCCAGGGAACCTCTGTGATTGATTTGGCACTGGTATCCATGAATTTCTTTAAAAATATTAATTATTTCGAAATTATTTCTCAAACATTTTCGGACCATTTACCAATAAAAGTAACAGTGTCAGGTTTAAATAACTTTGAAGAAAATAGTTTGATGCCCCTTTTGCCGAAACTGGTTTGGAATAAACAACAAGAAGAAAATTTTGGAAATATGTTAAAAAAATACGTTAAATGGGATCAATTTAAAATAGACGATTTGGAACTAATAGTTGAAAGATTTGCGAACCTGATCAAGGAAGCTGCTGGGAAAAATAAATTTAGATTGAATCCACAAAGAAGAGAGAAATGGTTTGATAAAGAATGTATTAATAGTAGAAAAACGTCCTTTAAGTTTTTGAACTTATTTCGAAAAACAAATTCAGATATAATTAAAAACTGGTATCTACTAGCAAATAAAAACTATAAAACACTATGCGCACAGAAAAAAAAAACTTTTTTAGAATCTGCATTAGCAAAAATTGAAGGCGCAAGGGATAGCAAGGATTTTTGGGAGGGCATTAATGTATTAAGGCAGAAAACTTACATAATTAACCCCAACTTGCATAGTGAAGAGTGGGTGCAATACTTCAAACAACTTCTAAATCCACCTCTTTTATCAAGACCTATGCAATATGCGGAACCGCACGTATACGATGAGGCGCTCGATGGTAAAATCAGCACACGCGAAATTATTAGCATAATTAATAAAAGTAAAATTAATAAGGCCCCAGGAGAAGATAGAATACCATTTGAATTTTTAAAAAATTTACCTGAAGAATTCGTTTTTCTCTTGGAGGATATATTTAATAAGATATGGAATAAAGAAGAAGTACCAAAATCGTTTAGACAGAGTATTATCTTTCCTATTTACAAGAAGGGAGACCCAAAGGAAGTTAGCAATTACAGGGGCATATCTCTACTTAATACAGTCGCTAAACTGTTCTCTGGTGTGGTGATGGAAAGACTCAAAAGTTGGGTAATGCAACGGAATATCATTAAGGAGACGCAAGCAGGATTTAGGGAAGGCTACAGTACAATTGATAACCTATTTAACTTGTACAATATAATAAATATAAAATTTAATCAAAATGAAAAGGTATATCTATTCTTTGTAGACTTCCAAGCAGCATTTGATAGTATAGATAGAAACGCTTTATTTCATAAATTAACCCTACAAGGCATCTTGTAAAAATTCTAAACAAAATTATAAAAATTCTAAAAAAATATTATGAAAATTCTAACGTAAAAGTCTGGTGCAAAAATGGGCTTACTGCTGAATTCACATATGAAATGGGGGTGAGGTGAAACAAGGGTGTTTGCTCAGCCCTCTACTATTTTCATTGTTTATAAACGATTTAGAGGATGAGATGACAGGAGGGGTTCTCATAAATAAATGGAAAATAAAAACCCTGATGTTCGCTGACGACATAGTGCTTATTGCCTCTTCACCTGCTTCCTTACAGTTAATGATTAGAGATCTCGAAGTGTACTGCGAGAAATGGAATCTTAAGGTGAACTTGAATAAATCGCAGATTATGGTATGCAGAAGAAGAGGAGGAAGACTGAAAAATAATGAAAAGTGGTATTTTAAGGGGGAAAGAGTTCTGTGTGTGGATAATTATAAATATCTAGGCATAAACATAAATCCTTCGTTTAACTTTAAAAACAATTGCAGGGAGAAGATGGGTAAAGCCAAATTTGCAGTTAATAGTATATGGAATAAAATAATAGCTAACAAAATGATTCCAGTAGAGAAGAAAATGCAAGTGTTTGATAGTGCGCTACGATCGGTGGTATGTTATGGAGCGCAAGTTTGGGGATATTTGAATTTGCCAGAAGTAGAAAAAATACAAAAATATTTCATAAAAAGACTGTTTTACCTTCCTCCTAACACACCAGATTATATAGTACAGTTAGAAACCGCAAACCAATCACTATACAGTTACACATTAAAATTACACCTAAATTATATCCGTAAGGTATTAAAAAACCATCCCACAAATAGGTTGACAAATTTTCTAGCAAATATAATCGTAGATAAGAAAATATCGTGGTATAAAGAACTACTGAAAATAGGAAATAAGGTCCAAATCGAAATCAATAGAGAAATTCTTAAAACACCATTCTCGGAACATTTAATAAACAAAATTGAGGTTGAAATTAAGGCTGAAATGCTAAGTAGGGTTAAAAAGAGCGAATTCCACGCATTATATAAAAAACTAGATATAGATCAGGCAAAACAATAAATAAGCAACAAATCACTGAGCTTACGAGTATATCAAAAATCATTAATATTCAGAGCAAGAGGCGAATTGTTGGGACTAAATTACCAACCATGGAGGAGCGACAAAATATTCACGTGTGCCATGTGTAATTTAAACCTGCCGGAGGATACATACCACTTTTTGGGAATATGTCCTGTTTTGAAGGAGTTTAGAAAGATATATATGGGTAAGGAAAAATTGACATTGGAAGAAGTATTAAATATACTGAACGGGCCAAACTGGATAAAACTTTCCGCTTATTTATGTAAAATTGTAAAATACAGACATTTTATGATTCAGAATTTTAATTTTTAACCGAAAAATAAATTTCGTTTTATTTTATTTAAAATGTATTTTATTTTTGGAATAAATTGTATTTTATTTTTGAAATTGTACTTTATTTAAATTGTATTTTATTTAAATTATATCTTATTTGAACTGTAGCCAACTGGACAGACGGCTTACTGCCATTGTCTACGCTTTGAAGATTATTTTTTTTTTCTTTGTTATAAACTTTGTATTTATTTAAATAAAAGCATTATTCATTCATTCATTCATTCAAAAGGGTAACTATCTTTACTGTCAGCGAAGCAGCTATTGGATTCGGATTAGAAATCACATAACTTAATCGAAGGTCATTAAAACCTGCTATACCTCACTCAATAAACTAGCAGAGAATAACAATGTTAGAGTAGAATGGGTACCAGGACATTCTTGCATCCAAGGAATTGAAATGGCTTATTTGCAAGGAAAGATTCAGCTAAATCTGGACAGAAAGGGACCCAAAAAAATTACAGCAATCTATACGAGACACTGTAAAGTTAATAAACATGTGTATAAACTCAAGCTGACAGAATCATCTATCTCCTTTCGTAACCTGAATACTGTGGCAAAGAGAGTGTAGCATCTCATCACATCATCTGTTGGTGTGATCGACTTGCCGACTAAGATTAGGAATCTTTGGACAGGGAAATATAACTGATCCAGGTTCTGATGATCTAATTAATCCAACAAGTTACTAGTTAAGATCTAACTTCTCAAATTAATTCGAATAGACTATATATTTTTGTAAATATATACACTAAATTAAGGTTTACACGGGATTTTGTTAGCAGTATCAATTTTAAAATTCGATGCTGCGGGAGGGGGGATCTCTCCCATTTTTTTAACTTTTCAGGTTTTATAGAAGCGCATTTATGAAAACGGAGAGCAGATTTTGAAAATAGTTACAATTTTAAAATTTGGTGGGGGTTACTATGAATTTTTTTTAAACTTCTGATTGATTCGTTATGAGGCTCTGTCTATCTCTATGTTTCCGCGTGCATAGATTTTGAAAAAGTATTTATTTTAAAATTTGATCTTGGTGGGGGGGGGGGGAGTATTTCTTATTCCATAACTTTAAATTTATTGAATATTTCGAAATGTGGGTCTTGTATGATAATGACGGCTTATTTTTTGAAAATAGAAGGAATTTTCAAATTTGATGTGGTTGGGGGAGCGGGACTTGCTACTTATGAGAAAACTGTAACTTCTCAATCTTTTTTTATGAGGGTTGATCATTATATTAATGCAGTCGTAGGTTTTGAAAAAAATCTATTCAAAATTTTAATAGATGCGGTGAGTTTATCTTTCCAATAATTTAAAATTATGGATATCTTTGAAATGAAGGTCTATTGTTATGTTTTCGTAAGAGAGATTAAAATTTTTTTATCTATCTTATATTCATTGGCGGGGGCTACTTACCATAAATTTAACTTTTTCTGATTTCAGTAAGTAATTAGTAGATCAGAATCAGGCATAAAAGAGGCCATTGCAGCTTTAGAGAAATCCACAAAGAGATGGGGGTAGTTATAAACGAAGCCAAGACAAAGTACGTGGTGGCAGGGTCTGCGCTGTGTGATCCATACACTGAAATACAGGGCTACAAACTTGAAGCAGTTCGGGGATTTGTGTACCTTGGGTCATTTGTGGATGCTCAAAATAAGGCGTCCAAAGAAATAGAGAAGAGAATTTTAGCTGCTACAATGGGTATTACGGCTTAAACAAGCTTTTCAAGACCCGAGCAATAAATAAGGACACCAAGGTGATGCTTTATAAAACCCTAATCAGACCCATACTGAAATACGGTTTGAATGCTGGGTACTAAAAAAGCCTGATGAATAGAAGATTTCTGTTTTCGAAAGAAAAATTCTCAGGAGGATCTATGGGTCCATATGAGAAAATGATTGGACCAGGTTGGAAGGGATGCAGTGCAGCTAGGAGCATCAGGCTGGTGAACGATGGCCAGGAGCAGAGATGAGAGGGTGATTTCTTTTGGAGCCTAGGGCCCGAAAAAACTGGGCTGTAGTGCCAAGGATGTATGTTTTGAGCACCTCCCTTGGTCAGGGCTGCTTTGTCTGTCAGGCCTGGTTGGGCCCTTGCATCCTCAGCTTCCCCTCCTTGGGACGGCCCTGTAGCAGCTGGTGGGCTTTCCCCCTTCCCCCTCTTGCACCTTTTCACATTCCTAGAGGACCCCGTCGTGGCCGAGGCCTCTGACTGGACCACTTTGGAAAGTGATAGGCTAGTCTCCGTATTTGTTTTTGTTTATGTCAGAGGAGCCTCTAAAGGAGCAGCTAAAAGAGCTGTGTACTCCACCAATACTCCAGGTCTGTTTGTCTCAACTAGTAAATCTTATACTTTGTCCAGGGTGCCAGTGCAGACATCTCATAAATTGTGAGGCTCCATTGGGGACAAGTCTTCATCGGATAGTGGATTTTCATCCAAGGAAAAAAGGTTGTAAATATTGATGTTCATTATTTTACTCCCATTCCACATATGGCTCTCCACTGGGGTTTACCCCCATCTCAACGCTGTTAACCTTGAGCGTCCTGGGTTTCCATCCAAGAGCAGGAATATCTTCTCTCTTCATGGGAAAATTCTCAACCAGCTTTTTTAGCATTCTAGCGTCCAACTTCTCTCCCCTCAGACCTCCTATGCCTCCTATATATAGGCACCGATACGTGTCCTTGACAAGCAGGGTGCTCCACGACATATGTAAGATGGAAGCCATCATCCTTACCATCCCCATCCATGCAGCTTCATAGGCTGCTGTTGACATGTTTTTTTTCGCTGTAGGTGCTGTGGTACACCGTGCATTTTTACTCCAGACGTGCCAGTTTGTTTGTATGAAGCGGGTTGTGCTTCACATTATAATAATAACTTTCCTGAAGGTTCTCCAAGAAGGCTCAGGGTTTAAGTTCGCGAGTTTAATAAAAAAAAAAAATTCCTGATGGGGGTACCATGAGAAGTTGACAGTAGGCGTCAATAAGGATTGGGACAGCGGATATCTCCAAACAGTGAGTAGGGTAGCATAGTTTGGTGTTCTCTCATGAAGTAAGAAAGATTCCCACATTCGTCTACCACTTCAGCTCTCCCGTTGCCCCACCCATTCACCCCCCCTCCTGTTACAGAACTTGATGGTAAAAAAGATACATTGATAGTTGATGCTATCACTAGTGATATAGATAGGCATGGCCTATCAATGTATCTTTAGTAACTACTACTATCACACAACCCTAGTTCAAACAAATTCTTGCAAGTTTTGAGCTAAATTTGACTTTGCAACTTTAAATATCTCAAAAGTTCAGATGACCATACTTTCGAAGCTACTTTTTAGAAAATTATTTTAAATTAAATTTTTTCTTATTCCTCTCTATATTTGTAATATATACAAATTTTAGTAAAATCTGAGTGGGAAGGGCCTCTTGACGGTTGGGATTTAATGACCCCCACCGGTAATTTTAGACCACGCTGGGTTCACTGCCGGTACTGCAGGAAAAATCGGGTAAAAGGGTCTTAAACTTTTTTGAATTGTCATTGGAAAAGAACTCTGCAAACAATCCCACCCCCAGTCTAGAGTAGTAACCTTGCTCCCCCCCCCCCCCTGAAAATATATTCTATATATGCCGTTGTCCAATAATGCAACTATCAAGAAGCAAAGAATGGGGTGAATGGGAAATAAAGGGTATAACTAATAGATCAAGGGATTGAAGGTGATAAGTGAATACTGAAGTAAATCATTTCCATGAATTAGCTTATAACCAAATATTAAATTTTTGTGAATGGAAGACAGAAAATAATGAAAATATATTACTTTACTCCTATATACTTATACATTATTAAAATTGTTTTATATTGTTAATACCGTCATCCACTTGACCCTTTAATTTAACAAAAAACATGTTGTTGGAGCTCGATTAAATTATTTGAAACCAATTTACTTCTATTATATAGTTGAAGAAAATATAGTATATAGTTGAGACCGTCAGCTAACAAACAACTTAGTTGAATATTTAGTTATTGGACCACTAACAGCTAGTATTTTTATTGGACAGTGTTATTAAACATTAACTATTTATAAAAAAAATATTTAACTTCATCCAACATTGACAGTTTGTGTAACAATGACACTTGAATTTTTTTTTTTTAATTATAACTCTTTTTATGCACAGGTAATTCTATTTATTATTTTTTCTAGGAAGTATTTCTGCATGGAATAGTATGTGACTCCAGTGGAAGAAAGATGTCAAAAAGTTTCGGAAATGTTATAGCTCCAGAAGATGTTATAAATGGAAAAAGCCTTAAAGTAAGGAGCCTAAATGGTTTATAACATCATTAATACTTTACAAAGATTTAAAAAAAAATATACATACATACATCTGGCGCTACAACCCGCTAGCAAGTCATGGCCTCCACCAGCAGCAATCGCCATGCATCCCTTTTGTGCTGCTACCCTCCAACCTCTCACTCCAAGTTCCTTGGGGTCCCTCTCCACACAATCCCTCCATTGCAGGTTGGTCTTCCGGCACGTCGCCCTCCATGAAGGGTCTCAGTCAGGAGCTTTTTTGGTAACATCTCATCCGTCATCCTGGCTGCATGGCCAGCCCATCTGAGACGGCTTGCTTTTATAAACTTTAAAACATCTGGCTCGTTAAACCTAATCAAAGACCACTTGATTTTTCCTGCAGTGCTATTCTCCATTAACGAATGCTGGGCCATAAATTCTTCTTAGAATCTTGCGCTCAAATATCAGAAGATCCTGCTCCACAGCCCTGGTTGTTGTCCATGTCTCAGATCCATAGGTTAGAACTGGTCGTATCAGCGTTTTGACATTATGATTTTGCTGCGCTGGGACACTAAGTGGCTTCTCAGGTGCTGTCACCAGCAACGGTTGGCAGCCAAAAACCTCTTGAGAATTTCTACATCCATTTGATTATCGCTGGTGATCTGTGAACTAAGATAATACGTGAATTCCGAGACCTGTTCAAACTTGTAGGGTCTAAAATCTATCTTGACACTGTTCTCTATTGGTGTTTCTTGGGTCACCATATATTTGGTTTTATCTTCACTGACAACCAAACCCAGTTTCTTTGCTGCAGCCAGAAAAGAATCAACAACCAACCGCCAAGACCGTCCAATGATATCAATGTCATCTGCAAAAGTGAGCAGCTGTACCCTCCTATTAAATATTGTGCCAGACATTTGAATGTTTGTGTCTCGGACAGCTCTTTCCAGAGCTAGAAGGAAAAGGAGGCACGCCAATGCATCACCCTGTCGTACTCCTCCTTCCGAGGTGATGCCCCGAATTTTCACTGCACAAATAACATCTTCCATGGATAACCTAATCAATATAATGAAATTAGTAGTAATAAAATGAAGCAATGCTTCATAAAGCTTTCCATGGTTGATTGTGTCATAGGCAGATTTAAAATCGATGAAAAGGTGGTGCTTCGTTATCTGTTATTCAAGTCCTTTTTCCAAAATGGTCCTCAGGCAGAAGATCTTACCTATTGTCGACTTCCCCCGCCTAAATCCACACTGGTAGGCACTCAGCTCTCGTTCCCCAAATGGTATTAACCTATGAAACAAAATATTTCATAAAATTTTGTAGGCATAAGGTAGTAGAGCAATGCCAGCAATTGGAGCACTTCAATAGGTCACCCTTTTTATGTATTGGACATATGACAGTTTTCTTCCAGTCACTTGGCATAATCTCCTCATTCCAGATGCTTATAAGCAAGTTGTGAAGGAGCTTTGTTAGTTCGTTTCCACCAAGCTTTAACAATTCTACAGGGAGGCCATCGGTTCCTGGGGCCTTATTGTTTTTTAGCCGGCTGTAGGCATCCAAGACCTGTTCCTCATCTGGTGGCTTAATGTCATCTGCTTCAGTGACTAGGAGTTATGGTTCTTCCTGACTCTCCAAGCTTTGACCATTCTGAAGGTTCTCGAAAAACCTTTTCCTTTCTGCTAGGCAGGCTCGTTCATCAGATAATAGAGCTCTTTGCTCATCCATACATATTGAAGGGATTTGTTTGAACGGTTTTCTGCTTCTATTAACGTTGCGGTAGAAGTTCCTCATGTCTCTGACGGTTCTATGATGTTCTAGCTCTTGTAGTTCTCTGTTTTTTCCTTCTCTTTTCTTCCTTCGATGCAAGTGTTTTTCCACTCTTATTTTTCTTCTGTAGTCTTTCTCCGTTCCTCTCATACCCCTGTTAATCCTTAGCTTATATGCTTGTATGCAGTCTTCGTCGAACCATGGATTCTTGGCCTCCCTTTCTGCTGCTCCTAGAATGGCCTCGGCAGTCTGTTCCATAGTCTTCTGGCAGCTGTTCCAGATCTCTGTATTGTCTTCCATGGTTAGAATGGATCTCAACAGTGGTGAATCCATGGTACACGATGGGCCAGACCCCCCTACCGTGCACCCCCCCCCCCACATCCCTATAAATTGCATATCGTTGTGTTCCTTGTGATAAAAGATTAAGAAAAAGCCAATGTTCCCAGAAAAAAAAGTGGCCGCACTAACCGAAAATGGCGTTCAAACATGGCGGAATGACGAATTTGATTTTAGTTAGTTTTTTGATTACTGACATTCACCATTATGCTTAATTTCGCCATAACTGGTCTTTTATTAAAGCTAGATAGTTCTAGATTCAGAATAAATAAACAAACGTTCTAAAATAATTAGTCTTGACAAAATAAAATACCTTTAAAGTCAATTTTTTCAAGTCACTCGCGTAAAAGTTAAAATTCCAAGTTAATTTGTGATTAAACGGCCGTTAACGAAAAACACTCTGAAATAAAACATCTGGAGAAATTATTCTTCTTTAAAAATCAGTGGTCACATTTCAAAATATATCAACTAGTTTTATAGAAAACGCACCTAAACGGCGAAAAGGCGCCAGTGACTCAGGCGCATCCAGTCCTCTGCCACATCGTTCAGTTCTCATACACGATATAATTACAGCGGATTTAGGATATTATTTTGAATGTATAATCGAGCCTACGTAACTGCAATTTTTTAATTTAAAAAAATAATTAATATATTTTTTTTTTTTTTTTTTTTTTTTTTTTTTTTTTTTTTTTTTTTTTTTTTTTTAATAAATCAGATAAATAAAGGATATAAATCTGATAAATAATAATGAATTAGTCGCAGATTGCACATTATCTATACCTCACTTATATTGATATAAACTGGTTATCTTGAAATTAAATAATAATGTTCTCATAGTAGTTGGGTTACAGACACTGGCTTCTGATTATTCGTGAAATTTGAAATTAATGCATTTTTGCAAAGTATTGATTATTTACAGATTTAAAAACAATCAAAATAAAAAAGATAAATAAAAAGTTCTGTTCGTTCGCTGATATGTATAAATTATTCGTAATAAAATTTAGGAAGTATATACCTAACACAATTTAATAGCTCACAACAATTAATGAATTAACAGCTACACGATGTGTTGTATATATATGATTAATTTAAAATTAAACCACCACTGGAGAGGAAAACCAATTAAAACATGTAAGTGTTCATTCATCTAAAGGTCTATAATACACGAAGTTGTGGCCTTTTTCGGTTTCTGGCATATAACTACACATCAAAAAGTTTACTTTCTCTTTTTTTTGAAAAAAGGGTATACTAATACAAATAAAATGAAATATTTGAAGTTGAAAACGGATTAGTTATTTAGCCAAATTCGAACATCAAAGATCGGTAATTTTTACCAGTTTGGTGGAAACTCATGTTCCAACGCCTACAACTCGACAATGTGTACTCTAAATGAAAAATGTCACAGATAAAAGTTTTAGGACATTAAATTT